>CM075200.1:23255471-23322971 GCA_037577475.1 Chaunax sp. Z400
GGTTCCGGTGCTCCGTACAGCCCGTCGTCCACCAGCTTGATCTTGAAGGAGAACTTCAAGATGTCTGCCAGCTCCCGCAGCATGTCCACGCAGAAACCCTCGTACTGGTCGTTACCCCGGTAGTCCTGGTAGTTGGACTTCCGCATCACGTACGGGTTTTCCTGTCGGAAGGGAAGTGACGACAATTTGTGATATTTTCATGTGACGTTTATGTGCAAATATGAGGTGCGGATTTTTACCAGTATTGTGGTGACAATTAGCGTCTTGTTAGCCAGGGTCTCTGAAGCGTTGAGGTCCAGTGAAGTGGAGTTCATGACCAAAGTGTTGTTGGAGAACCAGGTACCAATCTGACCGCACAGGAGGAAGAGGAGAAGAAGAAGAGAAGAAAATGTGTCACATTTCCACAAGTCTATTTTTCAAGATAGAAGTTCTGAGATGGAAAAGGCCTGTTCTAATTTAAAGGCTGTAATTCATAAGGTCAGGATTCTAATACCAAGGCTGAGGACACAACCTTTGAATGCCATCAGTCCTTGTTATTTACTGCTCCACAGTGAACCCTTTGGTTATAAAGTCATGGGTCAGTGGTTTGAACACATCTTGAGTAAAGTCTGATTAGCAACTGAGCTACAGTACTTAGCTTTCATTGTTTCTATGTACTGAACTAAACTGAACTGTAAGTGTTGCTAAGACAAAAGGAAAACCCAAACACACAACTACTTCTGGCCTTTACAAGACTGGAAACGTGACGAACAGAAGCTAGCCTGGACACAAAGACCTTTGGTTCTACACAGAAAACATTTGAACCCAGCTCCTGTTTGTATCGGATGATTTAAAATGTAAGAAACCTGCTGCATTTTCTCTTAAAACAAAGATGGAGGCGAATGACGAAGAGCAACAAGAAAGGATGAACATGTAGAAACAAGGAGGGCAACAGACAGAAATACTAAAAGTGTTTTGTAAGGGGAAAAAGAAAGAAAGATGAACAGGAAGACGGAGCTGAATTATCCTCACTGCACAATCGATGTTTGAATCAATGGAGGAGGATCTGCCCCCCCCACCCCGCGGCTGGTTCAGGAGGTTAAATGAGGTCATAAATACGTACGGTGACGATGCCCATCTGCTGACCTCAAACAGACCCCTGCCTCCTGACTTTTTGTTTGTGTGTTGTATTTATTAGCCTTTAGGATACTGTGCTGACACTCAGGGGACAGGCTGATAAAGAGCGAGGGCCACTCCTTCAAAGGCTCAGATCGGGATGAGAAAACTCATCTCTGTTAGGTAGATTACAGGCGACCCTCTGGTGCCTTAAATCATGTCCACCCCTCTCCCATCGGTCTAATCATCTTTTTCTGCTGGCTTATTTACCCACAAACCTTAAGTCTCAAAGTGCACTGAACTCCAACACGTCTTCATTATTTTCTGATCTACCCAATTCAGCTTTTTCACCTTTGGCCGAGCAATTATTTTTAAATAATAATGAATCTGAGCATATGATTTATGTGTTTAAAGAAGTAATTGGAAGAATCTGCTTATTCGTGTTATTTCCACACTAGATAAATACCATTCTCATCTTTAAGAAGCTAAAGTCAGCAGCTGGTTGGCCTAGCTTAGCATAAAGTCTGGACAAAGATGGATCCTAAAATTACCACATTAAATCTCATTTTGAAGGTGTGAAAAGTTTTATTGTTTGAGTGGGGTTGGGGAACTATTCTGATATTCAATCTCTCCAGTTCAATTAAATCCGTTATTTGACATTCAATGAGATGTTTATACATTTCAATTTTACAAGTTTTACAGTTTGGTACCTGAGAAATCCCAAATCCCAAGTGCCCAAAACGTATTCCGCCTAAATATGTCTTGACTAAACCCTCTGTGACTTGGCTCTGCTTCACTTTATCAGCATCAACCTTGACACAGGTCATATTCAGATGTTGTAGTGTGATTTACTAGAGCTTTTGAGCTGCAGCATCATCAGTTCAAGGGGGATATAAACTCTAAACTGTCAAGCATTTTCGGCGGAAATTAAATTTCTCCCTTTTTGCTCTGTTCGACCTTCATTTAGTCTGACACAGTAACATCTATACTGATTCCCACACATTTACAGAAGTCTCACAAGTGGTACCTTCACTAATGATACCAAGACTCGACATATAGACTCATTTTGGAGCAGAGGTCTTTAAATTAACCTAGGTTAGTGATATAACACAAAATACTCAACATTGAAGACAATTGACTTGCACTGTATTTGATGGGGGGGCAGTAATGGACCTGGATAATGAATATGGGGACAATAGACGAAGTGCATGAGAGAAAACCTCCAGTTAACAGACACACAGGACAGAGAATCTCCTCACTAAAGATATTCTACACCGGGCCTAATTAGTTGAGGTCAGGTTTGTTTAAGTCATCTTATAAATCAAGAGGGAATCTCTGCCACTACATTACTTTTTACAGAGCACTTAACCCTAGCCTGTGAGCCCATTTAACCCTCGGTTGATCTCTGACCTTTTAATGTTGACACGGGGGTCATAAAGCAACACTTCAACCCACATGCATGAAGTCTGTTTGCATCGACTTTATTGATGGACAAATGAGAGAACTGCTTACTGTGGAGCCACAGCCAGAGGACAGAAATGTGCCGACTGACAGCGGCTGTAAAACATGCAGGAAAAAGGAGACTATTGACTCTCAGTCCGTTAAATAACTCTGTTTACAGGACGCTGCTCCGACCTCTTAAAAGTTAACTAGCCTACTAAATCAGGCAGGTCTGTACCTACAGGTGGAAAAAAAAAACACCAATAAAATGCTAATATGGGGGGAAATCGTGATTTTCAAACAGGGACATGTTCTCATGTTGTAGCTGAACTCTAATTTAACCTCAGGCCCATCTGCCCTCCACTTGACCCCATTTTGACCTCTGACCTCTTTGTGGCCCCTTGGGTGTTTCTCCAGGATCTTCAGGGTATAATTGGTCCTCTGGCCTTTGCTGTTGAACTCAATGTGACCTGTAAGGCCATCGTACTCCACCTGATGAGACAGGAACAGAGAGAGAGAGAGAGAGAGACCATAACATGCCGTTAGCTGAAAAAGTATGTTATAAATCCCATAGAAAATGTGCTAGCTTTGCACACTTTTAAGTCAAAACTGAGGTGATTCTTTGAGGTGTAGGTAACTAGCTTATTAGCTAACAAGATAGAACATTTAAAAAGCAATTTTGGAGTTCCTGTTTCTTTTTTTAAGTGTTCCACTTTCCTACTCCACTTCACAAGAGAGAGAGACCAAAACATGACCCGAATTCACTTAGCTACAAGAAGCTAATCCAAGAAGCTAATGACTGGGTTTATGCTGGACTCAGAAGGTTTCCTTGGGTCCACTTGCCCATAGGTCTTTCCCAAGTCTCAACAATACTGACAAATGAATGCCTCATTAGCATGGCCCTGAGTCAGAATGAGAAAAAAAAAGACAATAAAGGCTCAGTCACAACAGAAAAAAAGTGAAATTAGTGAAATTAATCTGTTTGCCTAAAGAGAAAGCTAGCTGGTAAACTACTAACTGACAAGCTAATGACTAACATGCTAGCAGGGCAGAAAGAATCTAGCACTATTACTTTTATTAACTTTTGTGCATTTGTACCAATACTGTCTGCAGGCTGCTAATACAAAAGAAAAACATTGTCCTATTTTCTGTTGCCAAGGCCTTTTATTTCTTTATGCCGTGTTATTGAAAGAGCAATGAAATTTAATTTCTTTTGACTTGTATTACTTGTGGTGCCAAACCTACTGTAGAAGACAGAAAAGGTTTGCAGCAGCTGAATCAGACGCTTTGAGCTCCAGTCACACACAATAACAAAGACTGTTATTGATCCAGAATGAAAACGTTGAAGACGAAAAGAGACTCATATTGGAAAAGAAAGATGGGCAGTTGCTGCAAGTGTTTGTGTGTTTGTAGGACTGTGCATATGAATGTGAAGACTGTGCCCGTGTTTATGTGAGTAAAGGAATGTGTAGTGTGTGTGTGTGTGTGTGTGTGTGTGTGTGTGTGTCTGCATGACTAAAGATTAATTACATCCCACAAACTCAAGAGAGACAGAGGGAGACGGAGAGAGAGAAAGAGGAGGAGGAGGTAGGGAGGTCTCTGGATTCTGCCAAAAACATTGTGGAGATGATGAAGTGATGCACGCAGAGCAACAAAAACAATATGGATGGTGGGAGGGAGGGCGAGAGGGAGAGCGAGGGAGGCATCCTCAGTAAAAGGAAGAAACAAGAAGTGGCAGACAGACAGAAGGGAAAGATGATGACAAGCATAAATTAAAGAGACAATAAAAAACCCTCCAAACCTAAAATCCTCCTGCAAACCAGGCCAAAACAGCTTTTTTCAAATGCGTCGCTATGCCAACCTGCCGCCACCCAACCTGAACCTGGTACCAGTGGTGAGGATGCTAATAGCTTCTCCGCTGCTGAGGGGAGGGAAGCTGGCCCTGCCCCAAGCTCTGACACAGCTGCACCCAGTAACAAGAACAGGAAGACAGGCTTGGACCCATCTTGGCTGTCAGAGAGGAAACAGTCCTCCTGACTCTACAAGACAGATATAGGAAAGGCTGCAGAGGACTTGGCTTTCAGACGATCAGCTTATCAGCTTTTAGTTCTATTTAGTGTTTGACCAGGTGTTTCCTCAGGTTAGACGTGTTACCCTGGCCAGTTTTGTATATTGTCTGCTTCCAAGTTTTCTAAAAGTGTCGCCACAAGTATTGTTATAATCTCACACTGTCTCTCTCTCTCTAGCATTATACTCCAAGTTACTCTGTACCCTACTCGGTACCCTTTAAACGATGAGTTTGGAACCCAACCCTGGTGCTGAGAAAGTTTGATAGTATAAACCACTTCATGGTTTAAAACAAAAACAAGTGTCAGCATGTGTGTATGTGAGTGTTTACCATGCGTAGGTAGTTCATGAGGCTGGTTCCATGCTGCCAAATGAGCGGCGAGGAGCAGCTCAGCGGTTTCACTCCAATCTCCTGACTGCGGTTCAGCTCCCGCACGGCGCTCACCACGACATGAACGGCATCGAACATCAGGGCCGACGACAGCTGGAAAACACAAAATCAAAAGGGTTTTTACAATGGAAACCTGTCTGTGGAAAGACAGCTGTCTTCTTTCTGTCCCTAAAGCTGCAGCGACATCAGGGACAACTACGTTGTACCGGCTCGACTCGACTCAGCTCAGTTTTGGTATCAGCTTCTTTTCTGGAGTTCGTTTTCCATTAGAGGATATCGCCTCAGCGTAGCTGTTCGTCATGGCGACGCCACATAAAAAGTGCCACGACATCATCATCGTCTCGTCAGCTGCCAAAGACATGAACGTCTGCACCTCCTCAATCGACCAAATATAAAAGATGTTTAAAAACGGCCAATTCCATGCATGCCGCTCATTGATGACACAATGACGATTCTCTCTGACCAATCAGTGGTCAGCAGTGTTTTCACATCACCTTTTAGTACCTGCTCAACATTTTTTGGAACCTCGATCGAGGTGACACCAAAAAAAGTAGGTACCAGGTACTTTCACTTATTGGGAGACCAAAAAAATGTGAGTAGAGTCAAGTCGGTACAACATAGTGGAAACGAGCCTTTTGACTGGGTCACTTAGTCAATCTTGTGTATTATGTGAATAGATAGTGAGATTGTGGTTTTGCAAGGAGTTTGCATAAAAATGAACCAAACAGTTATAACTGTTGGTTGCAAAAAGATGAAGTTATGCTGGCTTTGCACACTTTACTAAGTCAAATTGAGGTGATTTGTTGATGTATCGTAACAACTGTATCTTAAGGCCTGTGTTCACCAAAGCCTTTTTTTCTTGAGGCCAGCGTATTTTTTTCCAATTGTTTGCAATGGGAGCATTGCGTATTTACACTACGCTGAGGCTAAAAAGCCCAGCAGAGCTGCAGAGTTTGTGATTAGCCTCTGTCATTTGTTTATTTTTCATACAAAGACTGAAAACCAGACAGACAATAGAGAAAGTGTTTGTTTGTTCGAGCTCCTTACAGGCGAGGACGTCGGGGGATGATAAGAGAAAAAAAAGAAAAACCGAAGTGCCCCTGCTATCGGCGGTGTTCAGTGTTCGGCTCGTACAGCTCAGCGATCCTATCGGAGTCTGACGTTCTGATCCGTTTGGTCAGTTGTCAGTCAAACTGACACTCAGACAAATTGTATGGAGGCAGAGCTGCACAGTCTGTCGACGGCTGATAAAAAAAGATGGATGTATGGTGGAGTGTGATTGGAGGTCTGTGCTCTCTAGTCAATAGTTTCAGGGCTGGATGATGATAACTAATTACAGTTAGGAGAGAGGAAGATAGAAGGGGGAAGATAGAGGCAGAGAGAGTGAAGAATATTTGACAGCTATCACTAATGTGTCTGTTTGGTCCTGCAGCTGTTTCCTCTCGTCCAGACACCAGCTAACTGTCCCATTCATTCTGGAAACTTCAGCCTGCTTTGAGAAACCTGTCAGGATTCAGTCCCACACACTGTAAGGTGAATCTCATAGATATTTTTAGGTCCAGGACAGAATGACCGGAATTAGAACCGAATCTGACCAGATTCAACTGCGAGTGTGATAAAGTGTGACTGTACTGTGCAGCACTTCTCACAGCGATCATCCACCCTGACCACATCCTGGTGACTCTTACACAGTAGAAGGTTTCAAGGGTGGGCGATGGCCCAGAAATAATATCAATTTTAAAATGCTCTGTGGACTATAGTCAGGCTTGACATAGACTATAAATGTATCCGTTTGCACCATCATAACACAATACTGCATTTAAGTTCCTCATCCACCATGATGCATTGTTTGAGGAGTAAGTGTGAAGTCATTTGTCCGATCAGCGTAGGCATCAGTCACCTGCATAATTCCATTGGTTCGTTCATGCAGCGTGGATCTTGAGGTGAAGTAAGCGGATATTAAATACTGCAATCTTTATGACTCACCTTAAAACTCGATTACAGACAACGTCAGGATCAATCGTGATCTGAAACGGACAGATCATCTGCCCCTATCTGAGGCGCTGCTGTTGGACTAGTGAACAGCGTGACTGCAGTGGCCCATATGAAGGAGAAAGGCCTATTTGTCCATGACAAGAAAATAGACCTCTGACCAGTCCATAATATGCCCTCCAGTGAAAATGAGTGTCAGTGTGTGAACTCGTACATCCCTCTAGGATTTTAAATGGTGGCTGTGTGTAAAATAAATTTGTTGACTGCCTTTTATCTATTCTGAGTGATAATAAAAAAAGAAGAAATAAGACGAGCCTCCTTTTATGGACACTCCTTCTTCTAAAGGGGTTCAAATGTTTTACCGTATCACTCAGTGCCAGCAGTCATATCAGACTCTTCATCTTATCATCACGTAATAATGACCATAATAATTAGAACCATAAGTTCATTCCAATGAAAATAACCGTATTAACGGCTCCACGAAGCATCTTAAGTGAATGATTATGAGTGATGAACCTCTGGGAGATGTTCTCCGCGGTGATAATGATGAGACAAACACTATTGTCATTACTATTAACTTTATCAAGCAGTCTGTTCAGGTGTTATTGCCTCTGCTCATATCAGACGTGCAAATGAGACACGCGGCTCTGAAGAGATTGATTTGTCCTGATGGTGCCTTTCATTAAGTAGAAGGATGCAGAGAGAAAGATCGATGGAGGAGCAGTTAAAGAAAGCAGGTGATCAAATAAAATAAGAGCACAAATGCCCTTAAGTGAAACAGTTTGTTAGTGTCTTTATGTTTACTCAAGATCATAACTTCCTTTTTCCCTGTGATGCTGAAATATTTGCTACAGATCATGGCTATCGAGATAAAAAAGTGAACTCATTACGTGGAGACTACTTACTTCTTACTTATCTCATTATCTAGAGACTCATAAATATTTAATGTCTTTATCTAGAGATGTTTTTAATGGACCAGCGATTACACAGATATACAGATGAGGCTCTGCCGAATCTGTAAGCATGAGAGGAAGGTCTGGGTGGAGGAGGTGCAGCATCAGAGCACCAACAAAAACAGTCTGGTTATAATGGTTACACTGGTGCGGATGGCTGTGATTGGATGATTCCAGCTAGCTGGTAGCACCATCAGCTTCAAGGTTGACTTCAGTCATGGGCGGATCGAGGGGTGGGGGGCCAGAGGGGGCCATCCCATATATAGAGATGGTGACACAAACAAGAAAAACTTCATTTAAAATGAATGAGACACATCTGATAAATAACTGAGATTGTGGAAAAAGAAAAAACCTGGTGATGTGATAGTGATGTCATCAGAGTTTAGAGATTACAAATGTCGAACAAACAGCCTGTGTAACAAACTGGATGTGAAACAAATAGACCAGGAGGCTCTAACGACAAAATGGTATTGAATCATTTCAATTCTGAGCTTTTTTAAATCTGTTTGGTATGAAAGAGCAACACTCTGTCAGTGTAATAGGATAGTAAAATGGACCAGCCAGTCTGAGCACTTTACAACACAAGCCAGCATTCACCCATTCAGACACATTCAGACAGTGATGGCAGTGGCTACAATGCCAAGTGTCACCTGCTCATCAGGAGCAAAAACCATTTACACACCAATAAAACAGCATTGGAAGCAATTAGGTGTTCAGTATCTTGCCTAAAGGATATTTTGAAATGAAGGCTGTAGGGTTCAGGGGATCAAACCACAGACCCTCCAGTAAGCGGACGACCTCTAACTCCTGAACCACGGCTGCCTCTTACCTTCTACGTCCTAATAGTTTGAAATGTCAGGGTGAAAATGTCGTGACACCGACATTAAATGCTTAAAGAACATTTCAGAAAGCACAGCTGCTCTCAGGCTCAGCAGTTGACATCAATCCCTGGAGATTTGGTAGGTTTTTCTCTCCCTGCGTATCGCCGTCACTCACCGCCGGTCCCGGGTACGGGCTGATGTCGCAGCCTTCCCTCCACGAGAGGTTGAGGCTCCTGATGAACTCCAGGTAGAAGGAATGGCTGCTGTTCAACATGGAGAAGCCCACGATGTTGGACTGATCGTCCACCACATCATCCAGCCGGAGCAGAGGGAAGTCCTGGAGAAGACAGATGGAGAGAAAGGGTGGGAAAAAAAGTTGTTTAATACCAACAATTTGTTGAAAAATCAAGGGGTTGTGAGATGAGATGAAACTATGAGACGAGAGAAGGACGAAAAGAACGGAGGGCTTGATTAGGGTTTTCTTTAA
This sequence comes from Chaunax sp. Z400, assembly GCA_037577475.1. Lineage (NCBI taxonomy): Eukaryota > Metazoa > Chordata > Actinopteri > Lophiiformes > Chaunacidae > Chaunax > Chaunax sp. Z400. The sequence goes on from CM075200.1 coordinate 23,264,718, forward strand.
CAGGTCGCACAACGTCAAGTTTAATACATAAATTCAGACTAGACCAGCAGAGAGGGAGGAGGTTTAAAAAAAACAAAGATGTGCATCAAGCGCTGGGGAATTTCAAAGAACTTCAAATAGTCCTTGTAGGCGAGTCGGTGTCATGCTGAGCTCTGCCGCCGAAACAAACCACCATCAAAACTGTTGCTCGGCCCTCGGAGGGTTTGTTTCCTAAAAATGAAACATGTATCTTCAGCTGCACAGAGTAGAGGCTGCAGGCAGGGTGCACTTTAAAACAGATGCTGCAACCCTCAGAAACCAATGACCGACTGAAACACTTCACTCCCTCCTATGGTCTTGTAGCCCCTCTTAGGCCAGATGTACTTGTTAGATGCTGCGTAGCATGAAATGAGCAACATATGACTCACCTTTATTAGAGATGCATTATTCTTCAATTCACCATGAAGGTCCAAAACATTCAGGACACATTCAGGCCCTAGAATCTTCTCTGTCCAGCTGTTTAGCTCAACTGCTAGCCCTTGAGTGAGGTTAATTTATTTAACCCTATTCTCTTGTGTGCTTTTTCTGTGCCCCAGCCTGTTGGGAAGCTGCTGCTGCTGCTAGCACAGTTGCCAGTTGCTAAATCAATTTCAACTAAAGCCAAATACACTGTCTGGCTGTAGGCCTGCCAGTCATGACAAAGAGCTGTTGGCTAGAGGAGTCGCAGCGACGAGGCCAGCGCTGCTGAGGGAGGAAACGCTGCGACAGTCGTCCAGAAGGACACCACTGATGCTGTGACTGCAGGAAACATTGGACAGGAGGTTTACTCAGAAAGAAGCCGGTTTTCAGCCACGGATGAGGGCACTGCAAGGTAAGCTCTCTCATAGTGACACTCTCTCTTTTGCAGATTTGTGCGTTTGAAAGAGAAGGGACTAATATTTAGATTCATTTTCAGAACATCATACATCTGCAGGGGTTTGATCAGTGATTACTTTAGACTGTAGACTGGTTGGTTGTTCAGGTATCAATAAAGACTTTGTGCACAATGGTGGGAAGTAACTAAGTACATTTACTCAGGTATTGTAGTTAAGTGCAATTGTGGTATTTGGTCATAAACCAAAGAATTAGACAAATTAAAATGTTCACCTAATGATGAAGAGGGAAGTTGACCATTATTCTCATTACAGCGTTGGGGAGGAGCTGACAGACAGGCAGGCAGGCAGGCAGACAGGCAGACAGACAGGCAGACAGACCAATCCATAGTCAAGCAGTTTAACCAAAACTGGCAGCTTAAAAGAGGCTAAAAAGCTTTTTCAACCTACAAAGAATAAGCGGTTATAGATAATAGACAAAATAAATATAAAGCCATATTTGAAGAACATATTCTTAAACCTTTTCTTCATATATGGACAAATATTTGTTTCCAGTCCAACTACACTAGTAAGATATCTGTGGGTTGTTTGAGACTTTGCAGTAAATCTTTTCCTCTTCCGTCGGAAGATAATTTTGCTTATTTAAAGCATTATTTCTTCCTTATTTTTTGTTTTCTGAGAGTTGAATGTTGCAGTGTAAATAGGAACCTTACTTTCTGGCAGCTTCCACCTTATTCCCTGTGTTGTTTTCCCATCTTTTGCACACTCAAGACGTCTCATAGCCAAACAGCAGCGTTGAACTCGCCTGTTCTGAGAGCTGCTCGTCTTGTCACAGTCAGCAGAGCGTGTTTAATACAAAGTTAAAGGGAGGTCAGAGCCTGTGCTGCAGGTGTACGAGTGTGTGTGAAAGTGGGGGAATAATTTTGCTTTTGGTTCCTATCCAGGGTTCCGCTGTAGAACTGCACTTTCGTCCTTGGTTTGGGAGCGTGGTGTGAAGTGCCCTTGCAAACGGCTGAGTTAAAGTCTGCAACACGGTGGCGTTTAGAGACGAGACCGAGATCAAGACGAGTTATTATCCATGCAAAGTCTCTTCGCACAAGGACATGACAATGGACAGTGAAATTATAATGATGACAAATGGCGGCAAGGCCAGCATGCACCTCTGACGAGAGGAGAGGAGTTATGGGTAAAGGGGAGATATACTGCAGGCAGATGGTGAGAGGAGAGAGAACATTTTAAAGATGGACTGACTAACATCCGTAATGTGTGAAAAAGAATCGCAGAGTACTAACAAATGAACAAAGATAGAAGAAGTGGGGATATTATGTATGGTTTCTGGACTGGAAATAAAATTTAAAAAAAGGAAAAACAAGGAGGAAGTATGAAAAAAAGTTTGGTGTTTAGGAAAATAAAGGGAAAGAAGAGAGGATGGAAGCAAAGAGGAGGGGAAGGAAGACAGCTGAGATTTAGGAAAGAAAAAGAAGATTCGTCCATGAACTCGACGGCACTCAGAGAGCGCAAATCTCCACCAATGGCAGCTCAGTTTCCTTGATATGTCATTGAACCTAAAAGCAATAATCCCATGACAGTTTAATAATAATAATATGACTCCTTGACCATGAAAACCTGCCTCCAGATCATATTAACCTATGGGAATGTCACTGTGTCATTTCTGTGCAAGGATTGTAGGCATCAACCACAAAGTTAGAAACACACCATCATATCATATCAACATCACACCTGCTTCTCCAAACAACTGCATCAAAATCCATTCACACCTTTTTAAGACTGCTAACTAACCAACGTCTGCAAATACATAACCTCCTTCACTAAGGTCGGAACGGAAAGAAAGATGAGAGTAAACAAAAAGGTTTAGGGAGAGAAAAGAAGTGAGCAGAAGAAAGAGAGAAGGGTAGAAGACAGAAAAGAGATAGGAGAAAGGAAAGGAAAAGATATGAGGAGAGGAAATGAAAGGAAAGGATAGAAAAAGAAAGGAAATGAAAGGAGGACAGGACACGACAGGAAAAGAAAGGACAGGACAGGAGAGGAAAGGAGAGGAAAGGAAGGGAAAAAGCAAAGTAGGGAGGAAATAAAAACAAAGATAGAGACCAAGAGAGCAAAAAAGGAGAGGAAAAAATGATGGAATTAAGGAGATGAATGGAAAGAAAAGGAATTAAAGAGGAGGAAATTGGGAGATGGGAATGATGAAGACAGAAGATGAAAGTGGAAGCGGAGATTCAGGAAAAAGAACAAGAAAGAAAGAGGAATGGAAAAGGGGAGATGACGCAGTGTTGGAAAGGAAAGAAATGAAAAGACTGTAAAGGGGTATGTGGTATGGGGGAAAAAGGAAAGATGGAAAAAAAGAGATGAGAGAGGAGGTGGTGTTCATGAAAGGTAAAGTAAACTAAACGAAAGGAGTAGGACTGAAAGAAATCACAGGGAGAAAAAAGAGGAACAAAAGACAAGAGGAAAGGGGGAGATAAGAGGAGAGAGGGTGAGGCGGCAAAGGAAAGGGACCAACTGTACAGGAAGAGATGAGGACCATGTTCTCCATAGAGATGAATGACTGAAGCTCTTACCATAGTGGTGAGGATGTACTTGTAGAAGGCTGACGTCATCCCCAGCTCATTCGCCTGCATGTCACCAGAAGAGAAGAACAAACTGATGTCAGAGAAACAGGAAGTACACATCCTCAAACCGTCATTTCTACAAGACTGAACCATCTGCACCATTATTATAATGTTTCACCTTGACGGTCCTGTTGCTGTAATAACACAAAACAACCTTTAAACAGTGATTATATCTTACAGGATCTGTCAGTGATGAAAAGCTGCTCAGAAAAGTTTGAGGAGGTGAAAATATGGAGAATAAGAGCTGAGAGGAGCTCGGTGTGTTCAGAATGGGTAATGTGAAGGTGAAGAGACGAGCTCTCGCTTTAGTTTAGGCTAAAAAAAACTGGAATGTTCTGTGGACATCCCATCCTAAATTCATATCCATTGATATGGAGTTGCTGTTCCAGCTTCCTCTCTTCTGCCCAGATCTGGATTTGGTGAGTTTGGGATCAGACTTTGCTTCATAAAACCTGCCGATATTAATTTCTGCAATAAAACCTTCCTGCATATTGTTTCTGAGCAGCCACTGCTTCAGGATGCAGAACCTCCCAGAACAAATGTTAAGATGGGTTTTGAACTGAGCGAGGAGTCGCAGATCGACTCTTTTATTACTCCATTAGCCTTCTGCACACTGTGAGCTAACGTCATCATTCTGCCTGCAGGAGCTGAGCTGCACTCTGCAGCTTTATTTTGTATTCAAAACTTCCTCCGACCTCCAAGGTTACCGGTCAGAGAGTGAAATTACAACCTGCCAAACGCTGGTAGATTTAGTTTGGGGCTGTAAAAGGCTGTCTTTTTGGCAGGAAACCAAACCTGTATCTGAAGGTCCTGTTCTACGCTGTTAAACACCACAGAGGAAGAAACAGACTAAAGATGTGCCAAACAGACTGAGGAGCAGAACTAGGATTTATTTGTAAAACCTGTTACTGGTTCTAATGATTCTAAGCATTAGTGATGGACATTCTATTGTTTTTCTTATATTTATCTAGTGTGTACAGTCATGGAAGACGTACACAGAGCTTTGACTTCAGAATAAATAAGTGAGTACTATTAACAGTACGAATAGTGTAGAAATATTTCCTGTTACTGTAGAAATACTAATTAAACAGACTTATCAACATACTTTTACTACATAAAAGTACAGATTATACAGAGTGGTCCATTTTTGACTAATATATCTTAAATGACTGACGCATGAATAAGGATTAGTTAATAATAGCTGCATTTTCATTTTTAGTTTTTGGTGATTTGTCTGATTCATAAATTGATTATATTGTGTATCAATAATCTGGATGTGCATCATAGATGGTAAGTGCAGCTGTCAAAATGTGTGAGAGAGAATACTGTGCAATAAAATACAAGGAAGTCATAATTGTACTGAAGTACGATGCACCCATTGTGCAGTACCCATCCCATCATTGGCTATTTATTGGGACTCCTGTTCCCATTATGCTTTGGGGTGGTCGTACTAACTTAAATAATACACTGAAGGTTATTGGGAAACAGGCCATTAAGACCAGCAGCTGTTTTACAGTGTAGTTAGTGAGGCTTCTCCTGACCTTCCTGAGGATGTGGTAGGAGATGGAGGCGTTGGCATCTATGATGATGGTGGCCACTTTGTCGTCACGGATCTCCTTCAGCAGGGGCGTGGGGTCCAGGCTGTCGTCCAGCATTCGCACCGACAGCGTCTCCCTGGAGATGAGGAAGCGGTGGACCAGCTCCTCCAATCGCAGCAGGCCTGAGGGACGGAGTCAGGAATCAGGAAGTGAGTAAAAGACCTCATAGAACTGCTGTACAATAGTGTATCCTGATGTACTGCTGTACAATAGTGTATCCTGACGTACTGCTGTACAATAGTGTATCCTGAAGTACTGCTGTACAATAGTGTATCCTGACGTACTGCTGTACAATAGTGTATCCTGAAGTACTGCTGTACAATAGTGTATCCTGACGTACTGCTGTACAATAGTGTATCCTGAAGTACTGCTGTACAATAGTGTATCCTGACGTACTGCTGTACGGTCTGGTAACCAGATGCTCTACAGCCGAAAAGGAAAGACCTGCAGCTAGTAGTCAAATCAGCTCAGTGGATCCTCGGCTCCCCACTCCTGAACCTGAGGGACTTTGTCTTTATAAAACAATAACATTGGACCCCCGCACATCCCGGACACCACCTGTTCTCCACCCTCAGAACCTACACATGGACCGACAGACTGAGGAACAGCTTCTTCCCACGAGCTGAAGATAAAACTGCTAAACATTTAACCTCGCACCACCCACCCAACACACACACACCAATCTCAAGTCTATCTATCTGATGTTATCTGACATGACCTGCTGAAACCAAAGTAAGTAAATAAAGTAAAGTACATTTTAGTGAACACCAAAAAACTGCTTCATTCCCAACTTTCCCAGTAGAGAACATTCAGCCAATCAGCACTTCTTCAAGTATGTAATAATAGCAGAACAACACTGAACAACTGAACATCCACAGGCAAGCAGATAAACACGAGTAATGAATCAGGGGCTTCTGTTCAGCTCATGAACTTTCCAGAAAGGAACGGAAAAAAATAAAAAATCAGAGACAGATGGAAAAATCCACAGAGATGTTCAGCGAGAGGCAGGCTGCCTGTAAACTGGTGAAATGAAGAGACGTGGAGCAGAAAATGGAAACACGCTTCATGAATAGACTCACACTCTGCTTTGGCACAGACGAGGCCGGCCGACGGGTAGCCAAAGGACTTCAGGATGGATCCGATGGCCAGGCTCAGATCCTCGTTGCTGGGGTAAAGCGTCACCGAGGCGAATCGAAGGTACGGCAGTTTCGGGGTCTCCTCCGGACCGATCTTCACGTGAGGGATCTGAGGGAAAGATGGAGGAGGAAGAAGAAGAAGAAGAAGAAAAGGAGAGGAAAATAAATGTGGGCAGCTTATGGCCAATGTTCACGTTGGAGGGAATAATGAAACAAACGGAGGGAAAACGCAAAGACAGGAAGAGAAGTCATAACAAATGTAATGTCTCTAAGTCACACGTTGACCAATCGTCATCACGTTGAGCTACTCAAACAAGTGATTTTAACGGACAGCACATAAGAGGTGGCTTCACACGTGTTATAAGAAATACACGAGGACCTTTTTAGCATAAAACCATCATCATTAAACTCATTAAATTAAACATTTCTTTGATATCATGCGTCTCCTGTGTTCATCAGTCCTGATTCTGGGGACCTCCTGGCCTGCATTTTTGTAGATATTTCCAACATAGGCAATCAAATTGCAGCTTTTTTTTTTTTTTTTACAACACAACGGAAGTGTTGTTTCCAGAGGACACTTAACAGTGATGCACACATCTGGACATGCTTTGTTTTTGGACGCTCTGTTGTGTTTGGTTTGTGACTTACGTTACAGGACGACTATCAGTCAGTGATGTTGGAAAATGAGCTAAAATGTGTTGTTTTTTTACGGTGGCCCAACCAAGACAAACGCCTTCCTCTGACGTAACACTTCTCATTATTTAGAGATTATAACGTTAGCTGGTTTTAGATGCGTGCATCACTTTTAAGTGTCCTCTGGAAACACTTCCGTTCTGTTGTGGCTCTTGCAGCACGTCCTCCAAAATGCTGAGCATATGTTGTCAATTTGATGAAGATATTTTCTGAATTTGCATGTGTTTTCTTAAGTCACCATATTTCATTGCTTTTATCATACATCCTCTGTTTTATACATAATTGTGCTCATAGTATCGCTTTCAGTGTCTACAGTTGACTTTTTACTGTGTTTACGTTTCATGTTTCATCACAATTAAGGATCAGAACTGAACTGAGCAAAGAACAAAAACATGGAAAAAGAGAATCAGAAGTGATGACATCAAAAGAACAATTATTCTTTTTTTTTAAATCATCAAAGCAAACAGGCTTCATGTGATTTCAGATATCAGAAATGAAAGATTTAATCAGACTCTGACGCTCGCTGATAATCGAGTCTTTGTTCAGTTTCAAAAAGAAAATGTGAAAATGGAACAAAGCCTCAGTTATCAGTGATATTGTGTTTAGTGTTTGATGCAGAAATGAGAGAGTTTGTGTTCAGCACAGCTTAGCTGAAACATTCATAACAAAGGGTTTGTTTTTTTATGCCAGGAAGCTTTTGGAGCTGATAAACAAAATAGAAAATATGAATGTAGCAATTTTAGCATTGTTTCAAAATGGAAAGAAAATGGTTGACCTCTGGGGAGCATGATCGTGCTCAGTTGTCCATTCATCAGATTCTTAGGTTCATTTTTGGCCTGTTGGTGATGCTAAAGGGAAGGTCAAGAGGTTCTTCATGTTTCTGGTGACACGATTATTGCATGTCAGCTTTTGATTGGTCGCATTAAAAGGAACATTTAAATGGTGGGGTTTCATCACACAACCCGCCTCAGACGGTTTCAGGTAGCGTACAGTTGGCACGCTGGCTGCAGGGATGTCTGCCAGAGCTGTTGCTCATTAATTGAATTTTAATTTCAGAACCATAAACGGGCTCCAATGTCAAGAATTTGGCAATGCATCCAACTGGCCTCACAACTGGCACACCATTTGTAACCATGCCAGCCCAGGATCTCCACATCAGTCTCCTCCACCTGCAGAATGTTGTGAGACCAGCCACCCTACAGAGGAAGCTCATTTTGGCTGCTTGTATACTCAATCTCATTGTTTTAGTCACTACATAGAGCTCAAGACCATAAGTGAGGGTTCGAACATAGATCGTAGCCAAAAATGGCAAAAATTTAAAACAAAAACAGACAACAATAAACAGAATTCTGCAAGAATTCCTGAATCCATTCTCTCTGGGTTCTTTCTATGCCCAACCCTTCAACCTGGTCTCATCAAAATCCAGCGGGTAGTTTCTGTGTAATCCTGCTAAAATGTCAGACAGACAAAGAAATGCTGGTGAAAGTTTAACCTCCATGGTGGAGATAAAAACGATCATATTAAAAAGATCTCATTAAAAAAATGTCGAAGCCCATTCTTGTTATAGTTTTAAAGCTGCTCTGTTTCAGTCTAAAATCCACAGAGCTAAATTCCTGCGACTGACTGCTTGTATTTAGGCTGAAGATTTAATCACATCATTTGTGAATTAGGGTCAGAGACCAAGTGTCTGCTCCGGTGTGATCCACCGCTCAGTGATTTGACACCTGCAGAGGTTTAGGCAGTAAACTGTAATTAGCTCAGCTGGGCTTCACTCTCATCGAAAAGCTTATTTTAAATCCAAGCAGTGAATCCAACTATGTGAGACCTGTCGGGCAAATGGAGAGGATATTTAGAGGATATTTAGAGGCTATTTAAAGGCTTAGATGGAGATTCATTCAGGTAGGAAAATGGTTAAACAAGAGTTCAAACATTCTGATTGGCCCTTTGCGACGATTGGAGAAGAAATCCAGTCTGGGATTTTGAGATATCTTGCAGACAAACTAACCATGAGTGGTCACATGACCTCCTCAAAATCTCATTGGTGGAGGGAATGAGAGAGACCTCCCACTCTAGTCCTTGCAGTGATAGTGATGTAGTTGTGAACAGTTGTATCAACATCATTATCCTCAGGCATCACTGTGGTGTTTCATGTTTTGAGGCCGGATGCGACTCACCTCTTTCTCCCCACAGATGTGACTGATGGTGGATCCGGAGGCGGGGCTTGAGGCGGGGCCAATGACCGAGACCACGCCCTTCGGTAGGATTTGACACACTGAAAGAGAACACAAAAACAAACAAACACAAAGGTTTGTCTTAGAAGTGGATGCTACAAATGTAATATTCATTAGCTCTGTTTTTGGTCTCCACCACCTCCTGAGGTGCTAAATGCTCCAATATGTTCACCATAGCTAATCGCTAACTGTAAAATTACACTATGACAGAAAATTCAAACAGTGAAGCTTGCTATAAAATAAGGGGAGTTACAGATTCAGCATCTCTGCACACATTTTATACATTATAATAATAATGTGGATTATTGCAGCTTTAAAGGGAGCTTGGCATTTTTATGTCCATGGGCCAAGTTTGAGAGTGGAAGAGGGTTAAGGGTTTGGGCTAAGTCTGTATTTTTTCTACATTTATTTCTTAATTTCTTCCAATCAGGATGCATGTGGCCCAAAGAAAGTAAAGTAATCAGAAGTTCTGATGACCTGTAGATAAACTCAAGGGCAAAACTCAAGAGCACAAAACAAATCCATACTAATTCTGGCTCTTTTTCTCTCTCTGTTCAATCAACGAGCACTTCCCAAATCAAACAGACCAATAAAATGAAATGAAAAAGAAAGAAAAATTATTTAATAAAATAAAGGAAGTTAATTGAGTGATTCAATGCTTCAGAGGACACACTTTAAATCTGCCATGTTTCTAAACCCTCAGCGGACATTATGGGCTTTAATCCTACAATATAACACGTTAGTCAGGAAATGAATGTTCCTGTCATTGATTCAGCCTGGATTGAATAAATCTGGCAGGTTCAGATCTGAGTTTGAAGGAAAAGTGAACGTTAATTATGTTGAAAGAACAGAATGTTCCTGAATGAGATTTTCTGATGAATCTATCAACGTACATGTTTCCACAATTGTATTGTGGTTTGTGTATTTGTCCAAGCACATAATGCTTTGTTTGTATGCTAGAGTTTGAGTCCTGCTGTGCTGACAGAAAACATGACCTGCCTCTCAGTAGGGAAGTCTCTCTCTCTCTCTCTGCAGTCAGATCAGGAAACCATCACCATCATCCATCTGTTTGAGCCTCCTTCCATCATGTTCAAGCAGAAGAAGAACTGGGCAAGTTTAGTAAAGCCTGAACCATCAAATTATTGCCAGAAAATTCTGACTACGGGTCAGACGAAGCTGCACAGATGACCTGCATCCATCAGCCTAATATTATGTGAGAACATTTACGACCCTATGCTTGATTTACAATTTTTGACAGACCAGCTGTTTGTTCCAACAATTTAATCGGTCATTGGCTGCTGAGTCATCACTCCTCCTACTAAGGGCCAAAAGTGATCAATAACTGCTTCAGTTTTTGGAATCTTGGGACAATATACCAGAAGGCTATTCCAGCATTTAGGCTAAAACAAGGGTTAACAGTTCTTGAGCCAAGCCCAAGGCAAAAATGTGGCCTGCAACAGATCCATAGAAAATTTGGTCTGGTCTTGTAATGGAGCATCTGTAGAGCAATTGTGCATCTGGTATGTTTAGATGCACTAATGTTAGGCTTAGAATAATAGAAATAAATCCCCTTTATTGTGTTATATTTGTGTTTTAAGCTGCTAACTCCTTGTAAAGCCTCTCTGGTAGTTCAGTTGAACATGTGTGGTATTTAAGTGCAGGTTCTCTGGGTCTGCACAAGCCATTTGCACCTGCTGCACTATTGACCTACCTTGTTGAATAAAGGTTGATGCTTTTTGTCTGCTGCCGCACAGAAGACTTAATAAAGTTGACCTCATCTGAAAATGTCATAGTGATGTCAGGGGGCGTGTGCTGCTGTCACACTGTCAGGCAGATAAAGACTTACTGGTGTCAGTGGTGGTGTACTGGGAGTCGTTCTGCAGCTCGTAGACGTCCACCTCCACCCTCGCCTGGGTGGAGCCCTCCATCAGACTGTTGATGTTCTCCCTCGCCAGAGCCAGCGCCAGACGCTCACCGCGACCACACACTGACTGATCGTCCAAAATGGCCGCTGGAAGGAGGAAGAAAGGGAAATGAAGACGTTTAACATGTTTTTTTTAATGTAAATGATACAGTGAAGGTGAATTTATGTTCCGTTTCCACAACAACGTTTTGGGGGTCTGAAAACGCAAACTTTTGAAGACGGGTTCCAGGGTGTCAACTAGAATAGAAATGTCATCAACGAGTCATATTCCCGTCATTGACCCAAAAGAAAAATCACACTAATTACTTCAATCACAAAGGATGGCATTGGGTCCTTCTGCAGGGGGTCGATCATCAGTTCTGCTAAGCCTCCAGGAAATAATCTATCTTCTATACATACGAGGTTACGCCGCAATACTGCAATGTTTTCAACTGCAGTATTGAAAACATTGCAGTAATAATAAGTAACAATAACTGCAGTTATTCCATGGAAGATGACGTTTAAGTCGCATCGTCCGATCTGACGGTTCAGACTGAGGTCGCATTGCCACAAAAATCCCACCTGTGTCCGATTTAGGACCACATATGGAAGTGGCCCGAATCGGAATTGGAAAAGATCAGATTCCATGTGGTTTGTGTTTGTTCACACTGCCATGAAAAAGTCACATGAGTAAAAAACAATCAGACCTGGGCCACATTGTGTCCTGCAGTGTGAACGTAGCCTTGCATTTAGCCAATGACCCTTCCAAGCATATAAGGGGTCAGGAGGGCTGTATCTGTTATAATGCTTATCCAAATACACTGATTTGATTGGCTGAGTAGCAACACATGAGATGACTAAGAACACATGCAGTTGGTTTCTGAGTTTCCTGGACCATTACCGCCTTAAAGGCTAGAAAAGCTGTACTAAAATAGAAACCCTCAATGAAAGTCTAAATTTTTAATGATTTATGGATTATATGTCCTGGTCCAGACAGGACAGTGTCTGGGTCTGGACATGGACCGCAATCCTTTTGTTAATGACCTTGGAGGGGGGGGCGCGCTTCAGAGAGGGACAGCAGGTTCAAGCAGGAAGCGTTGTGGTCGTTTTGTTAACCAGAACGACGTCAGCTGATCACAGAGGCCATTTATCTATGAAAAGCCTACTTTTACTTTTGATGCCTTCGTTTTATTTTGCAGATCACGTCTTGGTCCTGTCAAGGACTGTGACTGGCCACCAGAGTCAGGACCAGTGTTGCATCACTCCTCTGCTGTCATGTGACATCTTTACAGAAAGCATCAGGTGTAAATAGACTCCAAAATAGCGATCATATTAATGCAAAGCGCCGTCCACTACAGGTGTAAAGTGGAACAACTGGTTCTCAGCCAGGTGAAAACACAACCTCTGCAGAGTGAGAGACGAGAACATCACCTGCAGCGAGATGGCAAACATAGATCTGACGCCGCTTTAAACAGGAAGCAGAGCTGAGAGTTCAGAGCAGCTGCAGCTGCATAAAAAATGACATGTCATGGTTTTCTATTTCCTCCTACTAGAAAAGTAAAGAAAGAGTACCTGGTGGCTGTTACAGAAACACCTGCCATGTTTATTTCTGTCGCCTGACTCACCTGATTTGAATACTGAGCACGCTTAAAAGTGTGACTGTATGACTGGCGCGCAGGCAGTATGTATGTATACAGATGGAAAGTGCATCCAGACCACATTTTAAATAGCAGGAGGTGAATGACCTGACCAGAGTACACAGACAGAAGAGGAGAATTAATTCCACGACTTTATCATCAGCCTTTCTTTTTTTTTTTTGCAGTGTAATTCATCCCGAGTCATTTCTCTGTATCAGCGGACAATGAACTATAACACTGCAGAGCTAAAAACACTCAAGAAGACTAAAAATCTAAGTAAATATACTGCTGTGACTCAGTAACAAGCAGAGAGTCTGCTGCCGCCGCCGCTGATGGGGTTTATTCTGGATTTGATTTGTGTTTCTTAAATAATTAACTCCTCTCGAGGCGAACTCAAAGGTGATTCATCATGTCCTTCCTCAAAAAGACTGGTATGGGTTTTTGCAGTTTAGGAAAAACACAAAGAGAGCCAGATGGTTTCGTGTCGAGTTGTCGAGGCCCGCTGTTGTGTTGTGTTGTGGCAAAACTCAGGAGAAAAAAAGGATTAAAATATACAACATGGACACTGTTGGATCTGAATCTGAGACCTTGACGAAACACTGTCTTCCCTTGGGGCCACCCTGAGAATTACATTCAACCACGTCTAAATGGTTTTCCCAAATATGCTGTGGAATCTGGAGCCTCATTACAGGAAGGTTCTAAGTCCAAAATTATTATTTCAGGATTTTTAGGATGTACAGAAACATATTTTCCCTCTCTGCACTTTGGAAAAAATAATTCCTATGTTATCTTAGATAGAATTGAACTACACAAATGTCCCAACTGGAGAATTTCCTGACCTAGGAATCCTTAGCATAGATCCCGTCTGTATGGGAATAAAATTACATCAATGTCAGCTTTCCTACACGGTTAACATCAATAGCCTTTTTATTAGGTTTTTGGTGAAACTAAATCTGATGTTTGCCTTTTGCAGAAGCTAATATGCTACTAATAGTAGCCAGTTGTAGAAGCTAGCCCTGATTTTAGCCTGTTGGAGATGCTAACACTTATGTTCGCCTCTTGGAGAAGCTACTGCTGATGTCAGCCTTTTGGAGAAGCTTACATTGACGTTAGACTGTAAGAGAAGCTAACACAGGATTTTACCTGGTAAAAAATAAAGGATATAATATAAATAATACATTGAAGTTAGCCTATTAGAGAAGCTAACATAGATGTTGACCTCTTGGAGAAGCTAACATAGATGCTAGCCTCTTGGAGCAACTCTTACTGATGTTAGCCTTTTGAAGAATCAAACACTGATATTAGCACGTTTGGAGAGGCTAAAACTGCTATTTGCCTCTTGGAACTTTTGAAGAAGCTAATACTGATGTTATCCTGTTAGAGAAGCTAACATCGTTGATAGTATGTTGGAGGGAGAGAAAAAAAGTATTTTTAGCCTGAAACTAACACATAATACTGTAAAACTGTTATATTCCCGTCTTCTTTGAACTGAGCTGCTTTATCGTATTGGAAAGAGACGAAGCGTGTTGGAGCCTAAATAGACAGAGAGGTAGAGCGGTGCCGTATCTCCAGGATGAGATGAGGTGGGAGGGGAGGGGGAGGATGAAGATGAGAGGGGAGATAAGTGTCTGCAGTCTCCTAGTGTTCAGACACTATCTCTGTTTACACAGTATCTGGTTCTGTGGGTCACTGCAGCCAAACACACTGGATTAAACACTTGAACTCCTGTCCTAAATGTTCTTGGAGCGACTCTCGCGTCTGAGCGGCCATCTTTGTGACTGCAAACTTTGATGCTGGTGTTGTTAGCATTCACTTACACTACACAGACTGTAAATGCATGCAGACACAAACAGTCACAACCTATCTGTTGCAGTCTGTGATGAACATCTTTGTGTTTCCCTACTGTTGGTGTGAACTTCCTCCTGACTGCCCCGTTTACCAGCCCTGAGCTGTAAAGCAAAACTACGCTCAAATTTAATATCAAATTATGCCATTTCAACTGCACTTTTGACGCAGATGGTGAAAACACCATCGCCTTTTCTGCCCGCCGGGTATGCAGACATTTCATTTTGTATTTATGCATTTAAGAGGCTGTAGCGTGGCACCGCTGTGTTTTGTTCTGGATGAGACGCGACAATAAAACTGCTTTTATCAAGGCAGATGGAGCTCTGCCGACTGATTTTATCACCCCTAGAGGCGGTTTAACTTTGGAAAAGAATTGAGTAACAGGTTTTCTTGTTGCTTCCCACCTCTTCGGTTGATGCGTTTGACATTGTTTGATATGAGAGTGGAAGTCTGAAGTCTCGGGGGCCGCAGGTAATGTCGAACGATTCAACGAGACAAGACAACACGGAGTGCTAAAACAACAAATTGCTCTGTCACAGCACTGCAGTCCTCTGGTGGCTGATGTCTGCAACAAGTGTTTCCATGTTTTTCTAATGGATATATGGATGTTAAAGTTTGCTTTAAGTGGAGAGCTGCGATGTGGCAGGGAAACTGTTCCCTGAAGAGTTCAGTGTTGGAGCTCAGAGACATCTCTTATTTCTTCTTAATGGTCTTCAGTGTCTCTGAGTCCTTTCATGTAGAATTTCACCCTAATCTGGACCAATTGTGTGGGTAATATTCGCGATGTGACTCCTGGGATGGTAGTATCAGCCGCTCTCAATATATCAAAAAAACTATTGGATGGATTGTCATGAAATTTGTTTCAGACATTCACGTTTCCCTCAGGATTGTAATCCATAAACTGTTGGTCCAACTTTTCATCTCACCCTGTCATCAGGTCAGATTATTCCTGACTGCATACCCTAAAAACTGACAACACACCCATTAGCCTGTACTTTGTACTGCTAGCACTTAATGTTAGCATGCTAATAAGACAATCTCAGATGGTGAACATAGTAAACTTTGAAATTAAGATTAAAAATGACTTATGCCCTAAATTTGAAAAATGTACTTCGAGCTAATTCTTTAAGGATAAATGTTACAGCTGTCCTGCGGTGACAAACAACCCTCGACGCGCTCTCTTCTCTGTAGTTTAGAGATATTTATTGATCAACTTTAACTAATGAATCCTTCAGAATGACTGATAGCACAGGTCGGAATAATTCATGGAGGTTTACGGCAGCAGCTGTGGGACACCCACGCTGCTCCTTTGGTATAATATCTATGCACTTGACTTGATTTTTAATCCTGCTGGAGAAGAAAGTATCCACACGATGGTGGAGATTTATTTCAGGCCATTTTGAGTTTCACCACTTTGCATAATAACATGAACAATGCAATGTCATGCATGCACAGCAAGCTTTACTGAGAGGCGTGGTTGGCTGTTGATACCAGCAGCAATGTCACCGGTTCCTGTACATCATTGCAGCACACTGGAGGTCAAGAATTTTTTGTGTGTGTGCGTGTGCGCAAATTTTTTGTGCGCACTAAATTTATCTGCGAGATATTTGCACGAAAAAAATCAAGTTTGATGCATAGGTGTGTAACAAGAACTAACATCATCATCATGTTGGTAAAGAACAGAGTCAAAAAACGTTTATTCTGTCCTGCTGGTTTGTGTTCTGCTTCAAAATCATCATAGTTTGCAAAAATCATGATTCAAAGAGTAAGAATTTACAATTGTCTACAGTTTTTTAATGGAGGTCTATGGGGAAAATGGGATTTTGTTGTTACAGTACTTTTTTGTGGTTTTTGTTTTGAGTCACGTGTTTTCAGCTTGTGCATTTGAAGCCAGAGCCAGGCTGTAGTTAGCCTAGCTTAGCATAAAGAGTGGAGAAAATGTTAGCCTAGCTCTGAGCAAAATTCAAAGATTAGAGCTACACTGCTTTTACCATGAACTACATCTGAATGCCTGCTTGCATTTTTGGTTTGTTCAGGCTTCGAAAACATGATCGGATTTTAATATTTAAAAAAATACAAAGAAATAGATTTTTCTGCACTTTCTTTGGCATATATTGTTAAATGGAAACACAACAGTACTGTGGATGTGATCTACAAGGGATTAAAATACATTTTTCATTTCAGATCAACTTCAGGCTACACAATGTCATCATGTTAGCATTCAGGTCAAAGCACTGCTGTGCCTCTTTATAGCTTCACAGAGACATTAGTATCACTATAGACTTGTTGAATTCAGTTTAGGACACTGACCACTATAGAATAAAACCATTTAAATCCAACAGTCTGCTGTTTCTCTGCAGTCCTATTACCATCTGATAGACTCCTGTTTGCTTCTGTTCTGTTATCAGCTTCTCTGATCACTGATCACTTGGCATTTGACAGGAGTTTATTGACCTGTGAGCTGATGTGGCGGCCCGGCTGGAGACCTGCAGCATAAGCACTAAGTTGCTCTAATTACAGCCCCTGTTTCTGATCTGATCTAGGTCGCTTCCCAGCGCGACAGTGATTAATCTGCTTGTTAAACGTATGTGATTGATAATTAGAGCTGAGTCATTCCTGTGATTTGATTGCTGCTCATGTGAAGTGCTGGTTTTGATTACTTTTTTGGAGTTTTTTTTTTTCCATGGATAAGACAGAAATACTTGACTTTCTCTGATTTTGTAAATATGATTCCTGAGGACACAGACTTGCAAAGACCCGTTAGGAGAATGAAGTTTGTGTCTGACTTATTTTAAATTTGTTTAGGTCCATACGTTAGTGAGTATGTAGGGTAACAAGAGGGTTTCATTGCTGATCAGGCAAGCTGTTAATACCATACATTCAAGACTGGCTCACTCATATACTTGGAAAAAGAACATTTGCATAAACTCGGTCTCACAAACCTGTTTATTGCTTAAGTAATTTGAAGGATCTTAAAAAGCTTCATTACATGTCCAGCCAATGGAAACAAATGCAAAGAAGCTCAACTCAAGGTCCACTTACTTTCTTTGTCTCTGATTCTGAGGACTTCTTATCCTTTTTTGGCTTCAAAGATAAACTTGGCGGAGCTCAGCTTCCAGGAATGTTTCAGAAATAAATACCAACAACTGAATTTGTCTTAATTCCAAATCACCCATTAAAGTGAATAATATCATAATACATTCCTAGAGAAAGGGTGCAAACCCCAGAGATAACGAATTTGGCCGAGCTACTCTTGGACCTCAGCGCCGCTGATCGCCACAGCCGTGGGCGTCACGTTTTTGGGTTGTCCTCGAAGGAAACAGTCACTGTGATCTCACAAAGCATGTTTCTGGCTATGAATCAAGGATTCATACCAAAATGATTCACACAGATGTCTAATTGGATAGAAAGATGAAGGGATGACAATTTATATCCATAAAAGTCAACTTCAATTTTCATTTTCAAGCCATTATTCAACACTATAAGTCAGGAACAGAAGGGAAAAGCTGTGACACTATGTGACAAAGCTCTCCATCAGTCCTCCTGGATTCTAGTATAAAATAGTCTCTAAATGAAGGCAGCAAGTTTCTCACTCGAAATTATTCACTGGAATCTCTACAGATATGAATATGCACAGACATGGATTTCGGCTGTATCTTGACTGATGCACTTAGGTATGCAGCGGTCAGCTGTGGCTCAGGAGGAAGAGTCCACTCATCGAGTCGTTTGATCCCTCAAACCTGCAGTCTGCATGTCAAAATGTCCCTGGGCAAAGATACGGAACACCAAATTGCTTCCGCTGGCTGTTCAGTTGGTGTGTGAGCGTTCGTGTCAACGGTTATCGCTAATAGTAGGTGGCACCTTGCATGGAAGCCTCTGCCACCAGTATATGAATGTGTGTGTGTGTGTGTGTGTGTGTGTGTGTGTGTGTGTGTGTGTGTGTGTGTGTGTGTGTGTGTGTGTGTGTGTGTGTGAATGGGGGAGTGGTGGCTTGTGTTTTAAAGTCCGTAATTACAGTCCATTTAACTGCTCTTAATGCTCTTAGCTCTGAATGAAACGACATTAACATCAGGGAACAATCTGACATCAGTTCAGAGGAGGCTGAACCTCAGCTTCAGACCCGTGTCCAAATGATCTGCACTGAACTGAAAATAAATGTTACATATATATTTTAATATAAATAAATACTACAGTTAAAAATCAAAACTCTCATTATACCTGCTTAAAACTATTTTTTTATGATTCATATTTCATTCTACATGTGCTCTTTAGTTAATAGAATGCTAATAATTTATTTTGTATATTGCAACATATATTAATGTTGATTTAAAAACCTTCACCAGCCTTTTTCCTGTTTGCATTCATACTACAAATAGTAATGCTGAAGTGATAAAGATGGTGCATCACTTCTGCATGACATAGAGCAACAATCTGATGCACATTTGTCCTTGTTTTGTTCCGTTTTTAAGGCTATATTCCAAGCTGTTACACATCTAATGTGTGGGTATCATACAGCAAAAATGTTATGAATTCATGTGTACCCTCTGATGATTGTCAGATGTTTGGTTACCATAACAACTCATAAAATTGCCCAACAGTATCCACTGCAGAACAAACTGTACCCTGTACCACCATCATCAGACTGCTGGGAGTTTCCCACCATTCTTGTCCTTGAATGACCAAAAAAATAAATAAATAAATTTAAAAAAATAAAAAAAAGTCTCGTCAGAGTTCCTTTTCATTTCCCTGGTACTGAATCATGAACCTCGTAAATTTGGTTATAGCTGAATGTGTTGGAGTGGAACTAAATTAGATTTTCCAGCACCTGAAGACAGAAATGAAACTAATAGGAAACATGTACCTGAAGACAGTCAAAAAGCATTTTTGGATTAACTTAAACACAGTCTGGCTTTCTTTGTTTAAAAAGCTTTTTTTTTTCTCCCAACAACTCCAACACAGGAATAGAATTTATTTAACGCTAACCTTCTTCAAAATGGATTTAACCAACAATCCTGCTGTCAAATCTGACCTTGAGTAAGTGAGGTGACTTCATTTGAACTATTCAACTTTAATTTAATTAACATACAAAACCGCCTTGATGAAAACATTGATTTAACCCCTCTAAAAATAGCCTTTTGGCAGTATCAATCTAATATGCATGTATCTACAATGCATATAAAAGCTCTCCACAAAAATTAATTTGCCTATCTTTAACTTTCTTTGAGAAAAAACACACAAGAACTTATTCAAAGATCACCCATCGGCTTCATGCATGGCAGGGGAGAAGAAAAGGAAAATATAGTCTGTATTTCTCTGTCAGCTTTTTCTTTAAACAGGGGGGTGAAATGCTTCAAAATGATCCCTTTACATATGAAATATGAAGTCTCTGTATTCTTCTTTTCATCTGAATCCATTACCATCTGATATTTTAACTGTATCTGAACTTATGATACATAAAAGAAATGTGAAAGAGTGAAAGGTGAGCCTTTACACATGGCGAGGCGACCAGGTTGCCATTTCAGCTTTGCACGTAAGTGCCAAAGCCCTGCATGATGAAAGCAACGGGGATTTGAACTCATAGCAATCAGGGCTAAGAGACGTACAAGAGATCTGCTGTGAGGAGAGAGCTGAACTTTAGTTAATCTTAGTTAATCTTCCTCTGCCAGGTGTGATGAGGAAAGAATGTAAGATGTGTTAAAAGCAGTGCAGACCTGAAGACTCGCCGTCAATCATAAGACAGATGCTCCTTTATCCAATATCTGCAGCTTATATGTGCCGCCAAATGATCCAACCTGGGAGTCTGGAAAAACACGAGCAGCGAAGAAGAAGACGAAGAAACTCCGAGCGAGGAGACAAAGCGAGGCCTCCAGGGGCTCGTAAAACGGTAAACAAAGCTCAGCGATAACGTGAGAGGAAACAAGATGGCAAACAGAGACAGCGGCTGTTGGTGAGAGGAGAAACTAAATGACAAGGAGGCACAAGACAAGAGAGCAATAATGAGGGAGGAGCGGTAGATTTTTATCTGTGAACACTTTCTAACAGGAGCAAGAGAACAGTTGGATTCTGGATAAATAATGATAGAATCAACTCCTAACTCAAGACAAACATTAATAGTCCAATAGAGGTTCACCACTACAGGGTTTTTAAAGGTGTGGTGATGACAGCGTGGAGCAGTAAAAAAAGGGATGTTTCCTCTTCAGACTTTTAAGACTCTTGGTAGTGAAAGTCAAGAGAAAAGTAGAAAAGTAGAAAAGCACTCAGTACAGTACGTAACACCGCCGTGGTCCAACAATCCTACACGCCTTATCGTAAGCTCTCCAAAAACGCACACAGATACAGATATGGACGAAATGAACGCATGTTACGGACGAAAGGCTCCGTCCATATCCGTCTTTAACATCGAGCCAAAATCGGCCTTAAGAGGGCTAAATGAATGTTCCTATATCAACACTCAAACAGCAACTTGATGTTTATACAGAAAGAGAGAGCCACTGTGGGATTCAAACCGACGTCATGGTGACGGTATACTCACCCATCCGTAGGGCAGAGAGGGTGTTGGCCTGGCTGAAGGAGAGCGGTGCCATGGTCAGCAGCAGGTCGACGACGTAAATCGACAGCAGCAGTGCTGGCAGAGCCGGCATCTTCCACTGCTCCTCATGGAGAATGGTCTGCTGGCTGCCTGGACCGCCACCTGCAGGACAGGAGGACTCATTACTACCACGTTTCACATAGTCTTTATTATAATGCTCATCTACCACATGTAAAAAAAAATTTAAAAAATCATCCAGACATACAAATGTGGCTGCTCTATAAACGTTTTCGACAAACGTAGATCAGAATTAGAGACTTAATCAGCTGTGAGGCGTGAAAGTGAAAATCCACACCCTGCAAATTCGATTTGAACCCAGGACCTTCTTACTGTGAGGCTACACAGCTAACCACTATGCTGCCGTGCCACCATGGACCAAACAGTGGGAAATTAACTTTTAAATACTGGAAACATCAAACCAAGTCCAAACCATGCCAGATGTGGAGGAATACAAGGCTTAATCCTTAAATTCCTTGGGATGAAAATGTATTTATGTTGGCTGCAATCAACACTTTTGTTGTTTGCCGACTATAGAAGAGGACAAAGACGATGAAAATGAGACCTTTTCCTGTCCTTCAGGTGCTGCACTGTGCATGAAAACGACCTACTAAGGCACAGGTTGGTTGTCACAATGTGTTCTGAAAATTAGCCAATTTTTGTGTCGATGTAGAGGGGGATGCAGGCGAAGAGGAGAAACACAGACAAGGTGTGAATATGAGAGAGAGGCAGGAAGAAGAGGCAAGAGAAGGAGAGGAAGACGGAAAGAAATGATTAGAGATCAGATGGATGTGCTGTGACATGTTGCAGAGACAAAGACAGAATTCAAATGAAACCAGTCCAAACCAAAGCAGATTAGAGCGACTGGAGCAAGATTTTTACATTAGCACATGTGTGTAAAACTGTGTGAGCTTGAACTCAAGCTCTCAGAGCAGCAACACATCTACCGCCGTTCAGGCCCATCATGCTTCATCTGTTCATCTCTGCATGGACAGTTATGGTCCTCTAACCCTTCCAACAACGCTTCTTGATTTGTTGAACCCACCCCGCGCTGAATGTTTATCGCTGCCCTGCCAATGAGGCGTCCCACATGAATTTAAATGAGATTGCCCGTTCCCGTGAGATGGAATTTAAATTGGCTCGAGCCGATCGGGACAAGCTCGGTGGGGAGGGAGCGAGACGCAAACCGCCGAGAGATGAGGGAGTAAAGGACAATACGAGGAGGAGGAGGAGGAGTAGTACAGGGACAGTTTCTGTTAGAAGTTATACAGTTGTGGTGTCTGTTTTTAAGATGAATGAGTCATCACTAATGGAATATAACTAGTACATTACCAAAGTCATTATCTTCAAGTCAAGTTAAGTCTTAAAAAAGGTTTCTGGAGCTTCAAAGTGAAACAGTTTTGCAGCAAAGAAGATAAAGACTTGTTTTAAAATGACTCCAAACAGCTTATCCGGCGTTATCCAAGTCTCCAGAGGCCCTGTTAGGAGGTGAACTCTGAGATGTGGTAATTTGTTGAACCTCATGGACACCAGTAGGGGATGAAACGTCTTTAAGGCACAATTTGTGACGTATGGCTAATGGGGAATGTAGCTCCAGGGCTAAATGTAGTCAGAAAAGCCTTTATGAAGTTTTTTTTTTTTTTAAGTTCCTTCTTAGTCCACCAAGTTTCCAAACTTGCTCTCCTCCGCTGGAAAATAATCAACTTTTTGAGACGTGGCTTTCCTCGAAGGAGACCTGAGCACCTCCAGAATTAACCTGCAAAGCAAACCTGCTGTTTGCCAACAATGATGGAAACAGAGTAGAGGAATTAAGCGAGATGGAAAACGAGATGGGAAGACAGGAGGACAAACAAAGGGAGAGAGGTTAGCAATGAGACGGAGACAGAAAAAGATATGGCAGCATATAAAGGACTGCAGAAATTGAAGGCAGCAAATCTGACTGACATAAATTTGGGCAGAAGGAGACGTGACGGTGGGCCGAGACAGGAAATGAGAAATGGCCGCAGGCAGAAATAAACAAATGATAACAATTAATTAGGAGGTATTTCCTGGAGCCGGAGCTGTCATGTCAGGAAGCAAACAGAGCCAGCGGGAACCTTCAGTTCAGGCTAATCAACTCTATTAACTGCTTTCAATCCCGTCTCATTTTACATTGGAGGCATTTAGCTGACACTCATTCACAGCGGCTCACATTAGAGCAGAAGGCTCTGAAGGCCCGGTTATTTGGGGGGGGTCTAAGAATCGACCACAGACCAAACACATAGTCCCGAGGACATACGAGGGGTTTATTGGTGCTGGATCACAAGAACAGAGAAGGACTCCCTTGTAATAGATGTATTTGTAATAATAACACTTTAGCTGAGTCAGTCTACAGGAGTTAAAAAATCAATGTGTTGCATCGCTCACACAAAGAGAGACCTGACAAGAGTTTCTCCTGTCTTCTCAAGCATGCACACACTGCAAGATTTGAAAATAATGGTGCAAAACGCACCACGGGATATCAAGATTATGGTGAGAGGGGGGAGCGATGCACCACTTCATGTGATCTCATGGGTAAACAAATGGAGACTGATGCGGTGCAACGACTAACGCTTTGCAGAGAGAACAAACAAAAGCAGAGGGATGAGGAAAAACGTTGGAAAGAAAACGGTCAACAAGGGTTTTTTTTTTTAATTCTTCAATGAGATTCAGTTTTTGATGCTGAAAATGGTTTTGCAAGTTCTACGTTCCTGAATCAGCCCCATTATCTAGATCCTCTCCAGAAATTAGTGGTTTCTTCTTTGCTACAGGCCCAACCCCTCTACCAAGATTAATAAAAATCTCTCAAATAATTTAAGTGTAATAGATGGAAATGGTGAAAATGAAATCTTGCAATATTAAAGAGAGCACACACACACAAAAAATCCTGGATCTGCCCCTTTATTTGACTTTCATGCAACCTGAGGTGTTTTCTGGGTGTTAGAGACTCTCATTTACCTGATTATGTGAATGTCTTCAATTGGTGTTTTACACTGAGCAGGAGTAATAGAGACTCTATATATAACATACAAAGAATTTCCATAATAATAAATGAAGGAACACCAGTCTAAATCGTGCTATCAAACATTAGCATGTCCAGCTAACTAGATTTACTTCCAAAGTCGAGGACAATTTCTAATTTTATGGACTGACAGTCCATAAAAGTCATATTCACATACACTTTTGCATTATTTCCTTACTGTATGGGTGATGATAATGTATCACAGTTAAAGCTAATGTCAGCAGGTCCGTCCTGATCTCTTATGGAAGCTACAGCAACCCCCCAGATTGCTTTATACCCTCACTCTAAAAGCTTTCTGACATAAACTTGTGACGTGAGTGCTGATTTATCCATCCATAGCTCCACCACCACCACACCCTGACTTTGGTAGCTAGAACATAAAGGAGGGTGATGTTTTTATGTAGTGCACTCTGGTCAACAGAATCTCCTGAAAAAAGAACAGATTTAGAGGTTCAGCTCAGCAGGATGAAAAAGTTTTCCAGCATTTTATCCTGAACTCAAGCCGCTTCTGTCGACATGAATACATTTATCAACACATAAGTTTAGAAAACAGACCTGTTAGACATCAAAACCCAAACTATTCCTACTTCTGTCTGCAGCTTCACCATCACAGCGGAGCTCTAAAACTTCTAGTGTAAATTTGACTCTCCTGCCTCGTGCCTGATCTGCTGTTTGCTCGCCTCAGTCGAACAAGGAGGAAACGTCAGAGCTGTGAAGCTTCCCGATGTGAAGGATGATATCCCCCCCCCCCCCCTCCCCCCCCTCCAGATGCAATAAAAGGGGCGAAAAAGCCAAACCAACAAAAGAGGAGCACTCCAGATAAACACTTTGTCTGCCGAGTAATGGTCCTTAATGCTTACCTAAATATAGGATATTAGCTTTCTCTTCCCTCTGGGGATAAAGGAGATTTTCTTTTGCAGCCGCAGCATCATGAAACACAGTGTTGCTGACTCAAACCACTATAATGACATGGTAATCCCCTCATTTAGCCACTGACACAAGACATATTTATGCCTCCAAAAACAGCAGGGGGGGGGATGGAGGTTAGAGGAAGTTGCAATTTCCCCACTGTGGGACTAATAAAGGGATATCTTATCTTATCTTAATTCCTGCACAGAATGAAAAAATACAAAGAAAAATGGCGTCATGTGGTCCAGTAATGACAGGAAACAGCACAGTGTCAAAAGCAAAGAACATTTACTTTTTAATGGAATCCTGCAAGAGTTCAAAATCTGATTGTCTTCAATTTATTTCACTTTTTAAAAAAAAACTTTTTTTACTTCAGTAAAAACTTTTTGACTTCAGCTTCGCAGAACTTTAAACGGGGTCAAAGTTCTTAAGGTTTATAAAAGAGTAGAATAAGATATAGACAATAACTAAAAAAAAAGAGGTAAAAAAAAAGTTCTGTGAACGTATGAAAAAAATCTCTTTGCCCGAGGCCAGATTTCAGTGAAATATATTCTTTTTTTTTTTACTTGCTAAATTACAATCAGCAATAAAACCTAACATTAACCTTCCTGGTAAACTTTGCTTGAGTGAATTTATTCAGAAAGCTGTTCAACTTCACCTCTGCACTCATTCAACTTGACTTATGCAGTTTTTTATTATTTTTATATTTATTTTATTTTACATTTAAGTCCAAATGTTCCTCCGTCATCCATCCCTGCAGCTTTTACACTTCTTTACCTCAGTCGTCGTACAAACACGTGCTGCATTCAAAGTCCGGTTATCCAAGCACTCGGCTGAAAGGAGTATTCGGCACAGATAATGTACTTTTTACAAGTACAGTACGAGTAAAACATTGGTCTGAAGTTCAATTATGATGCTGTTCTGTAAATGGTTTTCTAATAAATCATGAATATTGCAAGAAACTTCTTCTTTGCATTCAAATTGGTAGAAAACAAAAACTATTTAGGTGTGCTTCCTGTAAGAACATGGACTTGACTTCTCTCTGACCTTAATTGGACAGAAAATAATTGCCGCCTCCTTCAGATCAACTCACATACTGAACGATTTCTCAGCCCAAATTCAGGCTCAGAAACAAACCCTAATATTCTCATATTTTTCAAACGTATTTAGTTTTGATGTCCTTAATCTTAAGAAATGTCATTCATAACGTGTGGAGCTGCATCTGTTTTTATACTGTACCCTGTATTCACTGTAAAGTGTTTCATCCTCCACGGGTCGTTGATTCAGCTGCAGAGACAAAAATCAATTTTATGGCTTCTGACTCCTGGAGGGATTTTTATGAAAGACTATATTTCTATTTCTAACTATATTAAAATTTGTGCAAGGATGAAGGTAATTTATCTTTCCCTTTTTACCACGCAGTGTTTCACGATAAAATTGAAGTTTGTAGTCCTGTCCTGCTACACACAGAACATAAACACAGGTAATTACATCTGGAATAAAACAGGATAAACAGAAAAGCAAATAGCAACAAAATGGCAGAAAAAATGGGCTCAGAACATGCTTGACATTACATTTGGATCTATTTCTAAAACTGTAGGAGACGAGCCCCAGATTTTCAGGTGGTAGTTGTGTTTCCAGCCCAATTTGTTAACACATAGCAGCTAAATAACCCCCTGCAAATACAGATTTTGATCACGCAGATGCAGATTAACATCTGGATCTGCACCACACTAGACACACTCATAGATATCAACCCCATAAATAAACATAATGTATGGATTATTTCCTGAGCAATTAGAGAGAAGTTGCATTTCCACTACATGGTATCGA
This sequence comes from Chaunax sp. Z400, assembly GCA_037577475.1. NCBI lineage: Eukaryota > Metazoa > Chordata > Actinopteri > Lophiiformes > Chaunacidae > Chaunax > Chaunax sp. Z400. The sequence continues at coordinate 23,291,610 of CM075200.1, forward strand.
GTCTATTCTACTCTACTCTACTCTACTTTATTGGTTTTCCATTTGGTAAAAAGTACCTGGTACTACTTTTTTAGTACCTCCTCCGCTGCGGTTCCAAGAGCAGGTACTAAAAGGTCACGTGACACATTGCAGACCACTGATTGGTCAGAGAAAATCCAAGGTACTTTAGCCACCAAAACGTTTTTTATTGCGGCTGCTGCATTGAGGAGGCGCAGACGCTCCCGTCTTTAATAGCTGATGAGAGGAGGACAACAGGTGTGTGTCACGTTGAAGACTACGCCACGGCAGTTTCACGCGGCGTCACTATGACAACCTGCTGCACTGAGGCAGTACCATCGTCTAATGGAAAACAACCTCCTCGAGTGGAGAGGAGAAAAATGTCGACATGGGTTCTTGTCGGCTACACGCAACATCCTTCCACCAAGTTTTGTGGAAATCGGTAAGTCGTTTTTGCATAATTAGAAAAATTATTGAAAAATGTCCTATGTCACAATGTTGAAGACGACAAAATTTTTTTTAAATAAATTCATAATGTGAACAACGTACTTCTTGCTGTATTCGTAACCGTCTGCACAGTTAGTAGCATGTCTACTCAACCTTCAGAATGAATTCAATTCTGAACTGTGAAGCAGACTGCAATGAAATGTATGCAATTAGTCATTTAAAGTCACATTTGCATGAAATTACCTTAACATTCCTCCATATGTCCACAGTTTATTCACACTTATGAATAAAACAACACTAAGACTGGGAGGTCGAATGGAAATATTCCCTCATGTGAGTCATCATTGGATGAGTTTCCCTGAAGTCTGCACAGCTGCTGAGGAGCTGAAGACGGAGGGATAAATGGAGAAATACAAGGGAAACGTATGAACAGATGGGGGTTGTGTGATGGTATTCAAAAAAGCAGAAGACTCTGTCTTTGTGGAGTTTCACGGCACATTATTCATCAGATAATTTAGAGACAGCAGTGGGAGGTATCGACAGAGGAAACAGCCAGAGATGAGGGGAACAAAACATAAAGAATGGGAAAAGATTCCTCTGACATGTTAGAGTGGAAGCTTCACAACCAGCAGCCCTACTAATTAAAGGGGGAATCAAATATTCACTTACTCTAACTGATGATTCCAGATCGTATTTCAACCATTGTGAAATTACTGGATATGACTTTTAATGCATAAATCCATAAATTATGTTCTCATTTAGGGTCAAATGGATGATAATAGCTCCTGTTATCCTGCATTTTACTCTAAATGAGAACATGTTTTACAAATGGTCTTTCCTCATTTTCACACAGAAGTCATATTAAACACTGATTTGATTAAAAATGACTGATTAGAAGGTGATGGCACTTTTCTCAGTGTTTGTATGGGACCGCAATCATCAGGTGAAATCTATATATAAGACAATTGTTTTAAACTCACCAGAAGAGAAATACTGCCCAGTTCTTAGCATTTCATAACTTTGTGTACATTCACTGTGTGTCATCATCTCTCTCCAACATTACATCCAAAAAATCTGCAGCTGTCACAGTGACAGAAACAAACTGAGGAGACACTGAAAACACTCTGAATTACTCAAAATGTCGAGTAAAATAAAGCTGATAAACCTGCCGACATTCGTCTCAGTGTAACTCCAGAAGAGATACGCATCTGTGCTTTGACACAGCTCGACACGACACAGACTGAACAACCTTCATCTGAAGTGTCCCGGTACACCAGGACAATATCAGGGTACCTCAAAAGGCATTGAGCTACACACGTTAATACGGAAATGGATTCTAGGTTGTGTAAATTATGTGAGGGAGAAGCGGCGTCTGTATGAAAGATTGTCAGGTAATTTCAGTGGAAGCAGAAAGTGTGAGCGAGAAACATAATTCTGGGGGAACGAGACAGTCAGGATAGTGATGATGGATGGGTGATGAAAAGATAAAAGTCAAGGACAAAGATGGGAGACAGAGATTGTGAGGTGTTTAATTTGAACATTTTCTGATCTGTCAACTCTGTGGTTAAGGGCATAAAAACTTTTAGCTAGGTTATACGAAAAAGGTGGAGAAAAAAAGATCCAACTTAACGAAACCACTGGCTACAAAAACAACATAAACGGCCCTTTCAATGTTGCCTCAAGGGATTTCAAAACACAACACTGTTAACTTACTTGGGTCATGTGTGTCGCATGATAGTAACAACCACTATTTTGTTGGTTAAGTTTAAATGATTATCTTAATTGAATCAATAAACCACCATCAGCAACATCACTAATGACTCCTCCATCAGCATTGATTATAGCAGCAACCCTCCTCCTAACGAACTGGAACCTCTGGATGATGTCATCACTCAACCAACCCAGCATTGAAAAAATGTTGCAGCTGTTTTTTTATAATTGCCAACAGATGTGGTTCCCATGGGATAAAAAAAATTCTATTGGGGATAGATTCCCATGGGCGTTGCCATGGAAGCCAAAAAGGGGCGTTTCTAATGACTGGTCATTTTTGACCGAAACACCAAGGGTGTTCAACAAAACACCCAAAATTTAATGAAAATTCTCAAAATGTATTTTGTGTGTTCAGATGCCATGTGTGAACAAAGTCATGGAACCATATGAGAAACAGATTAAATTACATTTTTTTAGAGAATAAAACTTGTAAATCGGTCAGTCAATAAAACATTGTGGCTATTTCCCTAAAAATTGTAGTCTCAAAACATCTTTCAAAAATCAGTCGAGGGTGACCAAACTTTGTATGTTGACAATTATTTTAAAAATCCTTACATATAGATGCACAATTGTACATTTAAAATAGAAATTTTCTCAAATTGGGCCAAAATATGAGCAGCGTGTTTTTAAATCCCTTGAGTGTCTATAATAGACCTGTAAGAAGCTTTTGGATATTATAAATTCCAATCAGAGTCTGTGTCCCTTCTTACTTGACCGTTTTTCTAAGAAACCTGAATTTATTACTCTCCGCCTCCTGTTTCATGAGGATCATAAAGTATTGTACTTCCTTTGAGTTTTGTCACAATAAAAGGAGACATAATCCACATTCAAGGACAGTGTCTCATTTACTGAATATTTATCACGTCGTACCTCTTGAAGATAGATGATGTTTACTCAGGGTGAAATATCAAGACTCCGTGTTTTTTTTTATGGTCGCACCTTAAAATATGATGTCCTCTTCGTGTCTGGTTTGAGACACATTTCTCCAAAAGTTCAGTCTGACATATTTGGTCCTTATTGGAAACTTTGATAACTCCACTAGAATTTAATAGAAACGTTTGTGGTACAATTTTTCTATCATGCAAATGTTTGTACAGACATGCTGAGAGTTATAGTTACTTTACTCGTGCTGTTTTGTTCTACATGATACAGAATGCAGAAAAACAAGAGTGAAAAAATGCTGAAGGAGAAACACACCAAAACAGGGATGAGGACAGGAGGATGGCAGAGGACATGGATGAATGGATGTGTGGAGGGCAGCTGCAGCAGTGTGAAGGTGACAGATTGACCCCCCCGGGTCTCCTCTGCACCCGGGAGAGACGGGCTGATGAGTAAAAGCTCCGGAGGCGAGCCAACGGTGAAAACAAGGAACTCTACTGTCAGCAATTATGGAGGAGGAAGAGGAGGAGGAGGAGGAGGAGGAGGAGGATGGACAAGAGAGATATGGAGAGAGGGGATGGGGTGAGTTTAATGTCAATTAGAGGGGGGGGGTGTGTGTGGATGGATTTATCGTTGAGAGAGGGAGGGAGGACAGGACAAAAACGAGTGTGAACGAGAGAAGAGAGGAGGAAAGATGTGCGTAAAGCAGAATCTACTGTAAGAGAGGACAATAAGCAAAGAAGGGAAAGTGAAAGGATTAATGAAATGAAATTATATTACTCTAATACTCATCTAATCATAAATTCTAATAATGAGAGAGACGAGCTCCAAACCCCTAAAACTGCTGAACAAAAGCCAAAAAGAATCATTCTGCCTCTATAAAAGATGAGTTTTTTTTTATAGTCGTCTGACGGCTTGTATTTCTTCATCCATCTCATGTTTGATGTCACCACATACACAGATTTCAGCTGACACTTTGTGTTGAGTGTTGGTGGTGGGAAAACTTACAAAGAAGTAAGTTGAAATAGAAAAGTGCAGAAATAGAAAGCATATACATCTGCCAAGCCTGTTCGGGCTGACGTTTTTCTAGTTCTTACTGCTATAAATAAAGATCATCCCCTTACATACATATTATTATCCAGCAGACCTGGACACTATGGAGATAGATATCAGCACCATTAATATGTATGGATTATTTCCTCGAAAATTTGGGGGGAAAATTCCTGTTGCTTGATGCAGAAACATATATTTAACAAATCATACCAAGTGTAGTTGTGGTATTCTCCCTCTGATCACCATACCAGTCCTTCTACTCCACTAGAAAATCACATTTATGAACATATACATACACATATCTTATGATCAATTTACTTATTTGATGTGTAAAGACCTATTTTAACAATATGCTACCTCTACGCTACTTAAAATGTTCAAAAATGACAAATCACAAATGATGACATAGTAGATATGAGTGTAAATATTACATCTTTTATATATCTATAGTTTTTATTGTGTTACTGTGTGACCTCATAAGCCTTATCAGGCTGGATTTAGATTTTAACTGTGATATTTTAATCCTAGTTTGCACTACATTGTAAGCAAAGTGTAACACCTTAAGATTATTTTCTTATTTTCTTCTTCTATCCAGATTTGCACCAAACTTTGATTGTTTTTTTTCCTGACCCAAACCCAATGTTTGGGGAAAATGTCAAACATGCCTCACAACATGAAGGAAGGTCGTCAAAAATATCCTGGATCTGTTCCTTTATCTGGATCCACACAAACATTTAATGGGTTCTTTCCACCAGGTTTCGTGCACATCTGTCTGGTAGTTTTTGCACAATCCTGCTAGAAAACCAACCAACAAATAAATGGACATGGATGAAGAAAAAAAAAAAAAGACTGCTGAGATTGAAGAGTCTGATGAAATGATGAAATTGGTGAAGAGAGAATCAGATTTTTTTTTCTTTTTAAACAGCAGGAGTATGACAGGCTAACAATAAAGGTGTGTCGCTATACTATTGGATAGCTGTGACCAGCTGATGAGAACAGCTGATGAGTGTGATTTGACAGACGATGACGGCAGGAAATTAAGACTGAGCATGTGTGAGAGGTGTGAATGAGAAATAAACTACAAGGATATAAGTGTGAAAAGAAATAGCCTTATCAAAAAGACTGACATCATCATTTTAACATTTTTTTACATTCAAGTGGGAATAACAGCAGGAGCAAAGTAAGAAGATATGTGACATTGTTAGGGAGTGAAAGAGGATATTATGATTTCTGTCATCTGTGGCTCCTCATCTCATCACCATCTCTCCATTCTCTAGTCTGTCACATGGACACTGATGTCTGTGTGTTATCTGGGAGGATGTCTCAGTGCATTAAATGAATCATGAGGAGAGTGAGGGAGGAGAAGGCCTGCCGGAGGAGCAAAGATGCACAGGTGTATCCTCTGATAGGTAACCGTGTCGTATAAAAGAGGTGGAATATACAAAGCATTATGGGAGCAGGACTTGACAAAGTCTTCCTTATTTTTGGTCACATGCAACCAAACTTTTTTGCCATTCTAACTAATGACATTTCACCTTGACACTACTTATGTCTTATTGTGACTCACAAGTAAAAAGTTGTCATGAATTCTGTTAGTGTTGTCTGACAGATCATAAAATACAACGGCAGGCTATAACATGACAGATGATGCATCTGTGCCACCCATCATATTTAATTGGCGTCTCTTTAAAGCGACGGCTCCAAAGCGGGAATGTCTCATTTCTGTTCCCTCTCACATCTCTTTCTTTCCTCGTCGGCTCGCCGTCTCAGGTGGGAGGGACGAAGAGTTAAAAGGAGAGGAAGGGAAGGTGAGGAATCGACGATGTACAAACAGAAATGAAAAGAGGGAAGACGGCATTGAGATGAGGTCGGAGGGGATGGTGAAATAAAAAACGGACTGCTGTTTGTCTGTCGTATATGAAAATATTGAACATCACCAAGCCACAGCATTACAGAGCTTTAACTTGACAGCAGCATCGTGGACAGCAGAGACTCATTCATGAATGGATTGGATTAAATTCTTACATAATTCTGTCTTGATCAAGCCAGAGAGAGGAAAAAGACGGCAAATCTAAGCTCTCCGGTTTCATTATGTAGAGAGCACATCCTCCAATGTCAGAGACCTGACCTTCAGCAGCCAATATGAAAAAGAGAGGCTGATGGAGAGATGCGAAGAGAGATGTTGGGGGAGGAACGACAAATCGAGATAACTCGAGGAGGGAGAACTCGAGTGATAGATGAGAGGAAAAAGAAAAAGACTTGGAAGCGAAGGATTCGGTGGAGACGTGACTTCACCCCCTCGAAAAACAAGTAAATGTGAAAATAGAGCTCAGACAGATTGAGCTCTGAACAAAGCTGGAATCATCGCAACAACCGCTGCTTCCATGGTCTCTGAAGAAAGTGACATTGTTGCACAAATCCTCAACAAAACTGCAGCTTTGAAACAGAGAGAATAAAAAGGAGGATGTTTGCTTTAATGCTGCACATGCAGAACAAGAACACACAAAATACCATTGTTTAAAGCTCCACTAATAAATATATTTTGGTATATAATAAATCAGACGACTCGATGTCTAATGAGAAAGGAGCTGCTCTCTTTGAAAACCTTAAGGAGATTATGAGCAGCTCTGCAGTTTTATCGTTTTTTTAGCCCCTTTTTAGTCCAAGTTGCCTCCACCAACCAGAGCTGGAGGAGATTTTGGGCCAGGGAAGAGTTGAATTGATTTTGAGGCAGATATGGATGCAGATTCAGGGTCACTTTTTCACTTTCTTAGGGTCTTTTGTTTAACATTTTGCATTTTTTACATTAAAAATATACCCAGGTATGGACAACTCATGATGTTCTACCACTATGCTCTAGATCTCTCTAAATGTCCCGTCTAAATATGAAAGGGGGGCATTATTCGTCAGGTTTTAATGACAATGTCGTTAGCTTTCTGACTGCTTTCTAACTGTAGCTCCACCAGAAACTAGCTGGTGGGAAAAGTGGAACATGGAACAGAAACGACAGCTCAAAACAGAGGACGAACACCTTGTGCACCTTCTTCAGACGTGGTGCGAGCTAAAACTTTTAGTTTAGAGGCTACGGTGAAGATTTCAGCTTAAAAAAAGGGAATGTTTTGAAATTGATTTAGGATTTCGGAGCTTTTGGAGCGTTGGATCACTCTGTACGAGCCGTATGGAGTCTTTGTAGTGGTTATTTTCATTGCACATTATTCTTTCCTAGCGTTATTTCCTTTCTTAAATGTTGAGAAAAACAGCATCTGAGCACAACAGTAAATCGACTGTGTTGCTCCGCTGTCTGCTCGTTTTTAAGGCAGCAGACTGGCATAATAGATATTTTGCAAACTAGCGACACATTCTTCTTTTTCATTGGCGTACGGAAGCCCCACAGGACAACAACAAAATAAAAAACCTCAAAACTGTTTTACCCTTTCCTTACAGGAATAAACTCTACTCAAAATGCAGAATTATTCAGAATTCAACTTCTTCATCACATTTCAATGACACACATAAATCTTCATAAAAACATATGAGCACTAAAAATGGTGCTTAGTCTTCTTCAACCAGCTTTCCATCAGGATGGGGGAGAGGAGATGATGCCAACCTGAGAGGAGTGACTTAGTTTGATAGACACTAGAACTTATTCAATATATTCATATTCATGGATATGACAATCATGCAATCAAGTTACCCTCGACTAATATAATGACATTTTTCAAATGTAATCTGGGCTGATTATATTTATTTTGTAATCCAATTACATAACTATGGTAGTGATTACTTCTCATCTCTGTGTATCCATCTGGATTAAATTATCAGCTGTACCGGATCAGTGCTTGGAGGAACTAACTTAGTAACTTTCCAACTGTGAGCGACGGAGTTTGGAGGACGGACAGAACGAAGGGAAAAAAAAAAAGATTAGACAGATGAAACAAAAAGAGCACAGACGGACGGAGAGTGAAGAGGAGGATTAGAAGATGAAGAGCAGAAGGTTTGTCTCCTGTGAGATGATTCACACCTACAACAGTCTCCTCTGTGGCATCAGCTGCTCTGCAGGCTAACACCACAAGAAAGGAGAAATAAACCTCAGGAGGAGCGTCAGTGGAATAAAAATCAGGAAGGCAGCCAACAGGTCTCCCGCTCCAGAGGAGTGGAAAACATTCATCTACATACGTGTTTGATCAGGAAGTCAAAATGTGAGGATCTCCTGCGTTTCACAGATTCATCATCAGTGGAGAAGGAAGGGTTTGGACCATGAGCAGCAGATTTGTTTTGGGACGATCACAGACCAGACCAACCACTGCACTCTGGGAGGAATGAGATCCAGAATGGGAGCCCAGTTTGGATTTAAGGCTACGTCTGGTCAATGTCCAGATGCACGAAAATGTAATGAACGGAATGGGAGACAGGATGGTCCAATAATGGAAAATCAGAGCCTGGTTTGCTTACATTTTCTCCACCACACAGTCTGGGCTCAATCTGTTGCTTTCGACAAGAAGAACTCTGTTCCAAGCCAACAGAAGGCAGAGGCCGTGTAGGATGAGGGGAGGCAGACTCTTTCCATCAGCTGTGTTTGGTGCTCAGCCACAGTCAAACTTAATGGGACCCTCTGGAGGGAATGCTCAGCCTTGGGGGACATTTGCCATCGACGAACGCTTGTGTTTCTTTATTTAATAACCTAATTGAAAATGTAGGCTAAGTAATCTCTTGATACATTGTTTCATTCCAGCTCATTTCATATAAAAGAGTTCTACTGACAGATTCAGTTGCTTTAGTTCTGACATTACATAATAGGATTTACAGGAATTTCTTCTCAAGACACAGTCCTGCTGCTTTTAATTGTGCAGAGAAGTGATTGTTATGAATGGAAAACGACTTCTCCGATGGATCAGCTTGCTTATAGATACAAACGCACTCAGATAAACAACCAACAATGTTTTTTATTTTCCTGCAAAAATCATCTAGAACTGCCAGGATGATGACTGGTGACTGGATGTGACGCCAAGCAGCTTTTATTTGTTTCAGACGTCGTTTGGACAGAAACTGATGGGGAAGATTATGTGTTGAGAGAACTGTGACATTATGTCTCAGAAGCTTTTCGATTTGGAAATGTAATTTGGATTACAGAATTTAACATGGCAGAAATGTGAAGCTCTCATGCAAATGTGGCCAAGGTCAAAGCAATTCGAGTTTAGTTTGGAAGGATCGCAGATAACTGAAGCTTGGATGTTGGAAAAGCCTCTATTTCAGTGCCGGCATGTATAATTAACTACAACATGTAAAATATGACTCCAATAATATTAGTACAAGCTTGGCCATAGTTTCTAAATGAACTATATTTCATGTCTTTGGGCCGTGAGGAAGCGGAGAAAACATGTAAACTCCACATAGAAAAGGCCCCAGGTCAGGATTCAAACCCAGAACCTTCTTGTAATTATAAATAATGAATATAATTACTGATATCGTTTCATGGTAAAGAATATTTTGAAGTGAGTGAGGACTGAAAACAGCATCCGATGGCAGACCAATGGTCACCAGACGCCAGTTTGAAGACAGGAAATACTCTACCAGCTGCAATGCTAACTGAGCTAACTGTAACAAGTAGCTCTCCTTCCATCAGGAAACTCCATAACCACCCTGGTTCTGAATCCCCTGTCATCAACCTCGACTAGCCTCGACTCGGAGGCCGTGTTCGTTCTCCATCTGGCCTGAGCTGTTACTTCTTCATCATGTGAAACCATTTGTCCATGAAACTGTGCTGGGTGCTCTTTTGGTGCAGTATGTGTTTGAGACTCGTCGCCGCTGCACCACTCTGTGGAAGATTTGCCTCCGCACTCACTGTAGCATTGAAATGCTGATTGTGTCCCGGCAGGTTCATTAGCCGTCTCATAAATATTAACTTACTGTCTATCAGGCATTTATAATTCCCTAAATAAATATTGAATTAAAGTAAGGTTAAAGAAGACTCTGAATCAGCATTCATCACATTCTCTCCCTCCATCCCTCCCCTCAGTGTCTTTCTCTCTCCCCTGCAGAGAGAGAGACACTGTTTTGCCACCTTTTTCAGCCTCCTTTTGCCTTTTTAGAAATCCAAACATGATGAAGTGATTGACAGTTTGCCTTTGCTTGCCCTCCGGTCTGTCTGACCTCTGCCAACCTGTCACCAGGATGAGACTCTGAGTTATACAAAGGCCAACGAGCCGAGCTGAGCGTTAATCACACTGAGGCTAAACTTAAAATATGACTCCGCTGACAGGATCTTCCCCCTCTTTCCAGGAGGTGACAAATGCCGGCAGCAAGACGGTCGGCCGAAGCCTCCCCTTCCTGTCTGTCAGTGTCTGAGCTTCTGGTTATCTGCCTAAGAGGTTGTTTGATTTCCTGAGCATCCTCTCTCTCCGTCAATCCGTTTCTTTCTCTTACTCATAGTAAAGTGAGGAACTCGTCTGAGGTAATGACCTGAACTTTGCAGACTTGAACACGCAGGCAAACGTTAGCTTGATGGTGCATTTAAGCCTCCCGTTCTGCCCGTCAGGAGGCTGTGGTCCTGTGAGCCTCCTCCTGCTGTTTCCGTGGCAACACATCCTCCACACTCGCTGTCTGAATGCTGACTGCCAGCTGAACATGAGGGGCATGCAGGGATTGTTTTTTTTTTGGATTGCTAACAAACTGCATCCATGACTGGATGGGAAAATTATACAGATTTTCCAAGAATAATTGAGCCCATGATGCTTTATAAACCAACTGGATGAGAGTGGGAAAGGATCTTATCTTTGTTGAGTCCATCTGTTCTGGATGAGGTTCTCTTTGGACAAATATAAGTCAGCCTCGAAATTAGTGTTTCTGAAACTGTGGGCAAGCCCCTGTTGCAGGATGTAGAGGCACCATGAAATGGATGACCATACATAACTAAAGTTAAAAAATGTGCAGGGGTGTAAAAGTCAAATACTAGCAAGGCTGTCAAGATATATCAAGACATATAAGTGCAAGATGGATTTTTAACAGTAAGAAAATCACACAAACGTTACTTCAGTCCAAGAATTGTCACCCACAGGGAAACATCCTCTGTATCCAACAACAGTATAATACATGGACAGATCCTCAGGGTGCCTTGAACATGGCCAGCAGAATCCACTGGTTTCAAAAACGCCGACGAATTTTAGGCAAGCTTATGAGAAAACAGTAAACATGATAATGTATAAGTGATAAGTGAGAACTTTTCAAGTTAACATCTGATTAAAATAATGAGGATAGTTGATGGATACAAAGTCGTTGGCTGCACAGTGAAATGTCAGCAAATCAGAGTTGAATGTTTGAGGTAAATTGAGGATAATAAGACAGGAAATGCAGCACAGTGTGGCTTCAAAACACCTTCCTCCTCTTCATCCTCTCCCTAGTTCATCCCCTGTCTAGTTAATGCCGCTGAAGGAGGAATATTAAGACGGATGGATGGGCTACAGAGAGAGCAGTGGATATATGGAGAGAGAGAAGCAATAAATGAAGAGCGATGGAGGAGCAGACGATGCCATTTCTGCACAGCAAAGTCAAATCTGCTCCCTTTCAGAGAACAACATAAAAAGGAGGAGATCTACTTTGGAGAATAAACATCAGCGATCGACCGAGCTGACGTGTCGATTGACTAAATGACAAATGGAATATTTTAAACAAATGAGGGTCGTTTTGGAGGTTCAGGAGCTAAAATTTCAAATCAGCAGCTTCTCTGCTGAAAAAATGTTGAGTGAAATGAAGTGACTGATTTTTTTAGCACTTTTGATCAAGACAGGAAAATGACTCTGGGTGGTGGAAGTGTCACTTCCACATGATTTCACTTTCAATTTCTCTCCTCCCCATGCAGAAAAATGTAATGTTCGAGGAAAGAAGCGGGTGTAACGAGCACCAGGGGGCGGAAACGAGCGGACGAGCTGCTGGAAGAGTTAGCCGCATGGCGACGTGATCGCGCCGTTAGCGGGTTGTGTTAGCGTCTTCTGCTGCTCTGCTGTCGGACATTAAATATTAACAAGTAGTGCTAATTAGAGGAGTCACAGAGGGATAACACACACACACACACACACACTCAGATTTACAGTAATCTGAACCCCTACATTCATACTTGTACATGCACACACATAAAAAGCAAAACCTCTGCTTCTACTACACTTGCATACATATTGCACAGGCACTAATGTTCTCACACACACACACACACTTTTTCTCCTTCCTGACCTTTGTAGGAACTGTGGATGAACGAACACACACACACACACACACACACACACACACACACACACACACACACACACACACACACACACACACACACACACACACACACACACACACACACACACACACACACACCGTCTTCTCTGTCCGCTGAGGCTCTGAATTATTCCTGTTTGATGAGACCAGCAGACAGCTGCTGAACTTCATCACTGCTGGTGAAACAGCCACTTAATGCCTGTAATATTGTGAATCATAATAATAATAATAATAATAATAGCAGTGAAGCATTGGGTCTGTGTGTCCACCTGCTTAAATCCATCTAATAGAGACAAACAGTCATCCCTTCAGGAAGCTGCTTCAAAGTCTGCAGAGACAAATGCATTCAATCCAAAACCAGCAGCATGAAGACCGATGCGACTCCTTGTGTATGAAATCATATTCTCACTCATTGCTCAATCACTATGTAGTGAATACTAAATGAATATTAAGTATGCCATTACCAGCAAACTGTTCATACTTTAGAATGCACAAGAAATGTGTCTCCTCTTCCTCAACATGTTGCAGCTACGGTTGGATGAAGAAATACTTTCCAACAAATCTAAATCTTACCTCTTCAACTCTTCCAGTGCTGTTTTTTTGGTGAAGGATATTGTTTGTGGTTGACGCCCTACAAATTCATATTATAATCTTCATCTGGGTCAGGATCCACATGTGGATCCTATATTGCACACCTCCCCTCGTCTCATTTTTAACTTCTTCCATTTGTTTTTCTTCTTCTTTTGTTAATTATCGACGGTAGCCTGCTGTAACTTCCTGAAATTGGTACGAAAGTCTGAACCATCCAAAAAAGTGCTTTCGTACTGTAAACCAAACCGAACCATGGTTCAGTTTGATCCGGACCAAGACCACCTCTTTTTTTGGTCCGGATCAAACTGAAAAGTCCGAAGGTCCGGACCAAACGAGGTCGGTATGAAAGCATCCTACGAAAATATCTTTAGTCTTCCAAGATCTTTCTCTCCTTTGTCCTCGTATCACATACTTGAGCGGATATTAATTTGACAACAAATTCCACATTTGTTTTCTTCTTCCCATTCACTGTGTTTTTTACCTGCTACACCTCTAAACCAACTGTCTGGTAAGTGTGAACACACCTGTTTATTGTGGAGCATCTTGAGCTATATCACTTCTATCTGGCAGCATATGGATGTGGTGATTTTCCATCCTGAGATAGCAAATGTTTTCTGACATTTCTGCTTTAAAAAAAAAAAACAGGAAGTAGAGATTCAAATCCCAGCGAGAGTTTTATAATATTATTGTGTGTACAGTGTATAAAGCCTATAGGAAAGGTTACAGTCATTATGTGCTCAGGAGTTATAATTCCCTGAGCTGTCAGCACATTTAGAGTGAAAACAAAAAGTAAGGAGGGGGGAGGACTTGTCAACTAAAAGTGGCGTTAATGCTTGGAGACGGGTAAGAGGCAGAAAAAAAACAGATGTGTCAATCGGGAAAATCCTCCGTTAATCACATGTGTCAGCAAGAGGAAGGCCTGCTGTTTTCCCATACTGCACTGCAGCAGATAAATTGTCTCCAGAAGGAGCAGCTCTGATGGGATGGCAATGATTACTGTCCTCTGTTTGATTGCCACTCGCTCCGAGTCAGCTGCTAATGAAGAGTCCAGCTCTCATGTGCTAACAGGCGCAGAACAAGCCTTTAATTAACGCATAATGAATAAATCCACAGGAAACAAACAGAACTGTTTCTCAATCCATATGTAATTGTTGAAGAAGTCTGTTTTCTGCTGCTGAACTCTGACTGAACTCTAAACTCCACTGAGGGTAAAACTGCCGACGTGGAGAGAGAATTTTGTACCGTTTGCTTCTACTGCAGAGGTGCAACTTTCCCTGACAGCCGCTACTCAAACTGACATTTTAATTCTGTTCACTTTTCATGTAATAAAAATAAAATGAAACTGCAGCTATTTATTAAAACGGTTTTTGAACATGTGAGTTCAAACTGCCTCAGCTTCAAGCTTCTGGCACTATCAGGGGACTGTTGGTTTAAGGTGTAATGGCATTATGGGGAAACTTACCTGCTTTGACTGAGGTTTACAAGTTTTCCCATGGTGTTGGATGTCATTGGAGATTCAATATTTAACATTTGAGAGGATGCATGAATAAACACTGATGTTTTTTTTTTTTTTATTGGCAACACCTGCCCTACTCTGCCTCTGATTGGCTTACGCTGATAATAAAGCTGTTCCAGTTATATATGAGCTCTATCTCAACCAGCTACATCAGTAAAGTCTGTTTACTTTTAATACTTCAAGTCGATTAAATATTATATGGACTTTTATTGTATCAGAGTACTAGTGAAGTGTGGTATTAGTACTTTAATTTAAATAAAGGATTATTTCGCACGTTGTATTGACTGTGATCTGATGGGTTTTAATTCAATCAATTAGCCAGAATAAAAATCTTGTCATAACAGTAACGAAGATGCATTAATCTTAATATAAATGCACATATGTGTAGTTTGAAAATAGAGGATTTTATCCATAATTCACCTCTACTCCCTTCTCTCAACTACCTCACCACCTGATAATGTAACATTTCTGCAAATTAATGATTAAAAGTGTTAAAAAAAACGTGACTTGAAAAAGTGAGAACGCGCCTTTTAAATTTTCGTCATTTCATGTATTTTGCTGGGTTTATTTCTTATGCTTTTCATGGTCATTTTTCACCTCATCCTGCATTACATCACGTTTTCATCAGGACATCTCTCCTCAGAATCAGCTCCTCAAGTTGTTCTTGATGATAATAAACCTATAAATACTTAGCTTTAAAGCCTGCTCTTCACCTTCCCTCACTGCCGCTGCTGTTAATCTTCCCTCGCTACGACTCAGACATGAATAACTTTGGAATTAAAAAATTACAGGGGTGAATTGGCAAAAGTCGAAGTGGAGAGGCTAAAAAAAAATTGGAGGAAAAAAAAACGCAAACTGCTCCGACTCCCACGCGTGCTGATAAAGTCCCAGCTCCTGCTTTCTCTCATGGTGTAATTATCCAAACCAGTAAGATATCGCGCTGCTAAATGCCAACTCTCTTCTGAATCACCCTTAAACACACAGCATTTAGCCCGCATGTTCTCACACACACAGTTTTAGCTTATGATGAGATGGTTATAGAAGCCAATTTAAATGTAAATGAAAAAAAATACCCAACTACAGAATTTCTGTCCTTCTCTTCCTCTATTATGACATCTTCATCTGCTCTGCTTCATATCTCTCTATTTTAATACAAAAGATTCACAGCATAGAGGCTATAGTAACAGGAAAAACAACAACATAAATATTGAAAGAAATCACTCTAATATTCTGAAAAGTATATCTCAGTGGCTGTCCTAGCTATTCTCCCCCTCTCCTCCATCGCTCGGTCACTCCATCTCCCTCCATTATGAGATGACCCATTAAGAAGAATCAATCTCTTCGATGTTGTTTGTCTCATTGTGCTGCTTTGACACCAGTCGAGCAGCAATACCTGAGAGGATAGGACAGTCATTAAAGGGATGCCGAGCTGCAACGCTACAAAAAGCCTTAACGACGGACCGCGCTTCCACCCCGAGGGCGACGTGACCGCAAACTGGACCGTCTATGCTGTAGAAAGATGCAAATAATTCTGACCTTGGTGCTACATGAGCAATGAAAACAAAGGGAAGGGGGGCTGTGATATTCCCTTTTTTTCTCAAGGGAAAAAAAGACCGCAACAACCACAATGCACTGCGCTGCACTGGACCAACAAGGCTGTGAGAGAACGTTCAGATCGGAATTCATTTGGATTTTTTCATAGAAGCATGAGCGCCATCATCATCCACCAATGACAACATTGCAGATCATCATCATCATCAGCTGACCAACTGTTTAACATCCTCCAGAGCAAAGTATCTTGCACACATTTGCATTCTTTTCAGTTTGAATACCATGAGCTGTTTCCAAATTTTGATGATATTTTGCTGACTAGTGCAAACATATCAATGTGAGCATGTCTGCCTTTTCAGACGACATAAGCATTCACATTAAAGCTAGACGCAGGTCACAAACTATGAATGTGAACCGTCCAGATAACCAAATCTGATCTGAGCAAAAAATCCGAATTGAACAATGAGGCTTGTAATGTGTAGCGGCGGGATGCTATCCCACAGGCTCAGACTGGTGCTACAGATTAATTTATTTGTATTAATATTATTATTATGTATTATTTTGTGTTATGTTCTGCTTCTCTCTTGCTCAGAGTCCCTCCTTACTTTTCTTACTCAGAATAATAAAAAATCCAAACATGAGCGACGAAGGCCTCTCCCCTCACCTGAGGGCTCATGGTCATGGCTAAATACCTGCCAGTACTGCTAATGCAAAGGCGGCTAACTAGCCAAAACATACAGAACTAAGCCACTAATTAGCCACTAATTAACACACAGAACAGAACAAAGTGCCCAGAAGTACAGCGTCAACATTTTCCCTGCTCATTACAGCTACTGTGTATCACCAGCTTACCTGCAAAGTGTAAAACATCTCAAACATCACTTTTAGTTCGCTAGCCGCAGCCTGTTCTGCTTCCCTCCCGCTCACAGTCTCCCGTTATTTGACTTCCTGATTCTCTGTGACAGATGCGCTGCTCGTCTAGCGACACTGACACCTGCTGGCCATTTGTTGCTACTACAGCCCAGCAACGACGCTGGCAATGAATGATACTGTAATATGGATTCCAACTAAAAATAAACACCTCATTTTTCTATAAACACATAGGAAACATAAAGAGAAGCCTTCATTTACATTAGATTCAAGAAATTATTCTGTTTAGTCTCACACACATGACTTATTGAGCCACATGTAGCCAAAATGCTTCGAATGTTTTTTAAAAGCATTTGATGAGTTAAATAGGCTATAAACAGGGTCGTGCTTCATATTTCATCAGCACCTCTTAGTTTTATAGTTTGATTTGACTTTTCTCAGCCTCCATCATACAGTAAACAATACAGCAAAGGCTTCCTGTTTGCCTATTTTCTCTATTAAAGCTAAACAGTATGCTAAAATATGATTCTGGAAACATTTCAGTGCAGAGACAGAATCCTGGTTCATATTCATATATCAGTACCGTCTCATTTCAGTTTGATTTGAGTTGGGTGAGACATCCCTCCCTCTCTGGCTCTCGACGGCGCGGGCGGGATTGTGTTAGAATTGATTTGTGGCTCCTATTGCTTCTTTTCTATGATTTATGTCCATTCTTTCAGGTATTGTCCATAGGTGTTTTTTTTCCCCCCCTCAGATATTGTTTTTTTTTTTTCCCCTGCCAGACATGATATGCATCATGGCAGTCCCTGTCCAGAATCGTAAATAAGCCTCAGCTCTGCTCTGTTCTGCTCTGAAATCTGTGTGAGCTTCCACAAGGGTTACTGAGAACAGCTCCCAGCCAAGCCTCTGAATCAGACCAAGGCTGTGATGGCATCCGCTGGAGTGAATAGGAGTGTCATCTTCAGAAAGATGACTCCTATAGGTCACAAACCAAGATGGCCTGCTGGTTAGTGCTGGAAAAAGTGGTCTTTCTCTCAAAACACTGAGGAGAAATGATGCTATAAAGACAACATGATATTTTTGATCATATGCGACCCTATAGGTCTCTTGCTGAGTTAATTATTTATGTTGCTTTGTACCCGACACTGATTCAGTTAAAACAAGCAAAGCAAACAATAAATCTTTGGATGCCATGCGACAACCAAATTGGAACAAAATTCTCCTTTCATTTTGATAAATTTCGTTTAATTTAAAAAAAAACTTCCACTGTGTTCCATTTCTGGCTGATCCAATCAGAGCTCTGTTCCTGTGCCACAGCTATGAAGTGTGGATGAGATGTACAAACCGGCAGGTCTCTTAATACACCCAAACAAAGAGCTGAACGCCATCATGGCTGCCGTAAGGTTGCTTTTCTAACATATGAAGAACATCCTCCTCCTTTTTCTCTTGTTTGTTCTGTGATTCACAAACAGACAGGAACTCCTTGATAGATGACACATAAATTACTTATTTGCCTCTGCTCTGTCTTCTCCTGTCTGCAAGTCTCCCCTGACACTGTTTAATCTTTTCTGTTGGCTGTATTCACAGGAGGCTTATGTGCCAGAGCCTCAATATGATGTAGGAAGCAGGAGGGAGGGCGGAGGCATCACAGCAGGTAATGGAAGACACAGTCATCAGAATACAGAAGCCGGGAGTTCAAGAGAGGAAGACGACACGCAGAGAGATTTATTGGGGTGGGGGGGTGGGGGCGAAGGAGAAGTGTTCAGTGGAGGAAAAGCAGAAAAATATAAGGCTTTAGACAGAGAAGCAGATTTCTGATGTACAGACAGAGTCTAAAACAGCTTTAGTTCCTCATAAGAGACAAAAGATGATGATGTCAGTCTGGTTCTTCTGCTGCTTCCAACCATTTATTATGGTGTTTGTGAGATTTAAGAGCAAACTAAGAGAAAAATAATTAGTCATGATTGAAAATTCACCGTGGATATTTATGGTTCCCAAACAGTGAATCCAATGTTTGGGGCGACTCTCTCACCTTTACTTCAAGTCAGGGGCGGATCCAGGGGAGGGGCTAGAGGGGCACTGGCCCCAGCTGAAATCTGATTGGCCCCTGAAGTGCCCCTGTCCTGTCACTTGTCTGTCTTTTTTTTCTGTTTGTTTACAACTTGAATACTTGACTGTGTCAAGTTTTTCTCCTCTAAACTGTTGTGTATGCTGTAATATAGTATATAAGTATTTTCTTTAATGTAAAAAAGTTTAAATTATTTTATGTATTACATTATTGGAAAAAAGTGTCTTATGTTTTATATTTATTTATGCATCCTAGTTTAAAAGTCAATAATTGCTAAACTTTTTTGATGAACACAATGTGCTTGAAAAAGGCACAATTTGTATAATATATTCAATTATATGTGTCTTTACTAAAAGCTATGGAGCCAACAGCAAACAATGAATGACTGGTGAAATATTCTGTGTATACATCTTACTGAAGAAGGAAATGTGCATGAATGTTGGACATATAGTTGGCCCCTCTGTAAAAAAAAAAAAAAAGTGGCCCTCTCTGGCCCCTGATTTAGAAAAATTCTAGATCTGCCACTGCTTCAAGTGGACAAATTTAATGGATCTGCCCCTTTATCTGAATCCACTCCAGAATATAATGGGTTCTTTCCTGCCTCATGACAAACCCTTCTACCTAATGTCCTGAAAATCCATCAGACCGTTTCTGTAGAATCTAATAGACTAATAGATAAAGAAACCAAACAGATGCAGGTGAAAACATAACCTACATGGCAGAAGTACCTAAAGGATAAAGTTAACTCATTATCTGGATCCCATTGGTTGTTTCCTTGGCAACATTGTACATATTCGCATCCATTCCCTTTAATTACCTCCACCAAGGAGGTGATGTGGTTGGTTTGGTTTGTTTGTCTGGCTGTACATAAGTAATCCACTGCTGTAATGGTTGGAAATGTTATACTGTTGGATATATTAGAGCAGTGTCAGAGAACTTTATGTCTCAGAGTTTATCCATTCTTTATTTTCCCTGGCTGTTATTTTAGCACCAGCCTTTTTTTTCTTTTTTGTCTGTGTTGATCACGTCCCCAGCCACCTGGCTTTTAATGTTTTTTTTTAAGGAACTACGCCAAACTTTGTAGAGCATACAAAGTTTCACCATTAACATACTTCAAAACCACAGCTTTTCCAGTGCAGCTCACTGTAATAAACAGGATCCAACATGTTTTCTCTTTTCAATACCACCACAAATGTGGCACCTTTATCACTGCTCTACCTGCAGGCAGCGAGTCCCAGAGCAGGATCATTACTCTGTAAGTATAAACTCAGGATAAAGTGAAGCCATAAAACCTCCTGCCAGACTTTTCCTACAAGTACCAGTAAATATTTCAAACGACAGGCTACAAGTACGAGTGCACTTATCTCTCTCTCTCTCTCTCTGATGGTGCAGACACACACAGGAAGTGGTTTCCCTGTCAATAAAGGGTGTAAAATACTTCCCTTTTGCAGGTTTGTGCATGTAACCATCACAGTTTAAAAGCTTTAGCAACTTGGCTAAGTTAATGAGCTACCTATGTCTTCTCCTCATACACCGCCCCATAATTTATTATTCTTTCTTTAACGTAAATTCACTGTGTTTATATCCCGCAGTTGAGCTGTCCAGTACAACTACAGTCAAATTGTTCCCATTTAGAAAGAAATGTAGCATTAGCAGCTTTGTACAACATAAATTAGCCATTTATGTCCTTTATCCAGGCTGTCCAAGACTAATTTCACGAACAAAAAGATTAAGGAGGTCAAGGACAGAAACATTGACCCAAAGAGACGTGATAGAAAAATATCTGCAGAGAAAGAGAAGAGCTTCAGAGAAACACAGGAAGGAGTTATGAGTCAGTGAAAGACATTTAAGGATTCAAGATACAGAGGAGAAACGGCGAGATGCAGAGAAAGGTTTCACCTCCTCCTTTTCACTTCTGAGTGAAGCGAGCATCTCAGTGGTGAGATTTCCCTGAGCGTGAAGCAGAAGATAAGCGGAGTAAAAGTGAGATTACAGCAGAGCGAGGAGCAGATTACAGGTGGTGACAGACATAAAGCTGGATTACAGGAAGGTCTGAAACCTGAACACAGACAGACGCAGACAGAGGAGGGGGAGCAGAGTCCACTCCTATTCTCCTCCTGACGTTTCTCCTGCTCTTATTTTCACCTTTATGCCATTCTTTGTACATTTTTCTGTTGACTCTTCTTCATTCTGCAGTTTAGTTTCCTTCTGCCAGAACCAGACTGTTAGTTTGTTGGATTTTCCGTGTGTAGATGGTAAGATAATGTCCACAGGTTGTGTAGCGATTTAGCAGTGCTAGAGTTGGTTTACTTAGTTGTTTGTCTTTATGTCGTGTTTTTCTTTACACTTACTAGGATTGTCCCAATCAGTTTTACCTTCCTGCTCTTTATTACCTTTGCTCCCCTCTTTCTTTACGAGTTTTGTCTTTGTACCTTATGCATCTAACTTTTCCTGCCTTTCCCCCAGGGTTTTATTTCTTGTGTTTATTGGATCTTTGCTTTGCTTTTCTCTGGACTTTGGTTCTCGTCTTTTACCTGATGGATTTTTTATTTTTTTGCCTACGTCGAACTACTTTCCTGTTTTGACCCTCACCTTCCTCACCATTCTGTGCTCATCTACATGTTCCCATTTTCTCTGTAAGCACAAGTGAATCCTTCATGGAAACCCTTAATAATGTTTAGCTTTCATCATTTGCAATAAGATAAAATTAGAGATAAGTATAAGTAAGTACGTAAGATGCAGTTTAGATCTTTTATTATCTGTTGGACATTGAAATGAATGTTTTCCAGTTGTTAGTGCTACTAAATTAGTCAACATGAACTTCAATTATCGAGTCCAAATATATTAAATATATATGATGAATTCATTGATGTATTTATTTAATTAGATTAGAAGTGGAATAAACATTTGAACAGGTTGTGTCGACAGCTGTGGTTTTTGTGTTCCTTCAGACAGATGAATGAAAACCACACCTAAGATAAGAAGCTGGCCAACAGGTGTCGGACAGAGAAGCTGTTTTCCTTCCCCGTTTGTCTTCCTCACATGGTTATCTCTGCAGTGCATCAGGTGGATGAGCAGGTGGGTGTGCGTTTTAAGACGAGGGCTCGGGTTTTGTGAGGCTTTTGAAGTCGGCTTGTTTGGAGGAGACGTGTTCGGTATCAAAGACCGGAGACGAAGGATTTAGTGTTTCACAGAGAAGAAAAAGAAAAGGGAGACGTTTCCCCGTCTCTTTTAACCTTCTGCCTGTGTTTACCTCACCTTCTCTCGCTCCTAACCATCGATCCGAGATCTGCTCAGGCTTGTCTTTCATCTGTCAATTCAACTTTTCTCTTTCACCTCACTCTCTCCCTCTGTCCTCTCTCTCCCCCTCTCTGGTTGGTTGACTTTGACTGGGAAACCGAGATGATGGAAGGTGTGTGAGGTTTCCTGAGGCCTCTGACTGACAGCGGTGGTGGTGACACACACACACACACACACACACACACACACACACACACACACACACAGTCAGATGGCAAATGCTCTTTGCGTCGCCCAAAGGCTGCAAACCTCTCTGCCTGACCAGAATAGAATAAAACAGTCACTTCTGGTTTGGCTCTCATTGAGAAAATCTGCAAAATCTGCAAACTCGTTTGTTCCTGTTGTCATTTTCAGCTGCAAGTTCAAAGATCACGATGATCCCAACCTCATGTTCTGTGTAACAAATCAGATATCCTCTAAAGAAAGATGACCCATAAACAATAATCTGGTGTTTTTGCCTTATTTTTGTCTGATGGATCTAAATGCTCACGACAGATCTTGCGATCAGGAAGTCTTCTTGTTGAGCCTTTAACATAAACAGTGTACAGCAAGTGGAATAAAGTCATTTCCTTTCTCAAGAGAAGGAGAGAACACTCGGACGACAACAAAAAACAATGCTCCAAGCACCAGGAAGAGAAACGCCAGACTGACAGGAAACCAGGAAATCAACCGACTCTGCTGGGAGGTTTTTTTTCTGCGACACAACATCCAGACTTGTGCCGTGAACCGGACCAGTATCACAGGAACATGCCTTGAAGTTCGCCGAGGCTGGCTGGAGAGTTTCAAGAAGCACGATAACACTGGTGCTAACATGATGGTATGTGTGGATGCACCACTTATGTGCAGCCCTGCTTAGAATCCAGACTCCCCTATATGGGCTTTATAACATCTGTTGAACTGGTGCAAACGTTCTACGGCAAACAGTGAGGAATTATATCCATATGGGATCAGTCCAGATTTCACAAATGAAATCCATCACATCAGTACCAGTGTAAGAACTGCCTGATGTAACCTGCCTAGTGCCCTCTTATGTTGCTTGAAACCAGTTTGGAGACTAAAGTTTTTAATGGTGCGTGCTGCGACTCCAGTGTGACTCCAGAGGTTTTAAATGCAGCTTCTCTCACATTAAGGACGTTTTTTCTTCAGTTCTCTTCTTCATTTTCTTCAGTTTTCACTAAATGAGACATCCATCACTTGAAAAACACGGCTCTGCCTTTTAGAAAACAACCTCTGACAGAAGTGATTCATGGAGGAACGTTATTGCAGCTATTAGCCTCAGCCCAGACACACAGACCCACACACGGACAAACACAAACGCGCTCTGGTGTGCAAGATGCTGGAACACACACAACAACAAAGAGAATGACAGCGCGCTAATGTTGAATTAAATTGCATGTAATTCTGCAGCCAAATGTAATTATCATTTACAGATGGAGAGAAAACACCACATGGTTCCAAATGTGAACGGTTAGTAGAGAACAGCCAACGCATTTCACCTCACACTTCATTTACATTTTAAGCTTTTATCCCTGTGAGCTGGCTCCAAACTAATGATGAAAAATTTAGTTGTTAAATAGAAGCATATTTTTGAATTATTTCTATATCACTTTTAGTGCTTTAGAGCTTGATAACACGACATGGTGTCTCATACAAACTGATATAAATCAAATTATTATATTAATCCTTCTTTGGATCAGGTCAAATAAACTCATTAAGTTTGGTTCATTAAAGGAAAACATGACCCAAATATGAAAATCCAGTCTTTATCTACTCAGCTCCATGTCGCTGAAGTTTTAGTTTTAGTTTTTTTTTTTTTTTGCTAAACAACTGAAGAAGATGGAGACTTTAAAAGAAAAACAACTGAAAGCATAAAATGACTCCATGCAGTTACTCGGGTCTAATCCCAGAGATCCCAAACTGATGTTGAAAAGATGTCATTAACACCATAATATAAGCTGAAAGCACCCAACCAGTCTGTGCACCAGCTCAAACATATGTCCATATGTCAATGAGATCTCATGATCTATGCATACCTCGGTGTTGCAGCTACCTGGAGGTCACGTGGAACCACCTCAGATGTGGTGCCCACTTATGATCAGAGGTCACATGGAAAATATCATCTTAACTCTCAAGCTAACTCTGGTGCAATTACTTTTAATTGTGCACTGTCCTTGCAACAATAAACAATAAACTAAACTAAATAACTTTTTTTTAAAAGACAGGCCTCCATATTCACCAATGGACTGTGAAAGAAAACCAAACACAAGTCTGTATGATTGCACTCGTGGTTTTAGGCGGTGCAGAAAAGCTAAACATCCATCCGTGTGCTGATGTATCTACAGAATGCACGACAAAGGTGAAATGAGTTGAAACAGATTTTTGTATACTTTAGTAGTTTCCTCATTAAAAATACATTTTTAATGAGGAAACTTTATATACAAAAATGATCAACCGAATATTTAAAGTTGAAAAAAAAATCATTTTGAATGACTTAGACTGTTTGATGGTGAACTCTGGAGAGATAAGAGCTTCTCAGCTCAATGTACAGAAGCATAACCATGAAAAATGTGGTCAATTATTCATTCATGTTTTTGGAGTAATTATCAATAACCTCCTGGTGAGATTAGAGGCCATGTTCACTCTGACCAAAGTCATTTATTTTATCTTTTAATCTCATATCTGATCTTTCCTCTTTGACTGTTCACATTCATCTTTGCATATGATGCTTAATGATATTATTGATCATTTAAAAAAAATTGTATCTTCAAATTTCAGAGTGAAACAATTATTTTGCTGAATAGAAATCTGCCATCTGGGGATGTAGTGTTGGTAACGTTTTAACTTATGAGTGATTAATCTAAAAACATACAGCTGGAGATAATTAATACCTAAAGAGATCTGATATTATAAACTCCTGCAGTGAAAATGGTGACGCGTTGCCATGCTGCCTTCACACATGACAGAAATACTACTGTTTTGTGTGTGCTCCTGTCCCTGCAGCTGTTGTCAGACTGGGATGATACTGGGATGATGATACTGGGATGATGATACTGGGAGACTGGTTCATTATTTATGACAGGTGTAGCCCAATTACAGTTAAACTCAATGCTCACAATCAGTTTGTGACAGAAGGCGAGATAAACACATCAGTTTCAGGAAAGTGTCACTGATTATGATGATGACATCACCAAAACTAGCCAATCAGTGAGTTTCCTGTCGCTCCATGTGTGGTTGAATGACGTCAGTGGGAAAATAAAATTAGTTTTTTTCCACTTGGTCTGCATTAAACAAAACAAATAAACCAATAAAAACAGAAAATAGACGTTGATCTCATTTTTCTTTTCTCCTCCTCTTCACTTCATTTTAAATTGTGCTGCATAGAAGAAACACATCTATGACTAATGATCCAATAATGTGAGGGCCTCTGAAAATGTTCTCAAACATTCAGCTTTAATTGAAATACATCATTCTTCTATTAGTGTTCATTTACCAAAGATGCAGCCTCATTGAACATTTCAATTCAGATACTTTATTTTTTATTATGTTAGTTTTTTGTTTTTTTTTCTTGAAAAACAACATAAATAAAGTGATGAAGGCGTCTGAAAATAACTGCGACGCTACAACAAAAGGAAAACAAATGACTCGATAGCAGAAGTGCCAAAAAAATGGAAGAGGTCAAAAATGAAAATGGAAATAGAAACAACTCCATAGATGTAACTGAAATGCAGAGATGCAGCGATTAACAAACAGGGCTAAAACTGGACTTTGTTGGGTTTTAACACTTGCCACCCGTTTCCACGGCAACCAGCGGTGCAGGTTCATGCTTTTAGTCCATTCATAGTGCAGAAAGGAACGAACACAGCAGGGGACAAAGAAAAAAAAAAAAAAACAAGCAGAGAGGGAGGGATGGAGAATCAGCTGTGCTGCGAGCCTTCAGCACACCAGAGGTTTCACATCGTACATCCATGTTTGTGTCAGGTGGAACCTGCACCTGTCATTTACAGTCAGGGCAGAGCTTTGGTCTGAAGGTCTCTTCAGATTCCACCTGTGTCTGTTTCACATTTTACATGTTAATGGAGCATCACGACTGACTCACTTTGCAGCATCAACAGCATCAACTTGCAAGTGCTTGTTATGCATTGTACCATTGTACCTGGCTGAATGCTTGATTCTGTCCATTGATTGCTGATATCAGACATCTGCTAAGGCTAAAGGTCACATTAAAAGGTCACGTGAAACGTTGGAGACCACTGATTGGTCAATGCCCTGCAGAGCACAAATCAATGGCCGCCACACTCAAAACAGCGAAGCTACTTTAGCGACCGAGGAGGTGCAGAAGTTTCTGTCTTAAACAGCTGGTGAGAGGATCATGAGAGGTATGTGGAGCATTGAAGACTACCCCATGGCAGTTTCGTACGGCCTCCATCTACCCTGAGGAGGAACTGTCCTGTGATGGAAAACAACCTGCAGTAAAGTACCAGATATTAAGGCGAGTCGAGTCGAGTTCAGTAGAGCCTCTACTACGCAGTGGAAATGCAGCATAAAGTTAATTGAAACTAAAACTACGACATAGAAATAAACAACCAACAATCCAAAAGCATGTGATATAGGTGACTTTATAATTATAATTATTTAATACATTTAATCTTCTTCTTGTCCTCCATCTTTTTCTCTCTGTGTCTTTGTCTCCTCATCTATAATATCTGATCACTCCTTCGCTTTACGTTTTATTCTTATTTCTCATGACTTTAATAAACTTTAAGTCTCATTTTGAATGAAGTTTAAGTTAGAATAAAACCCACTGCTGCTTCTCCTCATTATTCATCCCGTCTGTCCTCTTCCTCTTCCTCTTCCTCGTCTCCTCCCTGCCTCCTGGACCTTTATTCTGAACACACACTCACTTGTTGAAGGTTCCCAGTGAGGTGAAAATGCAAAAACACACACACAGAAAGAGAGAGAGAGAGAGAGAGAGAGAGAGAGAGAGAGAGAGAGAGAGAGAGACTTGGCAGCAGACTCACAGGAGAGTAGACTGCAGAGAAGAGAGGCAGAATCTGAAAGTCAAATCAGAGGAGAGTGGACCTCCTCGCAGACCTGAAGTGGACTGATTCAGGTCTGTTTAAAGGAGCAATGCACCTTTATTTCAGTGTGTTGTCGTGTCTGAAAGGCAGACTCCTCAGTCAGTACACCAGATGATGTGTGGCGATTGTGTAATGATGGAGAGAAGTCATCATTGCACAACTGGTTCATTTTTAGCTTCGACCAGTAGCTGAAGTGGGATTATACAACCTTCCACACATGCACCAGTCAAACTGCAGTCCTCTCTGTGCTTCACACCGCCTCTGGTCCCAGACTCCAATCTCATCTCCACCAATCTTCTCTTCTCTCTCTCTCTCTCTCTCTCTATTTCTGTCCCTCTCCCTCTTTGTCACTGTCTTTTTCTTCTCTTCCCTCCCTCCTCGCGCCCTGTCCTCTGTTGCCACGGCAGCAGTGTGAAGAGCGATTGAGGAGGGAGGGGGGGAACGTCGCAGGAGGGCCGAGAGGTGGTGGAGGGCAGAAAATGTCATCTCAGTCATGTTGATGAGGGAGGGGAAGAAAAAAAAAGTGATAGTTGTACATTTGGTGCTAACAGAGGCTCTTGAGAGAGAGAGACATTGAGACAAACAGAGAGAGAGAGAGAGAGAGAGAGAGAGAGAGAGAGCGCTGAATGCAAACACTGCATCCCATTTTGTCTGCTCATTTTGTTTCGTTTCACTTCACACACGCTTCGTATAAATGTGTGGAGCTCCTGTATGAAGAGACGATATCAAACACAAGATAATCAGTCAGGTCAACTCTGAAGACCTCCAAAGCTTTTTCTGTCTTCTGCTGCTTCGGATCGACAGAAGTGAAAAATCAAGACTTTCAATCTGTCCTTTGGTGGCCACACACAGTCAGAGCTGCCTGAACATCCATGCTAATAATTGTTGGTCCAAATCGAATGTCCAGCGGATATTTAAACACTTCCTCCTCTACAGACTCGGGTGGATGTGAGCTGCTGAAATGCAAACACAACACAAGAGTGGGTCCTTCTATCAGACTTGTTGCATGCATGTTATGTTTGAACTGCAAACCTAACATGAGGAGCTTTTCCATGTGTCTGAATGAACCAAACCAAGGTGTGAGGACCCCTTCATTTGGCCTAACACTGACCAGAAGCAGTGGGTTCAATATCAAATAAAAGTTAAGACTCTGATGCCAACTACTGACAAATTAAATGCAGTATGAAACTGCATGTTTTATAAAGCACCACTTTGTTAATGTGCTCTTAAGATTGTCAAAACAAGAAGAAATAGAGAGCACAGCTCTGCCAAGGGCCGACAGTCCCTTTAATTTAATTAAACCCAAATCTACAGCATTGATTCCAAAAAAAAAAGATGCTCTGCAGGACATTAATAGAACAGAATGGGATAATTTCCGAATCCTTTTTACATTAAGGTGAAAACAGTACAAATACAATATATATAAAGTTGTTCATCATCACCTTCACTGATAGATGCTTACTCTACAAGCAAACAGTGCATGTTTCCAGTGCAAATTTACCAGTTTAATAACTGCACAGATGTGAGCTGGAGCTATGAGCTAAAGCTACGAATGTCTGACTAAGCGTATTTTCACATTTGCAACTTTCATGGCTGCAAAACTGTTTCAGTTTCACATCTGTTTGTGTCCGTTCCTGTGTTATGTTTGGACACATATTAAAGAATCTTTAACTCCAGGTTAACTATTTAACATTTATTTAGCCAGGTCTGATGTTTGAGTCACTTCCTGTTTGGACACTTCGTATCCCTATGTCACCCAAATGCCCTGATATGTGAAGCGTTGCTTTGCTCAGCTGATCCATACCTTGGAACTGTTTCAACAACCTAAAATAGAACCATCCTTCTTCTTCACTCCGCCCAACAACCCCTAAAATGACCTGACATTGGCCACCCTCACGTCTCTCCTCCTCTCTGCTGTTTATCGCTGGCTGGAGTCGCTGGACTCTGGCTGAATGCTGCATGCCAGCATTCCAAGGAACACTTACTTCCAAGTCTCACCTTGGTCCAAGGCTCGCATTTAATTTTGGCTCTGATTCATGGTCTCTTTGTGATAACTATCAGGTCTGCTTTTCACCTCCAGACCAAACAAATGGCCGTTTCCAAACACTTGTTTCTCCTTAGCTCTCCATTCTCTTCATCTTCATCCATCCCCCCCCATCATCTAACCTAAATGGTAAAGGTTTAAAAGACTTAATGCTGGAAAAACACTGAAGTTTTGTATCCGAGAATCTGATTTCTTTTCAAACAAGCTTTTCTCCTTGTTTTCTCATTTAACAAATATGCCAGAGGAAGAGGTGGACAGTAAACAGAGAGCCTCGCTTCATTCAATACTATAAACAGGGTCAGCTGCAGTCTATAAATAAGCAGTAACACCTGAGAGTTACCTGCGAATATCACTGAAAGTCACACAAAACCGCTGCAAAACAATGCAAAATTAATTAAATGACTGTATAGAGGATCAAAACACAAAGACACCAACATCTGCAGAGACAGAAAACTACAAAGACACAAATCCACCGCAAAGAGCTCTAAAATGACTAGGAGAGGCGTTGATGAGGCTCTAAATGCTCCCACAAACTCACATTATATAAAAGAAAGAAAGGAGAGGACTGGCTGCTTTATGTAACACAATGTAGATAAAAATATATCAGGTGTCCTTGAAAAACTAGGAAAATAAACACAACACAAGATCCAGGCTGCAGGTACAACAGAATGTGTCCAACAGGGAAGAAAAATATCAGGAAGCTTTAATTAAATTATTATTTGGAGTCCAATTCTATCAGGTTTTTTAAAAAACAACTTATTAACCTGATCTCATGCTGATTTACATTCCCCGGTCAGGTGCATTGAACGAATCACTGATTGGATCATGTGGGAAAGATTTCTGGTAACACAAACAGGACATCGGTTAACAAAGAAAGACGGAAAAGAAAATCTTCAACCGAAATTTGAACATCAAAAACAAATCGTCTTACAATCAACTCAAACATACAGCAAGTATTAAAGCTATTTTGTCTCAGCAACAATCAGAGAAGATGATCCTCAACGTTGCCTTTGTGTGTGTTTGTGTAAAACAGTCGGTGGGTCGATCGATCCGGCTCTCAGATCTCTGCACTGGCTTCATGTGTGTCAAAGAATTGATTTCAAAATAGTACTACTTTGGGTTTATGAAGCGCTGCATGAGGAGAAAATACATTTCTATACATTTCTGCTGCGGGGTTATGAACCATCCAGAGCTCTCTGGGGACAGAACCCCCCCTAAACCGGGAGGAGCAGAGTTCAGTTTCTTTTTATTTCACAGTTTTCAGTTCTCGCTCCTGCAGATGCCGTTCAATCATCCCTTAAGCAGCACTGAGGTCTGATATTAGACGGCCTGCTGCAGTAGGTTTGTGTTTATTGTTCCATCTCATAAAAAAAGCAGCCAGAGGATGTCAAACCTCCGGGACGCGAACATTTGGAAGGAGGGAATCTCATTGATTCCTCTCATTTTCTTTCTCCACTTTATTATCTCGTCTCTCTCTCTCTCTCTCCTTTACTCCCTCCGTCTGTTTCCAAACATGACTGATAAATTCATGAATGTCTGTCCATCTGTTCTGCGGCCAAAGCTCAGAGATTCATATTATCATTGAAAGAAATTAACACCAGCAGACATGTAGAAACACGCCGTGTCACACTTTTCTGGAACTTCAGAAGCTTTTTAACTTTGACTTCTTTTATGTTTCAAGGCCAAACAAGGTGCTCTCTGAATTGTTTGGGCTTTCGTGCTTTAAAACACAAGAGCAATCAAATATTTATCATGCTTGTACGTCTGCCTGTCAAAGACATTCTTAGGGAGGCAAAGCGAACGTCAAAAAAAAAAAAAAAAGCATTCAGCTCCAGGAGGAAATTGAAAAAGGAAAGAAAAAAATGACAAGCTTACGTACAGGACGTGCTTTCACTGTGTATGCATGCCTTTCATCAGATGAAAGCTTGGCTTAGGTTTG
>CM075200.1:23327971-23595471 GCA_037577475.1 Chaunax sp. Z400
GATCGAATGCTCTCCGACGAGCGCCAGGCAAACCGGGTAAAGGCACAAGAGAAAAATGGGAAAACGCCAAAAAAGAAATGAGGTGAAGACAAACTCGCTGGATTCAACTTCGCCGCTAGAGGAACAGATTATTGATGGTTCCTGTCCTGCGTGAATAATTCATCTCAGAGATCCTTTCAGGTGACGCAGTTGCATCAGTTCCACGGTGGATGTGTAATCACATTTAAATTGATTCAATGGCAGCCAGTAACACATGAAATGAGCCTCAGGGATGAGCAACAGGTTCATTACTTAAGGGAGTAAATGTGATAAACAGCAAATATGTCAATGCCAACATGCTTGTTTTCATAGTTGTAGTTGTTGCTGTAGTGGGTTCAAGTGTGCATAATAATTTTTCATTAATATGCTAATGTAGACACCAAAGTGCTCCCTGTGGTCGAAGGATTAGGTTTGGTTTCAGGTATTTTTTGTCTTTTCTATGTTTACAGCTAACAGATGCTCACCATGGGGATCAGACATACATCCAGTCAGTTTAAAAGAAACAGCTATAAAACAGTAAAACTAAAGCTACAACATAACCTGTGTTACTCCATCCAAATCTCTCAACCACGTATACTGTACACCCACCATGGGGTCACCCGCGGGCTTGTGGACGCTGTCGCCATCTTGGATGGGATGTTGGAGGTGGGGAGGATATGATTGGCTCTGACTTAAAACCAAAAGTCATTCTATGGTTGTCAATCAGAAGGAAGCCACACCCTAAAGCACACCCTGTTTTATCTTATATCTTCATCTAAAGGAGACCATATTTTGTGAAGTGAACACAGTTCAGGGTTGAACACTTCAGACTATAGCGACAGACACCATAAACTCATTAGGTAAATGTTTACTGAGGTGATAAATCAAATGAGATGTAGGTTCAAATTCTCATAAGATTACATAAAATCACATTTTTCTATGAAACCGGTGGAATCGCCTCCTGCTGGCCATAAGAATGCAATTTAAAGGCGCTTCCATATTTTATACAGTCAATCCTCTCAACATTCCCTCTAATCCAGTCTGCAGCAGAACATTTCATGTGTCATCTCAAACACTTTAAGCTTAAGTCATTTAACGGTGTATGTATTTTATGAGTTTTGACTGATTTACAAGTTTTCTCTTTAAAAAAATGTCATTAATTTAATCTATTTCTCATAAGGTTCCATGACTTTGTTCACACATGGCATCTGAACACACGCAATAAAATTTGAGAATTTTTATAAAATTTTGGGTGTTTTATTTAACTATACAGCTCTGGTATATGAAGCTTTTTTTGAGGCCTTGCTCACTGTTCATTCTGTGGCAGCATGATGGCAAAATGATATGAGCTGAGGCTGATATGAAGAGAGGGTTTGTCTGACAAATAGCTCATATTAGACACGTTGTCTTCACTCGAAGCTCTATTTCCATCTGCATCAGAACATCGTCTTCTTCGCTGTGACCCTCCGAACAGTTTTCGCCCCACAAGCAGTAAATATGTAGAAAATATTAAAGTTTCTCTTTCTAATCCATCCAACAAGTTTGTTTTCTGTTTTGCAGAGATCATTTCAGCTTCACCGAGCTGCTCGTGTGGATACACAGCAGACGTATCACGCCGATCTGAGTAATTTGGACCAAGCACACGAACAGATGAAAAACATATGAAAGCCTACAATTGTAAAAACAGAATAGTGAAGCGTAGCTTTTAGAGAAAGGCGTCAGAGGCAGAAACGCTTTAATGAGAACAGCTGGATGTGATGCAGCCGCTGCTTCCTGCTTCCATCATCACAGTCACGTCACTGTGGATTCTTTTTCTGTGCTGTGATCAAAGTTAGGCTCCGCTTTTCAACACAAGCTTATTAAACAATCCAACCCACAGCTAAGCTGTACACTTCTAATTAAAGAAGGCCTACGGCTGCATAATTTATCATGTGTTCTACACAACAGCAGCGGGTGAGAAGAACGGTTTACTGGGAAACAGACGATTCCTCAACACATTTGTGTTGAACCCAACTTTTTATTTCTTGTTTGTTAAAAATAATTAAGGCTGCTTCATTCGTCTCAAGTGTTTCATTTGTGTTTTTGTTTATTTACAACCACATTTGTAAAGCAGAGGTCGGTCATAGGGTGCATACCTGGTGCATACCTGCCATCACCCGCCCTGCTCAGCCTCTGATTGGCTCAGCATGACGATATTACTGGGCCTCAAGAAGTGGTGGAAACTAAATACATTTACTCAAGTATTATATCCAAGTACAGTTTTGAGGTACTTGTGCTCTACTTTTACCTCGCTCCATTTGAATGGTAAATATTGTCCTTTTTTCTCCACTACATTTATTTCAAAGCTTTAGTTACTTTGCAGATTCAGATTACTCATACAAACAAAACTTTTACTTAAACTGTACAAACTCCACATTTACCAGCTGCAACTTTAAGGTGATGAACATAATAATGCATGAATAACTATAATCTCATGACATAATATACATTATTCTGAAATAGGGCTTGATTCTGCTTTACTTTTGGTACTTTAAATATAATTTGGTGCTAATACAGAGTATTTCTAGAGTAGTTTTACTTGAGTAAAAAAATCTCAGTACTTATTCCAGGAAAAAAAGAAAAGATTTAAAGTCTGTCTGTTCCTGCTTTGGTGTGCAGGTTTAGACTCATCAATTGAAATGTTTTCTTTTACATTTATAATTTAATTCAATCAATACTTATAAATCAGAACTTCTCAATGCAAAGTAATTTTTTTTTACCACATCATTGCTTTGTAGACAGACATCCTTACATCCTGAAGAAATGGAACAATTCAACATTAAACTGCACCTAAAGCTGCAAAACCTCAAAATGCAATAAATTATGAAGGACAGGGATCTTGAACACAAACCCACTGATTAGAACCAACGTCTGGTGCTCAGCATGTGTTCTCTTTATCCTGCTAGAGCTGCTGTCGGTGTAAAGGACATGTTCGGTAAAAATCACAGATGTTGCCGTGCTTTTTTTGTGTTTGTGATACTGCAGGTTTTTACAGAGTCACGTGACCTCCTGCGGCACGACAACAGAGAACCAGCTTAGAGCACTTGGTGGATTAACTTGGTGAATAAAGCTCAGTCTGTCAGTTTATATGTTCTCTCTCTCTCTCTCTCAGGCTGAGGCAGCGCTGTGCAGCGTTTACACAGAAATTTAGATTCACGACAGAAGCCTTCATAACAAGCTGAGAGCAGTGAGACATTAAATCAGCTCATTCAAATGTAGCACATGAACAGTAAATGCCTCAATAATCATTTTGGATTTCATCAACTGTGATACTAATTTAGATTTTTTTTTTTTTTTATATGGAGAGCTGTCTGCAAGCCAGACGTCATTTTGGAACTAAATGATGATAGTTTGACCTCATTTTGTAGACCAAACCTTTTCAGGATGAGCAGTTTGAACCATGACAACCATAGCCTGAGATCTTTAATGTATGTAATCCTCATTTTCTGTCCCCGCTCTATGAATTTATTTTGATGGCCAATGTCATCCAGAGTGGTGAGAGGTTGTGATGTTGGTGTGTGAGGCTATTAAATACATGGCTACATGTAGACGAGAGGTTTTTTTCACTTATTTTGTTACTTTAGTCACCAGAAGAAACGTCTCCTTCTTCCTGTCTGTAGATATTTGTCGTATCTGCTTTGATTATGGCTACACTGCCCCCAGTGACTTCCAGCGGTACACTGTAAAAAAAAAAAATCCTAATTTTACAGACAATAACCCTAAAATTTTACAGTAATTTTCAGGTTGTTTTTTTTTATTTCATGCAAAACTCTGTCAAATTACAGTTTTTTGCAGCAAAACCGCGAGTGAAAATTTCTGTAAATTTATTGTTTTTTCACATAATTTGAATTTACATGTTTTACCTTCATTTTACGGTTTTTGTTTGGCAGCCGCTGCTGCCAGTCATTTACCGTCTTTTTAAGATTTTTTTTTTTTTACAGTGTAGTTTGACCGTATCTGTAAGCTTTCAGAAAACGTGCACAAATACAAACGAATCCAAAGCAGGATATGAACGGAAGAACTCATTAAATATTAAAATGTGACACAATTAATCAACAATAACAATAACAACGTCGCTATATTTCAACTGTTTTGCAACATTTCCATAAATAAATTCTGACATGAAGCTTTTCTTGTGTCAGTTTTACTAGTGAATGTGAGATAAAAAGTCAAGTCAGGTGAAGAGACACGTAAAGTCTAAACACGTGAAACGTCCTTTAAAGTGGCGTGCTATTTATACGCCATCCTACTGTATGATGTCACCTTGGTCGGTGACAAACTGCCCTTCAGCAAGATGCAAAACAAATGAGTAAGCATCCAATGTATTTATGTCCCAGAGGAACAGCAGAAATAAAGTAATAACAGGGTGTAAAAAAAAAAGGTGCTGCCATATGTCCACTGTTACCTCTGCGTCCTAGAGGGAAATCTGCAAACAATCAAATCCCTGCATACATGTGAGAGGACAGTATGTGTTTTATCAAATGACACAACCCAGACCTGTTGTTATTTCTGATAATGAACTGAAGAATATTAACAGACAGATGTGAGTGAACTGAAGTAAACTATTACAGGTCATGATACAAGCTGGTCCTGTGCAAATAAGCTAGAAAACAGTCAAATTGAAATAATAATAAAATAGATTCTGTATCCTTCACCTGCAATTTTTAAAGAAATCTGCAGGAGGAAATAATTTCTCTGAATTCACCAGGATGTGTTTACATCTCTGAAAACCTTGTAATAAAGAACAGACAGACTTTGTAATCAATATTCTTTAAATAAATTGTATCATAAAACGAGTAGTTTCTGCAGATTAATCACTGAGGTATCTATCAGCTTGCTCCTGGACAGGTGATGACATCAGCTCATGCCGTCTCTCATGCTTCATCTCTTTGAAAAAGTTTTGCTTTGTAAAAGCAATTTTATTTTTGTTTCAAGTAATTCAGTTGAAAACTTAACTTAAACAAATCAGCTCACCCAAAAATAAAAATACATTTATTATCTACTCAAGTTTTTTGGTCCATTTCTGGAGCTTAAAATGCAAATAAATAAATAAATAAAATTAAAATTAAGCTGAAGTCTTCACTGTAGCCTTTTAGATAAAAGTATTTCTTCTGAGGGACACATGTATACTGTATATATGCACCAATAGATGCTCTGCTAACACAGTCGCCTGTGATACACTGAT
Source organism: Chaunax sp. Z400 (assembly GCA_037577475.1). Classification (NCBI taxonomy): domain Eukaryota; kingdom Metazoa; phylum Chordata; class Actinopteri; order Lophiiformes; family Chaunacidae; genus Chaunax; species Chaunax sp. Z400. The sequence continues at coordinate 23,333,214 of CM075200.1, forward strand.
GCACTTGTTGCTGCAATCTCTCTCTGTTGTGTGTGAGATACAACTTCAGGGCAGCAGGTTAATCCTGAGGTATTGATCAAAAGCTGATCTTCTCTACAGGCACACATACATGCATTTAGGCTCTTCCTCTAACGGGGAACGGGTTAATGCTTTTAGCTTAGAGGCTACAGAGAGGATTTCAGCTGTAAATAATGTCTCTCCAAATCAGTTTAGGTTCAACATGTCTGCAACATGATTCTGTTATGAAGCTCAAGAAATATCTGGTGGCCTGATAAACTTTCTATCGGCGTGAGGGGTGAATAGAAAATGACTGAATGTTCATTTTTGGATGAACTGTTCCTTTAGTGAACTTCTTACCTACCCAGAACCTAAAGTGCTCATTTAAACCAAAGGCTCCCTGCTAATACTACATTTATGCATTGCACTGAATTAATACTTGTAGCTGTTCTTATCGTCACCAACTAGGGCTTTCTTTTGTTGTTTTTTTTTTGTCTTGACACACAAAATGTTTGTGAAATGCCAAGAAAAAGAAGAAGAAGAAAGAACATGTTCGGGTTGCTTCAAACATTCAGAGGGGAAGAAAAAATAAAAACCCTCGGCTGCTTTAATTCCTTTTCATCTCCTTTCTCTTTCCCTCTCGGAGCACGTTGACCTTGAGCTCCCCCGAGTGATGAAACAACATCGGCACAGAGGTCTTTTGTCATGTTGCGACCGCATACGACAAGGAAGCCTGCATTTCCTTCAGCCTTGACCGGTTTCATCCCAACGTGGATCTGTAGAGCAGAATTACGCTGCAATTAGGACGAGTGTCAGTGAAGTGGAATATTGTATGTCACGATCGCCTCCTTCTCTGCCTCAAGGATACAAACCATGTTTTTACTCCTTCCTCCATTTCATTACTGCGTGAGGAACTCTGCAGTCTCTGATCTCCAATCGTGTAATTAGTCAGATAGCCTCCAACAGCTGCATTTAATGAAACACATTCGCTGAAATCACCAGACCACGCCCTCCTCTCGTGTTCAACATTTGCTACAATTTCCACTTTAACAGCCTCCATCATTCGCCGCTTAAGGAAGAGTGATATCATCATGAACGAAGGGGAGGAAGGAGGAAATTCAAATTCAAATAACAGCTTGTGACTCATGCGAGATTTGTGTTGTCAAGAGATCGTCTTGTTAAAATATGGTTAACAAAACCTGAACGTGAAATGACTGCGGCGCTGCTTAGATAATGACTTTAGGAGGGAGCTCAGTGTCCCGGATAGCCTCAGTCTCTGTGGTGCAGCTTTAAAATGATGGAAAAGTCCTTGAAAATATCTTGGAAAACAGGAGCCGAGTTTCCATGGGGCTGCTGTTAGTGACAGATGTTCCACTGTGGTTCAGGGACAGTTTAAAACATGTTGGGTTTTTTTAGTGTTTGACTGAAACACAACCAGAGAACAGAACTGAGGTGTTTGCAATACCAGAGCAGAGCAGCTGCTCAAAGGACATAAAATCAAGTCTTTTAGGTTTGCAGACACATGAACAAGGATTCATGCAAACCTCCAAGGCAGCTGAGTTTTCCCCATTATGTCATGTGACCTAAAACCAACCAGTCCCCTGATAGGCTGACCCTCATCATGTGACTCCTGGACCATGAAAACCTGCCCCTAGAATCTGGATCACATCGGTATCATCATTAGTCTGATAGTTATTCTAGATTTCACTGATGGTGGTTTTCTTCAGGATCTAGATCGGGAACTTTTGAAGACAGGTCAAATTTGACACCAATCTAAGGACCCGTTTACACAACAACCTTTTTGGCGAAAACAGACATTTTGACAGGAATGTCTTGCGTTAAACATCCAAATCTCAGTTAAAGTAACATAATTCCTGTTTTCACCCAATTTAATCACCTTATGTTTGAGTGACAGATGCTCCACAGCTGTAATGATCCCTTAAGCCCTCAACATAACACCACTCAGCCTTTGGGACACAGGGCCAGAGGAAACCGTAACAGGAAGTGCAGGGAGGAGGCGATGATGTGTGGCGACCTCAGTTTGCGATCGTTACCGTATCAACCACGGGTGAAAATCTCCCATTCAAATAATTAATTCTGCACGCTCGACACTCTGTGGAGTCATTGATCATCACATCACACGGGTGGCGTGGTCTCAAGTACGGAGCCTGAAGGCTGAAGGCCGTCATGCTCTTGTTCTGCATTGATTGGGCTCAAGCTGGTGTTACATGATTACAAGGATCTGATGCTTGAAGGTGAGCAGCCATTCCCCCCCCCCTGTATCCACCACGCTTCCAACAACAGGAGCATCCATCAAGGCCTGCTGATTGAACGGAGAGCGACTAAAGGGTTGCCGACACGTCTGGTTTGTAGATGTCGCTAAATCCTGGACTTCAGGATTCGTCTTAAAATGAAAGCTGGCGGCACAAGAAGAGAAAGGCTGGAGTAAAAATCAGCTCCAAGGCCAGCAGACATGGAGGATCTGCTTCAACGTCTAATACAGGAGAACAATTTACTGTCAGCTGGAAGGAAAAGCAACACAGCTACCAGCTGTTTCTGGTGTTAAATCTAAAGAAACCATCTGAATTTGGCTGCATGCAGTGAATTAGTCTTAACTTATAGGACATTGTGTCAATAGGCTCTGCATATAGAATACAGTATCATGCATGGACTTGATCATAGTTCTGTCAGATTAACTCCACTAACATTTAAAACATGCAAATGAAATCCTTAATGCAATAAATCATTTAGGCTTTTTAAGTCCAGCAGACAGGATCGTCAGGCCATCGTCTAATGAATGCATCACGACGCAAAAGTGCATCACCCACTGATGTTTATCTCTCACTTATCTCTCTGGATCTTATTTATCAGACAGTACTGTTGGATAATAGCTTAATTTAGCTGCCAAAGTGTGAGAAGATGAATTGCCTTTGCAGTCCTATGATTAAGTAGTGAGTGCACCACAGACATAATAATATGGCAAAGCCAAACACAATAGTCCTATTTTCACAGTGAAGAGTCCTGATTTCATATTTCAAAAAAGCCACACAAAAACCACCACACCTGCTCGACTGGTAGCTGTTTGTGCTGCGGTACGAAGGCTAAATCTGCAATTTGTAGCGAAATTCCCTCTTCTTTTTTTTTGCATGAATCAAAAGTTCCGTCTATATCTGTTTGAGTGTTGTTGTTTTTCCAGAGATATCAAGGTTTTTATTTTGCAAAAATGAAACCAAGGCAGAGTGCAGTAACTGCACTGGCTGCAGTTTGGCTGGTTTCACCATGAAGAACATCAGATACTGCAGTTTGTTTTAGGATGAAGTTTGATGGTGAGGTTGCCAGATTCTGGTACTTTATAGTGTAAAAATGTATCCATGCCTTATATCATAAAAAAACCCAGCAGAATAAGTAATAAAAACAACTTTTTGGGGGTAAAACAACAGAGGATGAAATACCAACTTGTTGCCTGCCAAAGACTCTTGACTGCAAGCTAACTATCCTGTGAGGTAGTCATGCCTTTCATTTAGTTGGTCCTGCTAACTAAATAACTACCAAGCTAACAAACATGCTAACATTGTCAGATTTCTTTTTTAACGGTGACATAAGGTCAAATTTAAAAGCGAGGAGAAAATATTGAATCTAGAAGATTCTACTGCAACCTCTTATCAGTGCACTTCAGTGCAAACATCCCTACAACTCTGAGAGCAACATTTACCATCTGTGGACGGTATAATGCATTTTCTTTCCTATTTTAAAGGAAATTGAAGTGGCTGTTTTGCCTCCCAGTTATCCAGGATCAGCAGTAATTTCCCCTGCAGCTCCACGGCCCTTGAAACAATAATACTCCTCCTCCATAGACTTGAACCCCCTTCCTCTCCTGCTGTGACCCTGAGGTGGCGAACGTCGGCCTGGTTTTGCTCCTCGCCAGCTTAAAATATTGATAATGGTGCAGAGTGACGGCTGCCTGTCGACTTAAATTCCTAAGGGGTAGCCTATGAATCTTGATTCCAGGGGATTTGTGCGCACTATATACTTTTTCATTGTCTCCGGATCGCATGGAGGAGGATGATGTCAGCTGAGGTCAGGTGAAGGAGCCAAGGGAGAGTGCGGAGATAATTTTGGAAACTTATGCAGATCTCGGCCTCGGGTGATGCTTACAGTATATGTCACCTGTATGAGACACATTACCAGTCAGGAGATGAGGGATGGCTTGTAATTTAAATACTGTCAGGATAGCTCTCTGCCAAACTTCCCTCCTTTCTTTTTTTAAATTCCCGGACCTCCCGATCTGCTGCACCGCTTGGTTACCTTTTCCCATTTTTCTCTGAGGATAATTTCCTTCATTGGGGAAGTGACACACAATTAGTTTTGGGATGATGAGCTGTTCTGAGCTTTCCATGACCCCCTGACGATATCTAATCAATTTAGAGGTTTTTTTCCTTCTTTAATTAATTAAAAGGAGATCAAAGAGTCGTGATAAAAGCTTCCGCTCTTCTGCAACGGAATAATTTCTGCAGCGCTTTTAAAAAAAAAAAAGAAAATCAAACATTCGTTGTCACACACAGAAAGATTCATACAGACACTCTTATCCTGTCATCAATAGAATTCACTTGCATGCATCACACAGACACAGAGACACATCAGGACCTCTGCTCTACAAGCATGCAGCCTTATGTTTATTTATAACATGCTTATATGAAGCACTTCAAAGAATTGTCCAGGCCTGAGGAAGAGGAGGAACCTGGACCCATGGTTCTCTGGAAGAAACCGGCGGCCAGAAAGGCATAAACAAAAGTAAAGTCAAGGGTAAAGACAAGAAACCGTCTCTTTGTTAATGCTGTTCATGATGCAATCATGATGTCAGCTGCATCTGGAGCTTTGACTCCCAGGACTCACCCAAAGGGTGAGAAGCTGCACCGAAACGAAACTGACCCATAAAAACGACAGAAGACAGAGATTTATGCATAAACCAGCAGCAAAATATGGTCAGAAGAAGAAAAAACTCTAATCTGAAGGCAGAAATAATCTCGATATATCATCTGAAGGTTGTCATGGGGTGAATTTTTAAAGCCGTATTTGTGGAAAAATGTGATTTTCCTGGCGTTCTTACTGAGGTGAGTAAAGGTTTTGGTTGGCTGCACATTCTTTGTTGTGCAGCCAAGATAGGATTAACTTTAGGATTAACTTTAGGATTAATCTAGGAAGAAAAAAAACATGGCAGGAAATAGACATCTTTGGTATAAAGATGATAACCCCATTATTCATTCAGATATTAGACACACAGACCGGAGATCTGCAGCAACACAACAAGACATAATTAGAAAGATTTGAGTTCTTGTAAATATCTGCTGCAGTGACTCCAAATATGTCATCAAATGTGTCGTCTGTATATTTTACTGTCCTGTATATTTTTTCTTATTGTCCAGCACCTTGGGTGCGATGCAAAAACCGGAGTCAGATCCCTCGTATGTGTTCACATACTTGGCCAATAAAGCTGATTCTGATTCTGAAATTTGCAAAATGCTAATATCCACAAGAAACAAATTCCATTCCCTTTCATATCATGTGCTTTTGATCGTCTCTCCAACAAAACTTGCAAGAGATTCATTCTGAATCAAAATCCACATAGAAAAAAACAACAACTCTAGTCTGAGCCTTTTACTAAAAACACCATCAAAACAAAGCTAAAGTTTAGTGATGCATCATTAACAGCATCAGAAAACTTTACTTCAAAGTTATAATCTACATATTAATTTCTTCAAATAAATATATTTAAAAAACTCATTTTTATACTTATTATAGTTTGTAGTAGCATCTATGTGTCGATGCTTTGATTGTTGGGTTTCACCTGTTACCTCTAGTGTAGAATTTAGTCAGAGATAAGTTTTCCATTGCTAGAGAACTTGGACTGTTTTTCAGACTTTTACTGATCCAATATGATTGGAGATTCTGATAATGCGCTGACTATTTCTCAATTTTCTCAGAAACCTCTTTCAGTGAACTGCTAATGAGCAGGAAGTGCCCCCCCATCAGGGTCTTTCCTAAACCGGGTACAGCTGTGCAGCCCCCTCTTAGCAAAATGCCGGTTTAGCCTTACATGCTATACATTGTGCTTCTGTGTGTATTGATCTCTCTCTCTCTCCCCCTTTGTCTGCAGTTGTGTGATGGACCAGGGAGAGTTTTGCCTCACAAACAGACCGGCCGTGTGGGAGACCAGAAGACTCTGAAAAGCTGAAAAGCATATAGTCATTAAGTTTGAGTTTGTTTTTGTGAGTGAAAACTAAAGTGTGTTTGCTGAGAGAACCCACTGTGGTGTAGAGTCAACAGTTCCATCGATCAGCTGTCTGGGTTTCGACAAACACATCACGAAACAGTTCCACTGGACTTTTCTGTCTATTTACTGCTGTACCTTTATCCCTGTTGGACTGCAGGTAAATGGGATACGAGGAAAACTTGATCTACAGACGTCACTGAAGTACTTTTACTGCAGGGTTAGGGTTATAAGTTATTGCAAAAAGACCTTTGGATGTTTTGTTGTTTGCTTTCTAAACTTGCCGTCTCATCTCTCAGAACCAGAACCAGGTTGCCTCAGAACGTTCCATTTTCACTTTTCCACTGCCAATGATTTATACAACTTCCACTCAGCTCTGGTATATGAAGCTTTTTTGAGGCTCTCAGTTCATTCTGTTCAGCATGATGGCCAATAGATATGAGCTCAGGTCAATGAGGCCTACAGGCCATAAATAGCAAATGACTTGTAATGGCCACAAGAACTTGAGTTGATAGAAAGATGAAACACAACATTAGGTGATAATTTATGTACTATTATGGATTTATGATCAGATAGAATGGAGAGGTTATTTTTGACCGGGAACATCAAACCATGAAACAGGAAACAAACACAACAGGAGGGTTAAAAAGATGCTATCAGTTAATGAGGTAAATTCTTTCATAGGGTTGATTAAGAACTACAAAACAAACCCTGGATCACAACTTAAGTCAAGCTTTCTTGATTTTCCCCTGCTGGAGACGTTAGATTTCAAACTGTTGCACAAATCAACAGCCACAGCCTGCTGGAGGCCTTAACCCAGAACGTCTGACAGCGCTGTGAGCAGAGACATTTATAGCTCGAGCCTCCCAGTGGGAATCCAGACACCACATCAGCTCCCTATCAGCCCCTCGCCTCTACTACACCTTCCACATGATCGCAACACTCCCTCGCTGCAACCGCTAGAAACCCCAAGAGCGGCAGATGCTACAATTGACAAACTAAAACTGTTTGTGTATTCGTGTAACTCACCACTTTCAGTCGGTGCAGGGGGGGGGGAGTTGGCACTTTTCTAGTGTCTACAGAGATGGCAGAATAAACACTCGCTGCATGAATCACCCTGCAGCTCGCTGCATTTGCATTATGGCCTCAGCACACGCCGCTACCAGCAAGAATGAGAGAAGCTGCAGAAAATGAGCTCAGGTGAGCAGTTCGTTTCAGAGCAACAGCAAACACGTTTCTGTTCATTCATCCTCACAGAAACTAATCAATTACATTTATGTTTTTACTGCATGGTGGCACCACAGTGCAGCGGTTCATCACACAGCAAGAAGCTCTGGGCTTCAAACTGACGGACGGCTCTGATCCTTTCTGGGTGGAGTTTGCATGTTTGTTGCAGGTTGATTTACTACTCATTTGTACCCTGAATGTTTTTTTCATTCATTTCTCTCCCTCAGCGGGTTCCGCAAAGACTACATCTGTTTGAAGACGACTTCAGGGACCAGATCTAACAGGTTTGGATTCACTAAACCATTTTAAGATCTGAAGCTTATTATCGCCATATGTTGTCTGGTGTTCGATCTTCCTTTGGTTATTAACTGCAGACGCATGGCAATGCAGAGGAAACCTGTGCAAACATGTTTTAATCTAAATGGTTTTCACATTACAGTAATGATGACACATGTTTGAATGTACTGGTTTTCAGTATAAACGTTATAAACGTCTTCAATGAAGCACAAAGATATATAAGAAAAATGTTTCATTTGACAATCAATTATCTTTCTGTGCCAACAGACCGCCCTTTAGGTTTTCTAGTAAATTCTGAAATGAACTGGAGTCCATGTTGAATCATATTAAACTCAGAATACAATATATGAAATATTTATATTCATTTCAGTCGTCTGACCTCATTCTGTCAATCCAAGAAGTTTAGACTCAGATGAGAAACACAGAAAACCTCAAAAGTAGAGTTTGCATCATGCAGAGGAGGGACAGCCCCCCCCCCCCCATGTTTTAAATACATGTCTTTTATTAAAGAGGAACATTATAATTCTTATAATCAGTTTATAAACTGTGTGACAGCTTCAGAATCAGACAGCATCCGTCTCAAGAGACCAAAGTCAGAAATCGCTCTTGCAGTATTTCTTAAATTTACACACAATCCACAGGCGCGATGGACACAAGGTCTTAAAATGCAAATTACTCCCCCCAAAAAAAAAAAATTCACCACAGGAGGATTACAGTCGCAGGCTGCAGCTGAAAATAGTGCTTTGGAAAGTTTGGAGGAAGATTCACTCACTTTCCCAACTCGTGAGGAAGAGTTTTAATGGCCACTTCCTCCATGACTAAACTGAAGCCAGACCTTAAATAAACCTTAACCAGCTCTGGGTTCTCCTTTGTGATGGAGAACTTCTGCAGCTCAGAGAGAACCCAGTTCAGGAAAAAGATCAAACCAGGCAGATTAACCAATAAATTAATTTTACTGAATGACAACAGGAAATATGTTTTATTTTATAAATGATGTTTGAGCAAATATTTGACCTTTTTACGGGTATTTTCATGTATTTATTTATACACGAAAATATTTTTTTAAAATAAATAAAAAAGCAAAACTTTGGACAAGAGTTGATCTCAGAGGAAACTGAGTAGCCCATCCGGTTGGCATCTCAGAACGGGAGAGTGGAACGATGGACACCTCTCAGCCTAAATGGTCGCCACCTTGACTATGCAGCAGGAAGGGGAGGGGCTTACAAGAGTTTTCCAGCCTGTGAAAATTTACAGCCGAGGAAGCGACAACAACATATAATTAAAAAGTATGTGCATGTTTACTTCAAGAGTTTTGCTTAGATTGCACAGACAGTATATATATATATATATATATATATATATATATATATATATATATATATATATATATATTACTGTGGTTCCTATTCATGACAGTAGTGTTGCAAATCACAAGCAGTGGGTGTGTTAAATCACGCCAAATAACATTCTTGCATAATGTTGCTTTAATTATTGGACACAGAACAACGACAGACTGTAAGATGAAAAATGACACACTAGACTCTGAAACGTTGACCTTTGTGAGAAAATCTTTCATCCGACATCTGAAGATTGTCATCAAACTCAACAACTGGAGACTTAATGAGGTGACTCAGCTCCAAACTACACACACACACACACACACACACACACACACACACACACACACACACACACACACACACACACACACACACACACACACACACACACCTGCTGAAGTGACTGAAAAGCATTTCCACTCAATAGGCTCTTTGTCACTAGTGATTGTGTGTGAGTTTGCGTATGTCTGTGTTTGTGTTTGTGTGTGAGTTTGCGTGTGTCTGTGTTTGTGTGTGTGTGTGTGTGTGTGTGTGTTTGTGTGTGTGTGTGTGTGTGTGTGTGTGTTGGGACGGCTGGGAGGACTCCGAGGTAAAACGCTGACAGATAATCAATGTGGTGTGATTGGCTTGTGACCCACTAGCTGCTGGCGGCGCAGGCTTGTTGTCTTGACGACTTGCCTTAAAAGGAAGCGATGCTCTCTTAGAAAACGGGTCTGAGCTCACAGGTCTGCAGAAAGGTTTACGTTTATTTATGAATTCACAAAGAAAAAGACTCATTTAAATGTTGACCCGATCGGTGGCGTGAGATGGAAGATGTAGGTTTGGACCACAATGGTGGGCAGACAGACCAGTATTCCCATAATAGAACGCTCTGAGCTTGATCATGGCGCTTTGACAGACAGCATGAGGCTGAAACATTAAGAGAAAACTCCCTCCGATGATCTGAGAGAGGCGACAACATTGTGTCACACTGCTACATAACGCTTTTGATCCTGAGGAGATGCTGTAAAAAAGGCCGTGCAGCTTTGTCTTTATCCCTGGCCGAGGCTCTTCGGGGAGCCTCCATGTTGGACCAGCTGATTAAGTTGTGATTTTCTTGACCGATGGAGTGCAGCGGCAGACAATTAGGATGTGGATGTGCTGCTCTCTGCGGTTGTTATTTCTCAGGCCCAAATGACCTGCGGGAAAGAGTTGTGGATGGAGGAGGAGGGGGAGGAGGGGGAGGAGGTGGTGGTGAGGGTGAAGATAGCCTGCCCAGCATGCTGCTCATCATGGTCTGTTTGATCTATTGCCTGCCACCTCCCTCCTACCCGCCCCCCCTCCCCCATAGTCATACTCTGGCTGTTTGAGTGCCACCAGTCACTGGTATATTTACACACCAACATCCACTGGATGTGATATAGGGAGGTAAAAATAACTCCCCCCCCCCCCCCTTCCATCTGTACATCCACGCGTCTCCTCCTACTTGTTGGTGTTCCCACCACCTGCTCTGGGGCAGATCAGCAGGTACATCAGCTCACCTGCACTTCTCCAGCTTAAGGCTCATTTATGAACAATGTTAAGAGACAGAGATGGATATGGAGATGATATGGAGATGGAGATGGATATGGACGACTCCTTCCTTCTGGACTCTTGAGGTCATTTCGTCCATTTTGGTGAAGGTTTTCTGAAAGCTTATGGACAGACAGAGCAGCAGCACCGAAGCAGTGAAGCCACAATGCAAGCAAGACGTGACAAATGTCTACGGAGACGACGTACAAGCTGTTTACCACAGTTATGTATGAGTGAACTCGCCAATTCTTGCACAATGTTGCAATAAAATGTATCGTTTATTGTATAATATTTATTTCTAACAATTTAAATATATTAAAAGAACATTTATTTTGGTAAAGAAAAATGCTCATCACAATTTCTGGGAGCCCAAGGTGACATTTAAAATTATGGTTTCATCTAACAGACAGTCGAAACCCAAAGTTATTATAAAGACAGAATGTATCTTACAGTTATTTCATTAGGGACAGCTGCCACCTTGATAACCTTCCAGAGTTGTAATATCTTGTCTGAATAGTTTAAACCATCGCGCAGTATTTTCATATCTGATAAGCCTTTAAAAGCCTTCATCTGTGACTCAAACCGGACTTCCTGGATTGCAACTTCATTGTCTCACCTGTACATTAAACGACCTGCTGCCAGTCTTGGTAGAGTTTCAGTCAGGAAACAGGCACAAAGCAGCCCTGTAAGGAAATGTTCCCAGTTTGGTCTTTAAGAGTTTGACTGGTCTGCACCAGGGGTGGATCCAGGGGCGGAAATCTGATTGGCCCCTGAAATGCCCCTGTCCTGTCACTTGTCTTTTTTTCCTTCTGTTTGTTTACAACTTGAATACTTGACTGTGTCAAGTTTCTCCCCTCTAAACTGTTGTGTATGCTGTAATATAGTATCTAAGTATTTTCTTTAATGTAAAAAAAAATAATTAAATTTTATTACATAATTGGAAAAAAGTGTCTTATGTTTTAGATTTATTTATGCATCCTAGTTTAAAATTCAATAATTGCTAAACTTTTTTGATGAACACAATGTGCTTGAAAAAGGCACAATTTATATAATATATTCAATTATGTGTGTCTTTACTAAAAGCTATGGAGCCAACAGCAAACAATGAATGACTGGTGAAATATTCTGTGTTTACATCTTACTGAATAAGGAAATGTGCATGAATGTTGGACATATAGTTGGCCCCTCTGTAAAAAATGTGGCCCCTCTATGGCCCCTGATTTAGAAAAATTCTAGATCCACCACTGGTCTGCACAGAGCCTCGACCTCAATCCTGTTCAACACATTTGGGATGAACTGGAACAGGTTCAAATGTCCACAGACTCTGTGCTCCAACCTCAGTCTATCCTGCAGTGCGGTTGTGAGCATTTTACCTTGATCTGTCAGCCTGAAGAGGACAGAGAGGTAACTGTGTGTTCCCGAAAGTGTTCAGTTAGTTCAGGCAGGACTTCCCCTAAATCACCCCTCTCTTTTCACGGATGAGGAGAGGAAGTATATAATCAAGTGTGAGTAAATCAGGGGAAAAGCTGCTGACGCGTTTCAGCCTGGTGCTTCACAGGCTCGCCAGACCTCATTCTCTGTACGCCGCTTTTCTCCCAACACACATTTGCACTTGAAAAGCGATCCAAATGTTGTAAATAACTCCTCGAGGGCGCTCCTGATTCCACGCATGAAGGAGGCTTTACTCAAATATTGTCCTGTGGCCTGATTAAGAATCTCATGAATGTTGAAGAGTGGCTGGCTGGGTGTATTTTTTCAACATTTACATTTTATCCACGTTTTCGATTTGCGAAACATTCCCCCGTCTAATCTTCTAAAAGAAGAGTTTTACTTTGACTGGAGGTAGAAGCAGCTCTTTGCTTCTCTTTGTTGCTCTAATCTGTATTCATCAAGACAGAAAAAAAAAAAATACAAGCAGCTAAAATTAGCTTCTGGGCGACAAAAATATGGTGAAAACTTATATACAATGTGATAGAATGAGTTGTAATGAGTGTTTAGGATGTTTAAACACACAGATCCAGGCTGCTGTCTTGTAAATTAAAGAGTATATTCAACCATTTTAAATCAGGATAGTGTGAGAGCATTAGAGGGTTTGTTTTTGCTGTTCCAACAGGAGCAGGTTGAGGACGTCTAATCAAAGCTGCAAACAAGATGCACAAATCCAACAAAACCACACTTGCTTTTTGATGGAAACAGGCGACTTCACAGTTGAAAATCGCCCTGGGCTTTGCCTGCAGTGTGAGGAGATCCCAGTAAACATCTTAACTGAGTCAGGAGGGATCATGTGACTTCACTATGCACTGCAGCAGGCAGCAAGATAAACACAGGTCTGAGGCATCCACAGGGAAACGGGCACAGTACATGTTCACTCTGATTATGTTTAACCGACTGGCTGCCTGGATGTCTGGGAGCGTCGCACCAAAATAAAATAAAACTCCTGTCCTCAACTGGACGAATGTGTGTTTAGAGCGAAGCAGGGGAGTCGGGGGAGCCATTCAGCTCCACGAGGGACACGGCCATTGATTTCTCAGTGCCTTACAACCCCGCACCTCAATGAGATGGACACCTCGCCAAGGCCACTGGTGGAGGGGGGACAGTATGGCTGGAGCCTTGGGAAATCAGACCATAATTAAAATCCAAAGACCCCTGAAGCAGATGGTAACTAGGAGAGGAAAAGAGGGGGGAGAAATAAGGAAAAAGAAGTAGGAGAAGGGACAATGGAATGGAAGAGGCATGAAAGGGAGACTGATGACAGAGAAAGAAAACATGGAAAGAAATGGAGAGACAAGATTCAGATTGAAAAGGTTAGAAGAAGAAAAAAGATGAACAATGAATGATGGAAAAAAGCAGATGGACAGCGATAATGAAAATAAAAAATGAAGATGAAAGAGCTGTGGGACAAGGAGAGGAAGATAAATTTAAAAAGGAAATAAGCTGAAACGATGAAGACAAACAATGCTCTAATAGCTAACAGAAGGAGAGGAAGAAGAGAAAAGATGCAACAAAACATGCAATAAACATGCAATAAATGGAAAAAATAGGACAAATTAATAAAGGGAAAAGAAAAAGGGGACAAAAGCAGGAAAAGCTGAAATAATTTAAATAGATAAAATGAAGCAAAAGGCAGGTTGACGGATTTTGAGACATATAGAGAAAAATAAGATGGAGACAAGATAAAGAGAGGAAAGGAAAAGAGAAAAGGAGTGACGGAGTGAGGAGTAAGTAGTGAACAGGAGTAAGTAGTGAACAGCAGTAAGTAGTGAACAGAGAGATGTTGGCGTGTTGACCTCAGCAGACAAACACTCGGATCGCTGCAACAGCAGAGATGAAAACATGAGGCTTTACTGAAAATAGATGTCTTTATATCTACCAATCTCTTCTCAGAGACTAAACTACTAACAATAAAACAACTCAGCCACAACTTGGTCTCACGTACATTTAGGCGAGGAGACCAACATGATGTGTGGAGTCCCCCAGGGCTCACTCCTTGATCCTCTTCGATTTAATGAACCAGATTATGCAGCAAAGTACAATTGAAGTTGATGTAGCTCTGCCACCGGCTCTTTATAGCCTTAAGTGCAAATGAGTGGCTGCTCTTGTCTTAATGTCTTTAAATAAATAAAGACAGAGCTGTAAAAACAACAAAAATCTGCTTGGCAGTGAAGTCAACATGAATAAGAAGTTCATACTGAAACATTTGAACCTGGAAACAGAAAAGTGCTCAAGTCTTGGTGTAATTACAGATTCTGAGTTAACGTTAACAGTCACATCAAGTCAGTTCATTTTTTATTTTACTTTTTGCAGCAGGTTGGATTATTAGTACAGTATCTGTGCCATAGAGCTCCACTGTTGTGGAAAAAACTATTAAATAATAATAATCAATAGACCACAGACAGGAAGTTCTATGTTGATAACAACTCATAGTTGGTTCTGAATGCAACCTAATCTTCTCACTTTGTTTAACATTTGATCCTAATATCTAACATGATAACATCTGAAAAAAACAAACATCTTTGGTCGTTTTAAGATGAGACATTTGAACCTCCGTGAGATAAGAAGGGTGATGTCATACAGGGACATCTGGTTGGTTCAAAGCACGTCTTCAGCGATACGCCCACGTCCTCTCCCAGCGGACCGGCGACTCTGATCTCCCCCACAAGTCTGACTCTTCCACACTATGTCAGCTCTAATTAGCCATTACTGCAGCCTGATGTCATAGACCTAACCATAGCATGTGGGCTGAACCTTTAGCCTCGCTGATTAGCCGGCATTAGCCTCGTCATCGAAATTGGCAGGCTGACTCTTCGGTGATGGCAAAGGGTCCCCGTGTGTCATCGCAACGTAACGTGGGAAGACTTTGATGGTGCGAGGACCTTTGTGCAGTTCATCCTCTGATGTAATGACACTTAAGACTCGGAGAAGGTGAGGCGGAGGAAGTGAATGAGGGCGTGTCAATATGTGCTCAGACGGCACACAGCAGATAATTCATTTAACCTTTATTTCACTTGGGAGAGGTTGGACTTTCTGCTCAGAGGAGTCGAATAAATGTGGCTGTGAATGTGCGTAACTTGGATCAAATCAAATGCAGAGCAGCAAATTGAGGATTGGGTAAAACATGAGTGTAAAAATAGCAAGCAAATGATCAGATCAGTCTGCAGAACTGGATTTAATCCAGTTTTGTTCTGATTTTGGACAGCGGCATGGATAGAACTTTTCCTTTCATTGCTTGAATTAGGGCAGCATCGACATTACAATGTGCGCCTGCACAACCGTCACAGCCGCCTCACTTCTCAGACCGGGGTATTATAGCTCAAATGGTAGAGGGCTTGCTTAGCATGTGAGAGGTAGTGGGATCGATGCCTGTATCCTCCATGGCCTCCTTTCTCCACAAATGGAGAAATGCTGCCTGCTGCTCCTCAGGGATGGGTCCAATGCATAGAAAGAATTTCCCCATAGAGACAATAAAGTGTAGCTTATCTTATCTTCTGTAGCAGGAGATGCAATGTTAACGTAGACAAATTAACTCAAAGACATTGTGCTATAACTTTTTTTTTATCATGACTGATCTAGAAGAAAGATCATCATTTCCTCAGATTACACAGACTTTGCTGCTAGAGAGTAACATGCAGGCTTTGTATGCACAGCGAGTCTGTTGGCAGCTTTATTCTTGGCATCAGATCCCGTTGTGACGTCTGCTTCACTGTAGTCTTGCAGGTCATGGTTAAAAACAGGAGTCTCTGTCAGGAGGAGGAGTAATCTGGAGGACGGACGTGTTTCTCCTCACGCAGCTTGTGGTGGAGCCGTTTTGTGGGGATCCACAGTGAAACCTGGAGCCGATGTTTCTTCAAGAACAGGAACAGGATTGGAATTGAACCGTCTTGGGATTTTAGCCAAAAGGAGTGTCTTTCACAAGCACACACTCACATACACACTAATATTGCTTTGCCTGGTTGATTTTATGCATCTATTGAAAACTAAAATAAGTTATTTGGCTTTGCAGTGCTGGGATCCGTGATGTATGCAGTATTTCATCACTACTTGCTATTTGCTTTTAATGCTTTGTTGGGTTTAGTGGTGCTATTTTCTTGCCTTTTTAAAAAAAAATTATTTGACATGCCTTCATTCTGACTCTGCATTTAAAAGCTGTAGAATGAACCTGAGAATCATCTGGGAAAAATTCCTTTATTTTTTTATTCATTTTTTTTGTATTGCAATATACATTGCAGAAAATAAAAACATTGCAATGTCCGTTTTTTTTTTTCAAATATTGTGCAGGCCTGGCTAAAATACATGCTAGAATGTTACTCTATTTACTCAATAACCAATCCATCCTTTAGTCAATAAAATGTCAGCAATGATCACAAGGGGTCATGGTGAGGTAGTAGAGCTAAAAGTGATGCCTTCAAATAGCTGATTGAGGTCAAAACAGCCAAAAAGGTTTTCAATAATACTGCTGTACAACACTGATGCTAGGAAACACTAAGGGGGTTTATAAGGGGGTTTGAGTGCTGGTAAAACCTGGGTCTGAGCATTATTAACCGCTTTTGGGTACAAGTGCAGTAAATAAATTCTTACATGGATCAAAATGCCAAGAAAATAATTCAATTTATTTACAATCAACCTGTTTCCGCCCTCAAAAGCCAGGATTTTAATCAATCTGAGGCAGTTGTTAAACCATTTTAATCGTTGTTTAAGCCTAAAAGAAGAGGCTTCACCTTTAATTGCATGCTGCTGCTTGCTGGGGACTCACATATGAACCCAAACTGCCGTCTGCCGCCTGCTTATTATCATGTCAATAACACCGAGGGGGTTGAACACAAACAACAACAACAACCACCTCTCCTTTAATACACTCCATTTACTTGGAGCAGAGCTGTGACTCACATCGCCTGAAATGCAATTTGCCATTAGCCGAGGGCCAACAGCAGCTCCACTCATTACCAATAGCATGAACACACCGTAAATACACACCACAGGCTTCTCTGGCAGCCTCGCAACAACAATGCACCCGATTGGACTAATTACACACCATTACGCTGCTGTGTTCAGACCACCAGTCCAGAGTTAAAGTAGAACAGCTGTCTTTTACTTTGAAAGTCATATTTTAAAGTCTTTCAGCAGGTTGAAATAAGAATCTTTGAGTAAAGCCTCCGCAACCTCGGATCCATTCAGCCGAATCGCGGCTCATTTATGATTTAGGTATTCTGTCGGCTGAATATCAAAGAGTGATCAGAGAGCAGAACATGTTGAATAACGGAGCGAAGAAAACCAGAAGACCCTCTGACACCATGTCTGAGTATCAACCTCCTTTTATGTCAGGATTCATCTGTGATCAAATGTTAATTCTGCTCAGCAGGAAGTGTTTAATGGGAGATTTCACACCTGGTCTGTGTTTGATCTGGTTTGGTTTTGCATTCACACTGCGAGTGGAATGAAAGTGCACAACAAAAATGGGTCCCGTCATCTTCAGCTTCGTGGGCGTGTCTCCCTGTACTAGCAATTGATTGGTTTGTAGAAGAGTGTGCATTAGGGATGGGCATTGACTTTCAAATATTCTAATAGAGATTAATTAATTAAAAAAACAATTTGTATACATAATTATGGTTTTTTTCATGCCCTTGTTTTTACCTGCGCCTGGTAGTAACAGTACTTCCCCCAAAGGGTGGTGGTAACACACCTACAGTTTGGAAGTGGGGAAATTTGGCTGATTTCTGTAACTTTCTTTGCAAATCATATTGGATTGAAATACTGAAGAACCATAATTTACTGAAGCATGCTGGGAAACAAACAACAAAACCAACATGGCATCACACAACGGCAGAGTCACGAGCTTCAAAAGCAGAAGGCATACTAAAGAATTTAATAAAAATGCTGAACCATGACAGAAGAGGTCAAAGTACAGCAGCCTGAATGGGACAAAAATGTTGTATGGTGTCTATTTCAGACAACTTTAAAGATCAACACATAACTATTAATTTCATTAATAATCCATTTTGTCAAATGTCAGAAATGATCCAAAACACTGACGTTTAGATTAGCATCATATATACGACAATGACAAATATTTTCTCACAAACGAGAATTAACAAATATTTGAAAACGTGACTCAACTAGTCCTTGCAGCTCTAGTCACAGCACTAATTTCCTCCTATATAAATCCACATGGACGGCATCTTGATGCACGTCATTGTGTCTATAGGATATTCTAGAAGATCAGCAAATTAATCTCTGCTACTGTCCATTTAATGTCTGCTTAATCTGACAGATTATGTGGACTTCATAAAATGTGTCTTTATGATGTTGTTTTTAACAATGATGTTTTTCCAAAGACATTTATAAAGATGCTGTTTGGCCAAAAGCCATTGGTTTGTCAAGTAGTTCTGAAATATGTGTAAAGACGTCTGAACAGTTCCTTTAACGTAATGCTATTATATAAATAATGCAAAGACATGCAGCTGGTGTGTCGCACTTAACATCCACCCTTTTTCCACTTTTAGAGCAGCTTTAATCAATATTCATTTAATCTTCAGCTTTAATCAAACATTCAACCACCTGAAAACAAAATGTGAAGGGGATCCAAGGGTACGTCCAGTTTTTAGATTCCTGGGGGTCGACAGGACAGATTTACTGGATTTTTATTTTTTTATAGAAAAGGGAAGTTCGGGTGAACAGCTATAAAATTAGTCCGGGACTAATAGATAGTGTAATAAAAGGGTCTCTACATGTAATTTAGTAACTCATAAAAATGGATTTATTCTCCCAATCATAAATCCAGCCACTCTGTAGGGTTGTGACGATCCACCCCTCCACCACCTGACCCATGCTCTACCCCTTCATAAGGTTTTGTGGAAATTGGTTCAGCACTTTTTGCAATAATTAGGGAAAATGTCAAAAAAACAAAACAAAAAAACATGTCAAAATGTTTAAGAAGTGGAAAATAATTCCTGGATCCAAAATTCGGTTCTTTCCTGACGCAGCAGTTTCTGTGTCATGATGCTAAAAAAACAACAACCAACCAACCAAGAAACTATTGGGTGAAAACATGATCGCCTTGTCAGAGGAAACAAGCCAATATGATCAATACAAAGTGAAAAGCATTGCTCCATCTCGTCATCATCAAGATGTGGCTTCATACTGTCTGAAAGCGTCTGTCCTCTTCTCCCTAAACATAATGACAAGCAGCCAAGAAAAAAAACGAACTAAAAAGCGAACTAACAGACAGAATGTTCCTTTACAGGCCAGAACGATTCATCTTCCATCACATCCCCCCCCCCCCCGTGGAGGAGGGTTAGAGCCGATCCCTGCAACACAGATGACAAATTAAAAAGAGATGGAGATCCATAATGTCTCCCAGTGAGGAGCAGAACCCACAGCCTCCTGCTGAGCTCAGAGTGTGTGTGTGTGTGTGTGTGTGTGTGTGTGTGTGTGTGTGTGTGTGTGTGTGTGTGTGTGTGTGTGTGTGAGTCTGACGCAGACCCAGGTGTGTAACTCTGTTTATATCTCCTCTTTTATTCTACTGGCCGCAGCTGATAAAGCAATAATGGCCATAATCAGTCAGTCTACGTTGAAATGTCTCTTTAAATGGGGAGGAAATGTAATTAAAGTGTTAAATGTGCTAAAATAAATTGGCAGATGATTTTCTTTTCCTGATGTTATTACATTAAGCAGCAATTCATTAGCTTAACAGGGTTTTATTACATGTCTATTTCAGTTTCTGTCACACAATCAGACACAACGCTGTGCAGCTCATCTTTTCTCTACACACAACAACAGTGTCACACTGAACCAGTTCCTCTCTGCGTCTCTCAGTCTGTGTGACCTACTGTACTGCAGCACTGACCCTGAGTCGTCCTGCCTCAGGGCCCTCAGGGACCAATGGTCCAACTGTCACATACGGTGGCTCCAAAAGGACAAAACACATCCAGAATACGTCATTCCAACCAGGGAACACTGTAAACTGCAGCCCTGCAGAGGTGGGGTTTTTAGCCACTTCTAGCTCATAGTTTGATGAAAACAGCAGTAGACAAAAAAAGAAAAAAAGAAAGAGCCACAAAACCAAACACACTGATAAATCCAGCTGCACAGCTGCAAACAGCTCAGACACACACACACACACACACACACACACACACACACACACACACACACACACACACACACACACACACACACACACACACACAGCTAGAGACTAGCTGGTGAACATAGTGGAGCATTTAACAGCTGAGCCACAGATTTCCCTCAGCAGTTATTCCAAAAAAGACCAAAAAAAGAGCTAAAAGAGAGACGGTTTTGAAATTCCATTGATCAGGAGACAAACTCACAACTATATATTGTGATGATCATGTTGTGTCTGTGCTGGATGTGTGAGGCTGTGATCAATACCTGAAATTAAAATATCCATCAATAAGAAGATTTCTGTACAGAAATAAATGTTTATTGCTTCATTCTATTCATATTCATCTTATTTTACATCTAATGTGCAGGTTCTATGTGTGTAGCATGAAAAGGCGTTAATTTTGTTGTGTTATGAAAGGACAAATTAATTTCCTTAAAAATGACCTTGCTCCTCTAATCAGTAACCGTATACGTGTCAGGTATAGAGGCTCAGACGCAGCTGCGATGCTTCCTCAGAAGACTGGCAGAAACACAAATTCATTCTGACAAAACACACACACACACACACACACACACACACACACACACACACACACACACACACACACACACACACACACACACACACACACACACACACGACAAACGTCAGCAGGGTGGAACCGCTGCTCTGACCCCAAACATCCAGCAAACATTCATCCTCCTCCTGCAGCACAGCTGGGAGGCAAAAGGATGGAGTGTGTGTGTGTGTGTGTGTGTGTGTGTGTGTGTGTGTGTGTGTGTGTGTGTGTGTGTGTGTGCTGCAGAGTTGCTTCATTTGGTCCCTCGATGTGCTGCAGTAAAGCAGCAATGCTGCGACGCACCGCTGAACAACACTGACTGAGCAGCTCACTGTTTGCCATTGTTAGTTAGACATGCAGGAGTAAACTGGCAGGTGTAAAGTGTGTGTGTGTGTGTGTGTGTGTGTGTGTGTGTGTGTGTGTGTGTGTGTGTGTGTGTGTGTGTGTGTGTGTGTGTGTGTGTGTGTGTGTGTGTGTGTGTGTGTGTGTGTGACATGCATTTAAATCCTCATCAGCCTATAAAAAAATGTTGTACATAGAACAATATGACTTCAACCATGAACCCAACTAACCTCAGATTTCAGATGTTACTATTAATCGAAGGTCTAACCCCAACAATACATTTCATGTTTGAATCACAGCTTTACAGACAGAAGACCATTAGAATTGACAACAAAGGGAAAATCTCTATTCATGTTACAATGGGGATGGTTTGTTATTTATGAGAGGGGAGGGGGTGAGGCAGCACAGGGGAGGCACTTCAGATAGAAACACTTCAGATGGTGTTTCTACCACAGGAGGATGAAAGTTGTGCAGCTCTAATACAGAATCAATGGAAAGCTTCAGACTGGCCTCACTAGAGAAGAAGATGTGGTGAAAACATGTTAAGTTAAGATGAAATGAAAGACTTTAAGAAGCTTAATGACAAAATAATAATGAGCAAATGTACAAAAAACTTTTTAAAAAATCTGAATTTGGAGTCATTATAAAATTGCCAAAATATGTAGAGTATGAAACAAACCCATCTACAGTTTATTGTTAAGAGTTGATACACAGAAAATAATTCAACATTTAAACACAGATTTCCAGTCATTTATCCAGACAAACATCCTCATTACAGCTTCATTAGTGTCGACATCGACAAAAATGAAAAACCATGGGCAAAATAATGAATTTAGAGAATTTATTTTCCATTTCTTTACTTTATCTCGACAGATTCTGTCATTATTTTTTGTGTGTATCTGTGTGTGTATCAGTGTGTGTATCAGTGTGTGTATCAGTGTGTGTATCAGTGTGTGTGTATCTGTGTGTGTATCTGTGTGTGTATCAGTGTGTGTGTATCTGTGTGTGTATCAGTGTGTGTATCAGTGTGTGTATCAGTGTGTGTATCTGTGTGTGTATCAGTGTGTGTATCAGTGTGTGTATCAGTGTGTGTATCAGTGTGTGTGTATCTGTGTGTGTATCTGTGTGTGTATCAGTGTGTGTGTATCTGTGTGTGTATCTGTGTGTGTGTATCAGTGTGTGTGTATCTGTGTGTGTATCTGTGTGTGTATCTGTGTGTGTATCTGTGTGTGTATCAGTGTGTGTGTATCTGTGTGTGTATCTGTGTGTGTATCAGTGTGTGTG
Organism: Chaunax sp. Z400; assembly: GCA_037577475.1. Lineage (NCBI taxonomy): Eukaryota > Metazoa > Chordata > Actinopteri > Lophiiformes > Chaunacidae > Chaunax > Chaunax sp. Z400. The sequence continues at coordinate 23,355,698 of CM075200.1, forward strand.
TATCTGTGTGTGTATCAGTGTGTGTGTATCTGTGTGTGTATCTGTGTGTGTATCTGTGTGTGTATCTGTGTGTATATCTGTGTGTGTATCTGTGTGTGTATCAGTGTGTGTATCTGTGTGTGTATCTGTGTGTGTTCCAGTGTGTGTTCCAGTGTGTATATCTGTGTGTGTATCTGTGTGTATATCTGTGTGTATATCTGTGTGTGTATCTGTGTGTGTTCCAGTGTGTGTTCCAGTGTGTGTATCTGTGTGTGTTCCAGTGTGTGTTCCAGTGTGTGTTCCAGTGTGTGTATCTGTGTGTGTTCCAGTGTGTGTTCCAGTGTGTGTATCTGTGTGTGTTCCAGTGTGTGTTCCAGTGTGTGTTCCAGTGTGTGTATCTGTGTGTGTTCCAGTGTGTGTATCTGTGTGTATATCTGTGTGTGTATCTGTGTGTGTTCCAGTGTGTGTATATCTGTGTGTGTATCTGTGTGTATATCTGTGTGTATATCAGTGTGTGTATCTGTGTGTATATCTGTGTGTGTTCCAGTGTGTGTATATCAGTGTGTGTATCTGTGTGTATATCTGTGTGTATATCAGTGTGTATATCTGTGTGTGTATCAGTGTGTGTGTATCTGTGTGTGTATCTGTGTGTGTATCTGTGTGTATATCTGTGTGTGTATCTGTGTGTGTATCTGTGTGTATCTGTGTGTGTATCTGTGTGTGTATCTGTGTGTGTATCTGTGTGTATCTGTGTGTGTATCTGTGTGTGTATCTGTGTATGTATCTGTGTGTATCTGTGTGTATCTGTGTGTGTATCTGTGTGTGTATCTGTGTGTGTATCTGTGTGTGTGTGTCTGTGTGTGTATCTGTGTGTATCTGTGTGTGTATCTGTGTGTATCTGTGTGTATCTGTGTGTGTATCTGTGTGTGTATCTGTGTGTGTATCTGTGTGTATCTGTGTGTGTATCTGTGTGTATCTGTGTGTGTATCTGTGTGTGTATCTGTGTGTGTATCTGTGTGTGTATCTGTGTGTGTATCTGTGTGTGTATCTGTGTGTATCTGTGTGTATCTGTGTGTATATCTGTGTGTATCTGTGTGTGTATCTGTGTGTATCTGTGTGTGTATCTGTGTGTGTATCTGTGTGTATCTGTGTGTATCTGTGTATATCTGTGTGTATATCTGTGTGTGTATCTGTGTGTATCTGTGTGTGTATCTGTGTGTATCTGTGTGTGTATCTGTGTGTGTATCTGTGTATGTATCTGTGTGTATCTGTGTGTATCTGTGTGTGTATCTGTGTGTGTATCTGTGTGTGTGTGTCTGTGTGTGTATCTGTGTGTATCTGTGTGTGTATCTGTGTGTATCTGTGTGTATCTGTGTGTGTATCTGTGTGTGTATCTGTGTGTGTATCTGTGTGTATCTGTGTGTATCTGTGTGTATCTGTGTGTATATCTGTGTGTATCTGTGTGTGTATCTGTGTGTATCTGTGTGTGTATCTGTGTGTGTATCTGTGTGTATCTGTGTGTATCTGTGTATATCTGTGTGTATATCTGTGTGTGTATCTGTGTGTATCTGTGTGTGTATCTGTGTGTGTTCCAGTGAGTCGCCTGCTAAGCTGTTAAAACTGCTCCTTTTAAATCTCTGTGTCCTGTTCATTAGCACACTGTGCTCCAGAAAAAGACCCACAATCCCCCTGGGAGACTGATCACAGCCTGCTCTTGCTTCTGATGGTATAAAGGCCGAACACTCAGCCGCTGATGACTGACCCGTGTCGTGTGAGGCTCGTCTGTCTTTTGTTCTTTTGATCACAGCTCATCCTTCACATCTCGTTGGTATCGATCCTTCTCAGACAATTAGCCCAAAAGCTGGACGAACGGTTTAAGAGGTTTTTGTGTGTTTGAGCTTTTTAAAAAAAGGACCAAACCACCCACAAACAAGCCAGGGTCCGTAAAATGTCTTCATAAAAGGATAAAAGCTTGTCACGAGTTCATAAGCCCACAATTTTAATTCTTAAACTCTTATTTTATCCAAGCAGCTAAAAGGGATTGAGTTTAGAGTTCTAACCATGAATCCTTTCAGCTCTTCGTTGTCTGTTGTGTGTCTGTCTTCACCTCTTTTAACGCCCCATGGTTTCCATTTGTGTCGTGATCTCATGGGACGGTGTACAAGCAGCACCTTTAGATCATTCCACATCTCATGTGAAGCATTTTAAGACGAACCCATTTTGTGAGTTTGTCTAAGTCGGGTGTCTTTCGTCACGTGAGCTCCGTCGTCATGGTTACCGATAACAAAGACGTGGTTAATGTTATTTGGTTCGGTTCAGGCAACAAATTCTGATTGGTTGGTTTCATGAAAAGATCCTAGGTCGAGTTAAAATTAGTTCACTTCTATTAAGTTCATGACACAAATTTAAAACAAAGGGTGCAGAATTATCTGTATCTCCTCAACCATCTAAATGATCTGTAACGGTGCTGGGAGTGGATGTTAATTTAACCTTCAGATTGTTTCTGATCACAAGAGTAAGATAATTATCTATAAAGAAGTCTTTTTTTTTAACTTGAGTGAATAAAGTCAGAACGAGGACAGTTTATATGAACACATTTAAAGCCTGGCTCACGTTACAGGAGTTCAAATAAAATTAAAACAAAACGAGAATCTCTACAGATTATCTTCTCTAGAATCTCAAACAAACATGCAAACAGTGCAAGATTAAAAAATAATGAGCTATAACACATGCCAGAGGAACCTGTGAACGCACCGCATCACGAGATCTACAGAAACAGCTGAGCAACGTAAACAAAATGACTGAAGAGGTTGCCATAGTGACAGCTGCAGCATAAACAAGACCAGACAGTCAGACATTGTTTTTTTGTTTTTTTGTAGATGCGGGCGAATAAGGCTGGAACTGTATTCAAGAAGCTGTGCTGTGACATCACCATTGGTGTTTTCAGAAGATTACACTCTGGAACCCGTTTTCAGCATTTAAACAAAAAAAATGCAACAAAACTTTGGTGTTTTTGGGTGAAACTGCTGTCGTCTAAACAGCCCGGCTTTATTCTGATGCTGGTCTTAGACTGTAGTAGAGAAGTCACTCAACCCTAATAAAATACAATACTGCACCATGATGCAAAAAGTAAAAGCAGAAAAGTAATAATAAAACAAAAAATGATTTAAGACATTGCTGTATTAATTAGCTGAGATTCAGCTCCATTTGCCTTGAAATGAGTTATTGTAAGTTCAGAAAACTTACATTTCAGCCTCTCCTGGTTTGACTCTGAGGAAGCAAACTCATGTTTCACAAACTTTTCCTTCCTTTAAGCATAAAAACTAGAACATTTTGTGCAGCTGGTTGATTTTTAAGTAACATCCCGGCTAAATAAAATGCTGCAGTTGATCAACACTATATAATCCGGCAAACTTTCCATACATTGAGCTGCGTTTGCTTCATTTTACATTCTATATTTGAGAGCCTCTTCATCTCCATCTCCCACCGTTCCTGAAGTGCACTTAAGAGATAGAATCGATTAGTGATCAGAGCCTCCGGGAGGATTCGGCTGTACTTCATGGAAAAGGTCAGGGCGTCCATACTTAGCGATGCAAGCGGTGCAACGCTGCAGCAAAGCACGCGGCATGCACAGACAGATTTATCCATCTACATAACGCTCATGCACTAATGTTCGCGGGCAGACCCACACAGTTTGATAGATGCCTCCATCATGGGACACTGATGGGGTTTCTGTAGGAATGGATATGACTTCATACAGAGAAAACAAATGTATGATCTCCACCAGCCAGCAGGGCCATTTGCCAACGCTGCTGCTGCTGCTGCTGCTGAATTTATGGAATTAATTTTAACATTGAATACAGAGTGCTCACTTCAAAATGGCTGTATATCAGTTTTGCATTCTCCGACAGCATCTCCTGCAAATTCAATTATATGCAGTCTTTTTTTTTTGCATCAGCAGTTACCTTTTCAGGGCACATGCTGCTGCAGAGAGTCGTTTCAAACGGGGTTTTTTATATGTTAGGAATTCTTTAGTGCATAGAACCTAAAGCATGGTTAAAGATTTGCCAGTTAACTGACACAGTGGCTGCTGGTTACAAAACAAGGTGGGGATCAGGGTGAAACATGATCATAACATGACACACTGAGCCGGCAGCAGAGGCCATACGACAGAAGAGTTGACATCTGTATAAAAGGAGCTGTGAGGAGGTCGGACAGGGGGGTTGATGTTTTGACTAAATATTATAAGTGAGACCCGTTACAGGATTTAAAAAGCAGCTATTAGCAGTTAGCAAACTGATGGAAAACAAACAGACCATAATTCACACATCACCCATTCTTTCTCTGTGTCCAGGACTGACTGCCTGCTTTGTGGAACGTCTGAGAACGACTTCCAGTTAAGCATCTAATCAATTTGAATGATTTAACATCTTTTTTTAGGAGTTTGTCCATAAAGATAGAGGCAAATAAAAGTAACACTGCTTTTGTTGAAAGTAAGAAAACAAAAAAAATAATAGTCACACTGGAGACACTGTATGTAGGTGAGGACCCTCTGTGGGGTCACTGGTGGAAACTACGTACGATAGAGGTGACCTCGAACACACCGTCTGGTTACTAGTTTTGTTGTTTTGTGTGGCTGCAGCTCTTTAGCTCCACCTGGATGTTCTATATAAATAAAGCTTACTTGCCACTAAGGACTTCAGGTTGCCACGGAGGATAATGAATGACTACTATGGGCTGCTGGTGGCGACTTTAGATCAGAGTTGGTACTGGTGGCTCTCTGTGGACGACTGTAACAACCGCTGGATGCAGGCCTGACACCGATGGATGAAATAAACACAAACATGACAGATTTCACCACTCGCTATATGTGGCCATGTTCATATAACCTAATAGCACCAGTGGTGGACACAAGCTGCACACAATTCACAGTGATGTTACTGCATAAATGCCAGGTTGGCTCCACTGAGAATCTTATCCAATAACCTTGTGATGATTTCTGTGGAACGAGAGGAATAAAAATCATAACAAGGACAAATTTAGACAGCAATACAAAATAAAAAATAACATCTCTGCACAGAACCTTTAGGGAAACGGTGGAGCTGTAAAATCCCACAGATCAGTCAACATGCATGAAGTCAAACATCCCAGCCTGGTCAGATTTATAAGGATCTGCATGAAGGATACAAATCCAGTCATATTACCTGTAGGACTCATCATAACCGAGACAAAATCAACGTTCACATCAAATTTAATCTCCCCTTCTCATCTGTCTGAGCTCTGAGGTTGACCTTTTGAAAACATCAACCCACCGCCACAAAAATCAAATGTCATTTTAACGTCATTACAGTTACAACCAGCATCAGAACAATCCGCAGGCACCTCGCAGACAATGGGACGGTTTACCTCGGCATGTCAGCTTTTAACGCTCTGGAACAACATTCCTCAATCAACACCCTGGAGATGTGTGTCTGAAACAGGCAGATTTGTGGTCACATCAGATCCTGACTGCTGTGTCTGTGTCTGCCCCGGTCATCTGAGATCAATATTGCAGTACCCAATAAATATCTTTGTTAAAGAAATTTGTGCACAGAATTTAAGGGGAATAAACCTTTTGTGTGCATCGAAAACGTCTTAGATCTTTTACTTTAACTCATGCAAAAAGGAGCAAAAACATTTATGCATTTATGTTTTTGTTGAGTGTGTGTCCATGATGTGTTGATGCACAAACTACCTCCATTATGTGAACAAATCACTTCTGCATTGGGAAAACCTGGGTTGATGCTAATAGTCAAGTCGAAGTCAATTTATTTGTAAAGCACATTTAAAACACAACACAGTGCTAAGAGTTGAACAAAATATGGCAAAAAAACCCAACAAAAAACAAATTTAAGTAAATAAAAACAGGTTAGGCATCAAAACAAATCATAATCATTAAGAACAAATAAAAACAAGTGAGCAAAAGAAAATAGACAAAATAATTCTACAGGGACAGTAAATACTGTAAAAAAAAATTTAAAAAGAGAAAAAGGTTTTCTTTAAAAGAAAGGACGGGTTTGACCTTAGCTAGCTTGGCTTTAAGGACTGAATTTAACTGAAATAACCCAGAGATCCTCACAGAGATCCTCACAGAGATCCTCACAGAGATCCTCACAGATCCTCACAGAGATCCTCACAGAGATCCTCACAGAGATCCTCACAGAGATCCTCACAGATCCTCACAGAGATCCTCACAGAGATCCTCACAGATCCTCACAGAGATCCTCACAGAGATCCTCACAGAGATCCTCACAGATCCTCACAGAGATCCTCACAGAGATCCTCACAGAGATCCTCACAGATCCTCACAGAGATCCTCACAGAGATCCTCACAGAGATCCTCACAGAGATCCTCACAGAGATCCTCACAGAGATCCTCACAGCGGGCTGCAACAGGACCGAGGGACAAAGACATACTATCGGATCCAAGAATAAGAGAATATGACAAGAAATCCTCCAGCTTTCAATATTGATATTTAAAGCTGCAGACATATTATGGAGTTTGGATACACAGCGTTCATTATGATGAGGCAACTGCTCTATTTCTGAATGATAAAAAGAAGAAAAGCAGCCGGTAGTACTGTAGTACTGATGTAATGAGAGCTTTCAGCAGGAAAATAGCCTCTAAGTAGCACTTTGATTTGCTTTGCTTGCTTATTGTTAACACAGCTCAGCTTTCTCAGTGGAGATAATGAGTAAAACGAGGGCCCTCCTGCATGAGGAGCACTTTCAGCTTTGACTTTTTACGCAACCTCTCTCCTAAAACGAGCTTGAACTGAATCCTGCTTCATAACCTTCATTTCTTTCTTCTGTGATTTCATTTCCAGGCTGATTTTCAAGGTAAACTCTGCCGTCTGTGCGGCGACAAAAGCATCCGTCTCCACTTGGAGCCATTAACAGCAAATAGAGGTGATTTTCCTTCATCGCAGCCAAGCAGGATATCAATACAGCTTCCTCAATTATCTGCAGGATGCAGCGTGAAGCCGCGACAGTGATGGAGGAGGGTTTGACCCCCCTCCTAAACCCTCTCTCCACCGAGCTCCTCTTCCACCTGTGGTTTGAGCAGGAAGACGAGGGGAGGAAAAATGATGGGGAGGCTCTGTAATCGTTATCTTCCACCGCCGTTACTTACTGCAGGTAATAGTGTCCCCAGACAGAAGCGCTTTAAGAGCCACAGCTGACTGTGGCACCTAATAGAGTCTGGATGGTCGCGGCCGGGCTTCAAGTCAGAGGCGTTCCATGATAGTGTGTTTAATAGCTGAAGGGTGGAGGTTATAAGCTCGATATGAGTGTCCCCATTTTACCCAGACTTGGTTTAAATATATTCCTGCAGAGTTTCTGCTCTTTAACTTCGTATCCAGATAAAAATACATTCACTCATTTAACATAAACACCAGGAATACAGTCGCGATGGAACAAATCTTCGAAAATGCCTCACAAATCCAATATTAGTGAAGATTCAGCGACGTCTATTTTCATGCATCAGATTTGTTCTGAAATAGATTTTTTGCTCAAATGTCAAGAGGAAATTAACTCACCAGCAGCCTAATTCATAGAACTGAATCCCACATACTCAAGCTCAAACCCCATTGCCACAAATCCATTTGAAAAACCTGCCCCGCATATTAGATGAATAGTTCTGGTTGGTCCATCATAAACCAGGATGGAAGGAGGTTAATCTGTCTGAATGGGAGTGGGAACAATCTGCCAGGGGCAAAATAAGACATGAGCTCACATAATTCATCTTATTCCCAGTGATACAAGCAACTAAAAGGGACAAACAGAAACAGAAAATGTATGAAAAACAGCAGTTCAACTGGCATTGTTGTACTTTTCATGTAAAAAATGGCTCATGGAAAAACCTGCTGATTCACATTTAATATTTGTGATATTTCAGAAATGTGTGCGACTTTTTAACGCAGCCAAACCTTCAGTTTACCTATAATGTTTATGAACAGCAGGAATATAGTTACTTTCCTTTTTCTTCTGTATTTACTGACAAAAAAAACAACACATTTCTACAGGTGCCTGGACAACTAAACCTCCTGATTGGAGCACCTAAAGGCTGATTGTGCATAAGAACACATTAAACCTGACCGTACAGAAACGCACCGTCGTTCATAATCGAACAAATCATCTCCAGCAGTAGCTCATCTGAGCACGCAGCTCACCTCCATTATTTTAAATCAAAATTCAGATCACATGCACTCGCAGTCCGACACTGAGCGCCACACACACACACACACACACACACACACACACACACACACACACACACACACACACACACACACACACACACACACACACACACACACACTTCTACACTAACACACACACAGAGAGAGATCCAACAGCTGCATAAAGCCTTATTGATTCTCTCCTCCTACGCAGCAACATTACTTCAGAGCCTCATACTATCATCAGACATAAAAAGAAAATTAAAGATTGAATGCAGGGAGCGCAGCGCCGGAACAAACTCCCACGATGATGTCCTCCGACACGTGCAAGAGGGGAGGAAGAGGAGATGGAGGAAGATTAAGGATGCAGGAGAGTGTTAAGAAGAGGAGGAGGTGCTTTTAGGATTGGGATAAAAGAGCAGAGCCCCAGAGACTCAACTTGAGCCCCGTTTGGAGCAGATCTATGTCTGCAGCTGAGCTCAGGTTGTTTTAATTAGATTTATCTCTGCTCTGGTCTGTAATTCTAATTCCAGTCATCTTCCACCTCCACCCTGCTATTAATGATGACCTTTTGTTTTACTCTAATCTGGCTCCTCCTAACTCATAACTCACATTTGCTATCTTTTTTTTTTCTTCTTTTTTTTTCTTTAAATCTCAGTGTGAAATTTGACCTTTGTATTAAAACAGAAAGAGTAAAAAAGAAAAATGTTTTGGCAAATCTGGAAACACATTAACAACAAACAGTACAATGAATGAAAATAGAAGTTACATTTTTAGATTTGGCGACTTTTCAGAGCCTCGTAGAGACTTTTAAAGGGCGACTGGCAACAAATGTAGTGACTTATTCTGACCAGCAGCAATCTTGAATATTTAAATAGCAAATCCTCCTTTTGCAGATATTATTCAATTCACATATAGGCTATGACGTCCCTGTAGTGAGTTTGTGATTATTTCTCTGTCCACCTCTACTTTAAGCTACAGTTATTAGAAAAGAAGGTGAAAGATTCCCAATGATATCTGTATCAATGCTAATCGCTAAGCCTGGGAGCAGACTTCTAGTTGCATGGTGGCTTCGCATGTTTTAGATAAAGATGGTTCATATCGTTAGCTAATGAACTCCATTTCCCATAAGCCCATAGCACTTCACGAGCTCAGGGTCATACAATGGACCTTTAAACCTTCCATTTGAGTTGTTTTCAAAGTTTCAGCAGCTTTTTAATTAGTATTTTTTCCTTAAAGACAAATGAAAGAATTGCCGAATGAGAGATTGCATTGATTTACAGGAGCGAGAGGGGGAAAAAGGAAGTGATCAGTTTGAAAAATCACTTATTTGTGACTCTCTGACATCCAAAACCTGAATTGCAAGAAAGTATTCCAGTCACAAGAAACTCTAAATTAAAAACTATTTAAGTTGTTCATTTGGATTTTTCTCGCTCCAGCGAGTTTCAAATCTTTGCAGGTTGATTTTCATAAAACTAACGTAAACCAGGAGCTCCCTGTGCAGAATAAAAATCAATCAACGGAGTAATGACACGGCTTAGAAACTGTGATATCTAAAGGGATTCATACCACCGTCATTGTCTCCCGTTAATAAAAAAAAAAGGAATGCCTCCGACTGGCCCTTCATCAGGACAGAGGAATTAAAACGACTGGAGGGAAACGTTTTCTTCTGGCCCCTGAATCGATCCTGATCAGCCTGATCTGTGAAATATCGCAAGATATTTGGGATTAAACGTCTCTTCTACTGACTGTCAATGTAGAAAATAACACAAGTGCAGGAACATAGTTTAAGTGAATACCTTGTCCATATTTTCTTCTTTCCCACCTGTTTCTCATTCAAACTGCCGTATTCATCATAAATGTGGATATTTTGGCTCTGCAGGTCGTTCCAGGCTGTCAACTCTCAAGTGTCATCAAATGGGATGTATTTGGAAAGCCGTATAAGCGGCTTCATCAACCCGTCCTCATATTATTCATGGCTGCACAATAAAGTGCAAAGTTAACACCACGCTGCTGCTTCTGGATACAGAGGTGTAAGCTGTCGCCATATCCTGTCCTAGTTTCTGCTGAATTTTAGCACATAATAACCCAGTTTAGAACTACTGAGACAAACAGCTGATCTGTCAGAAAATATACTATCCTGCTGTAGCTGCTCTGCTGTTTGAGGCTACGTTCAGGCAACACTAGTGTCTTTTTTTTCGGGACTGGCCGAACAATCTCATCTTTTAAAATCAGATTTGAGTCACTTCCATATATGGTCCTAGATCGGATACATATCTGATTCATGGTCATGCGAACAGTCAGATTGGAATTCATGCTGTTTTTCCCATATATGCACTGACAGCACAGCAACAACGATGCAGCCTGTCAGCTGTTTATGAGCAGAAGTGTTTGTTGTCCTCCAATGTCATCCATATAGTTTTGCTCCTAACACATGCATTTTGGTCTGAATATCACATTTTTTGTTGTTGGTGACGCAGATGACTCGTACAAAAATGTATTAATGCGTGCATGCCTGCTGTTTCAGAGGACATATGTATTCATATTAGAGATACGTAGATGCAGGTCACCTGGAAATATGAGTCTGATCTGAGCAAAAAAAATCTGAATTAGACCACCTCTTTTCATCAAACGAGGGTTTGGCTTTTTGTCTCACCAGGAGGATTCAGACAGGTTGGGTGTGAAAGTACCCTGAGAAAGAAACGTCATGAGACTTACAGGAATGAGGCTCACAGTGGTCAGAACCAGGAAAGGTAATCCATAAAGGTAAGAAGTCCAGGACAACCACGATATTAAAGATATACTAGTTTAAATAAACACCAAGAAATACACAGACACACAAAGATGAACTGACAGAGTGAGAGGAAACAGACAGACTTAAATACTCTGGGAAGGGAGGAAGGCTAATAAAGGACAAGTGAAAATAATCAGAAAGGCAGGAAAAGTAAGACAGGAAATGCAGTACTAAAGGAAGCAGAGGGGCAAGTTTTTCAAAATAAAACAGCAGAACAGACAACTAAACCCCAGGGCCACAATATCTGCATTTATTTATATTTATATTTATTTATCCTTAAAAGATCATACAGTGGAGAGATTATAGAAGCTGCAGTCAGGACTTCTATCCACTGCGGCTCAAACAACACAAAGCTGCTACATTTATCATTCATGATTTGCATGTCAGCCCTGCTGACATATGAACTCACCTCCATCCAATCCTGCATGGCCTGCAATCCCACAATGCTTTTCATGGCAATTAACATAGAAAATTTGAATTATCTGGGCTCAGCACCTGGGAAAGATGGACATGTGTGTGTTTTTAACTGAGATTTTTTGATTAAAAGATCTGTTACTGTGCCAAGCACAGCTTCCAAGGTGAATTAAAAGAACTAGAATAGAAAAAAGGCTGTCAGTAAGAATAAAATGAAAGCATTGTGACAGATGAGAGGCTCCTAAAGTGACAATGACAAACACTTGACTGCATTTAAGGACAAGAGGAAACCAGCCAAGACTCAAAGATCTCTGAGTGCAGAAAGGAGTCACAACAAAAAGCTGAGCATCGTTCACTACAGGGCTTTTGTATTGTATTCAGATTGTTTGTTATTCTGTCCATCAATCATCTGCTGACTCTGAGGGAGAAATTAATGAGGAAAGACAGAAATTGGGAGAGAGAGGGGAGGAGGAAAGAAAGAGGAGGAGGCCCAGAGGCTGCCAAGTACTCACAGAATGAAGATGACGACACCAGGAGCCGATATCAAAAGATTCCCTCGGATGATGGAAGCCAGTTTAATCTCAACAGGGTCCAGGATAGACGGGCAGACAGACGGCGGTGCAGAGTATATGATCCACAAGGAGGAGAGCTGGGAAAGCTCTGAGGAGAGGAGGAATTTTCAAAAGAGGATGTGAAGCTTCGGGGAACGGTCGGTGGGACCGGTGAAATAAAGTCTCTGCTGTGTACTCTCCGGATCCAGTCCCTTGCTTGTCTCTCTTCTTTTTTCTTCTATTTTTTCGTCTATTAATCCTTTTTCACTTTTATCTCATGCCTTATATGAACAGTGTGGAGGTAGCCGGGGGGGCTTCTTGACAGGACATGGCCTTATAGAGAATAAGAGGTGTGGGATGAAAAAGAGGGAAGGTGAGCCGATAAAACGTCCTCCAGATTAGGTAAAATGTCTTTTGACCTCGGCGAAAGTGACAGAAAACACTAAATGAAAGGGTTTTTTTCCCCCTTCCTTTCTTTTCCTCCTTTTCCTCTTAAAAAAGCTTCCTCTGAAAAAGACAGATCTCCCTCTGTGGACGAGATGAAGCAAACACCCAACAGGGGCAGAGACAAACTCAATTACAAACGGATGGAGATAATGATGTGTATCGGTGGCACCTGCTCTGTCTCCTCTTCCTCTTCCTCTTCCTGTCTGGTTTTCCACCTGACTGCCAAGATTAAGGCATATAATCAAATTCTCTTAATTGGCCCTGATTGTGGTGACAGGCCATGAGCCTCTCGCTCCCTCGCTCTGAATTTCTCCCGCACAGTGCAGGGAATGACAATGAGTCCTTTGCAACTGGAGTGCCTGTCAGTCAAGACTCTGGGCTCCCGCAGTCAACCCTACCTGCTGATTCACAACTAGCTACCTGCTGCTGCCCTGATCTCGCCATGTCCTCCCTACTGCCCCGCCCTTTGCTCCTCCCTCCTATTGATTACCCAGAATGACTGACAGGATCCTTCTTAACCCCGCCTCCCTCTTGTCGATTCCCTCGCCCCCTTCTGTTCTCTCTCTGTTCCCCTCTTTGTGTTTGTATCTAATCTCCTCTGCTCTTCCAGTGTCTAATCCCCATCTAGATCTGCTGTTGCTAATTGGTTTCAGGTGTGTCTGGCGGCGGCGGGAAGGCGAGGGGGGGGGAGTGCGGCTGGTGGCAAGGGAAAATTTCACGCCGCCGTCACCATTAATTAAAAAGATGATTACTCAGAATACAAAGATTAAAGACAAAAATAGGAAGCGCCGGGGACGATAATAACCTGGTAGCACTTTAGAACTCCTCACTCAGCTTATTGAGTGTGTGTTTCATTTCGTTTTTGTGTGTGTGTATTTGTGTGTGTTTGTGGTCATACATCCAGCAGATGTCAGCTTGTTAAAAAATGGCCGTGTTCAGAGGAAAAGTTTCTGGAAGGTTTCTGCAGGTCGTTGCGGCTACATGGCGTCACCTCCTGAGAACCGACGTCCTAAAATCTCTTGTAAAAAGTCATCCAGTTTTCTCCAATTACATTACATCCGCTGTGTCAAGGCTGGAGGTTCGGTCGAGCTTTTATTTTTTTGCATTACAGCAGGAAGTAGATCCCTTTTCTTTTAATCGGACCAACTCCCACGCTCCTCTGTGGCTCCAGTCCATTAAAAACACCTGGAATCCTTTGCCCCTCTTCTTCTTCTTCTTCTTTTGCCCTCCTTCACCGGAGTCTTTAAAAGGATCCAGTTACCATGGCACCTCTGAGGAAGATGTGATTGGCCAAGAGGTGGTTGTGTGGGGTCACCTGGATGGTTTCACACCTGTAGCATTCTGGGTAATGATATGTGTTGTTGCCACGCTGAAGAGCATCTGACAAGATCTGCAAAGAGAAGAAAACAGACGACAGATTGAGTTTTAATTTACTTTTACATCCAACATAAGTCCAGTCCTCCATTGATGAGGTGTTTTCCTCTTGTTGAAGCCCTTTGAATTATGAAAAACCAATGAAAAAGAAAAAGTGGGGGCTCCATCAGTACCTTATCTCTAACCCCCATCATGGCGGGGGGATAGTTAATGAGATCAATAGAACCCCCTCTGCATCATGAACCAGATTATGGTATCAGGTGTAACTAACAAAAGGGAGTTGGACACACCCTGAATTAAATAGGGCCCATAATGGCAGATATTTGGATAAAAATAAAATTCAGATACAGCTTTGGTGAAACAAAATTAACACGTGTTCAGGTAATAAAAGCAAAGATAATGAAGGTAGATGGTGTCAAAAGGTTCCTTTCTTTTGAAAACATTTAGGTGTGTGTATTTGAGTTAGCAATAAATGCAATGGTTAATTAGAATGGCCCAAAATTAAAGGATTAAAACCGTAAATGTAACATAGAGTTTCATGTCAGGTCATGCAACAATACCAGTGAGTGATGGCTGACAGTTCAAACTGTGGATACCATAAGTATCAATACTCTGGCCAGTATTTGACAGAAAGCTACCTGATAGCAAACACTGGTCACTAATCAGTGTTGGGGTCAATATTGATTATTGTTAAACCTACTCTGAATTCTTTGTTTTCAGATAGGAAAGAAAAATGTCTTACAAAAATCCACAGACGTGAATAATATAGTCAGGTAAAGATAAACAACAAGGTCGATCATGAAATCCCAATTTCTTTAAGCTGAAAAGACCAAAGTCAATAAACGCAGACATGACTGGAGCCGATAAAAGCATCTAACAAGGAAGAACATGGAGGGAAACAAAACCACCAAAACAGAACAAGAAGACACATTAACCCAAAAGGAACAATGAAGTCTCAGGAGAGCTGGAGGAGGAACTAGGCTTTCATGGAGAAGAGCAGAAATAATGGGAGACAGCACATGTTTACGATACAGAAGCAGGAAAATGACTGAAGGGGGGTGGGAGAGGAGGAGTTTCCTTTTAAACTGGGTCAGTTGTTGTAATGTAGACTAATATGGGTCATTGGTGGAGCTTGTGTCAACTTGAAAAATTGGACCCTCTGGTTTCAACTCAGGGGTCAGACCAACCAGTTTAAGTCCATCATCCCCAGTGGCACTCTGCAGCACTCTAAACTCTGGATATAATTAGTGATAGAAGGACTCAGTTCTCAGAGAGAATTTCTCTCCAAAAGTGAGAATCAGCTCCATTATGTCGCCTTAGAGTAAACACAGAACACAGGACTCACAGGAAACGCTGAGAACGTTTCCAGCAAGGAAGTCTTCATGTGGAGAATCAGACAAACCCAACATGTTCATCAGCACATCGCTCTGGCCTTGAGTGTCAAGTCCCAAGTATTTAGACTAGAATCTGAGTCAGTTCTCAAGTCTATGAGCTAGAGTCCAAGTTAAGTCCCAAGACTTTTAGCTAGAGTCTGAGTCAGTTCTCAAGTCTCCGAGCTGGAGTCCGTCAGGTCTCAAGACTTTGACCTGGAGTCCAAGTTAAGTCTCATGTCTCTGGGTTAGAGTCCAAGTCAAGTCTCAAGTCTTTGAGCGAGAGTCCAAGGGAAGTCTCAGGTCTTTAGGTTAGAGTCCGAGTCAAGTCTCAAGTCTTTGAGCTAGAGTCCAAGGGAAGTCTCAGGTCTTTAGGTTAGAGTCCAAGTCAAGTCTCAAGTCTTTGAGTTAGAGTTGAAGTCAGGTCTCAAGTGTTTGGGATAGAGTCCAAGTTAAGTCTAAAGACATTGGTTTGGAGTCCAAGTCAGGTCTCAAGTCTATGAGCTAGAGTCCAAGTTAAGTCTCAAGTCTTTGAGCTTGAGTCCCAGTCAAGTCTCTAGTCTTTGGGCTAGAGTCCAAGTCAACTCACACTAAACCAAATATTTTACAGATTTGAAGATTTCTTCCTATTGGCGTCATATTTTTATAGAACACAGACTTTAAATCTGCAGCGGAAAGAACAACACTTCAAATTCAGTTTCACCTTTTTTCATTGATATCAAAATAAATGTATAACAGTTAACAAGTCTGAGCAGATGTTCCTGTTTACCAGCCACATGTTGGAGACCTCTGACAGAAACAGGTCGCTCTCTGCCTCTGTTTATTTAAAAGGTTGGACTAAGAGACATCATTTAACTCATTAAAAGACTTAATATCATCAGTCAGAACTAAACATCAAGGTCTTCAGGATTATCTAACACGGGGAACACAAAGAAGCCCATTGGATGTCCTCTCGTTACTGTACAGGGCTGAAAGGCATTGAAAAGATTGTGGTAAAATGTTTTATTCTGTTTCATAAAGGTATGCAGATTAATCATGGATAAAAATGCAAAAGAAACAAATGTGATTACAGGTGAATAATTCAGTGCAGTTTGTGTGTTGAGAGAAACAAATAGTACAAATAATGATTACAGAACAATTTCAGCAAATGTGCTTTGGAAACATGCAGCAGTCACACTGTTGGAAATGACTGTGATTACTGCTCTCCTCTTCCAAGTCACCGGCACTAGAATTATCATTAATAAGGAGAATGACAAGCTGAGCTCTTTAACAAAAAGAAGAAAAAAAAGGAACCACGTGATTCGGTTTCCTGCGTCAAACTGTTTTTATCTCCATCACTGTGAGATGATTCACACAGGCAGCTCAGCACACAGAAGAAAATATGCTGTTGCATTTCTGCAGAGTAATTTATAGCATAATATCACCTGTAGCGTGCGCTGTGTTGTGTGACGGCTACAGCAACTAACTCGAAATGTCAAACCGAGTGTTGCTTTTAAGGGTGCAGCCTGCAGACGAAATGAGCCTTTTCTAATATTTAGTTTGTGTCTTCATCTGTGTCCGTTTGTTTGTTTGTTTATTGGATTGTTTTATTTGTCAGCAGGATTACACAAAGACTACTTGATGGAACCATGACCATGAAATCTGGTGGAAGGATGGGGCCTCAGCCAGGAAAAAAAATTAACATTCATATGGTGCAGAGCCAAATAAACTGGAGGATTCAGTCATTTTTTCCACTGTCTTTAACATCGTATTGACATTTTTTATAATTCTCTGAGAATAATTCATACATCCTTATAAAAATCTGAATCTATTTATTTCAATTTTTTGTCATAGGTTTAGTCTTATGTCTTTTGTGTGTTTTTAATGTTGTGAATAAAGGTTTTTGTTGGTGTAACTTTGTCTTAATGTAACTTAACTTAATGTCTTTTTTCCCCCATTGTCTTATTCTTCCACAGTGGAGATTTCGATTTCCTCTGCATTGTTTTTTTGCCATAGAGTTTGGCTGTTACACACCCACTCATCTTAAAATACAGTATGGTCCAACATTTTTAGTGTTACAGGCCTAGTTGGAGTTGGATTTTTTTTTGGCACACTCAAAACTGCAGCAGGATAATGGTGCTACATTTACAATCAAGAGATCAATTCAATATACTGTAGATTTTGAGATATTTGAGTTTTTGCACTTTCCATTGTCTCCTGTTTACATTTTTTCAGCATTGTTTGCATAGTTTACATTTTTTTTACATAATCAAGCCTTTCAATAGTCACATTACTTTACACATATTCACTTTAAAAAGTAATGTCTAAACTGATCGGCTGCTTGTACTCTGTTTTTTTCCCTGTTTTGTTTGTGCTGTCTTGCACATGTTGTCCTAAATCGTGCACTTTATGTAGTCCTATGTTTTGCACATATTGACTTAAAATGTGCAGTTTATGTAGTCCTATGTTTTGCACATATTGACTTAAAATGTGCAGTTTATGTAGTCCTATGTTTTGCACATGTTGACTCTGTAGTCCTATGTCAATATGTAGCAGCATGGTCCTGGAGAGGCGTGTCTCGGTGTACTTGTGCATGGTTGAAATGACAATAAAGCTGTCTTGACTCTTGACTTAGACCACAGTGGTGGACCAACAGACTGATGAACACTCCCTGCTGTCTTAAAATCAAAATGTTTCATCCTGTGGGAATCAGGAATGAGATACTGTGCAACTCTGACAACATGATCTGATGGTTATGCTACAGAAAAAAAATCCTTCAAAGAGGGTTAAATGCTCATATTTTTATGAAGATACACACGTTTTATGGGACGTCTCACTTTAGACTCATGTGGTGGACAAACAGGAGGACTACCTATCTGACTGCAATCACTCTCTGCAGGCCTAACCAAGGGGAAACACGCTTATCCAAACAGAAGCCGACTAAACTCAGCAGCTCGAACTGAATCCCTCTGTTTTCATGCTTCATTATCTGTTTCTTTTGTGCCTTTACTTCGCTGAGGAGGTTGAAAAGCTGCTGCTGCTGCGTTTATGTGATGTAACATACAGGCTGCCAAACGTAACAAGCAGCTCTCTGCAGTGTTTCAGCCCAAGGTCGTCTATCAGCAGCATTTAGAGTACTGTAACAGATTTGACTAACGTTGTTGTGATTATTTAAAGCCATCAGGACCAGGCGGGCTCAGCAGCGCCTCGTTTGGATGTAGGACTCTGCAGGGAGAGGACCTGATAGTATGTAGAGCTCCTCTTTGGGTCCGCATTAAGAGAGCAGACCAATTTTTACAGTGTGCACTTGACAGCAGACTGTTTTAATAGCTCTGTGGGAGCATGCACCATATGTCGTTAAGTCTGAGAATCACTGTGGTTCTCCAGAGACTCCATGCTTTTCAGAGTGAGGCCCAGTTTTTTTTTATACCCTGACCTCATAACCTGTTTTACTCTGAAATATTACACTGACCAAAAACACTGTAACTTTGGTTTCACTGGGACTTTAACTTGTTAGAAAACCTAAGTTCTCTGCTAGACAAACTCTGTACACCGTCTAACCTTGTGCATTGTGTTTAATCATCCGTCCTCCATGGTCATAATAATGGACTTCTATGCTCACACTGTACAGATCCAGGATATTATGTTTTTACCACTGGAAGGAGACCCTAGAGGGCAGCTTATCATGCTTTATCTACTGTAGGAGCATGCAAAAGGGCACTTAAGTGGTGTTTGTAACATCATAGGGGCGATTGTCCCTCATGCCCTCCTTCCTCTTGAGTCCACAGCTGCTTAATAAAGAAAAAGTCTCAGACAGCACAACAAAAGAGAGCCAAGCTTAATGTGTGTTATAACCAAGCTGTATTCCAGGCTTAAGTGTGGGTCCCTGTTCTGTGCAAATCACAATTCATATTTGCACGTATCAATCAAGCCGTAAAACCTCTTGTCACCTCGTCCTTCATCGCCTGGAGTCCCCCTGCAGCTGAGCTGGAAGTGGCAGCTGTTTAAAGTTACTACTTTAGAAGTCAAACCAGAGGCGCTCAAATAGCTGTTGAGAGTCCACTTTATTCTGTAAAAGTCGCAGGTGTGCAGGGCGACTGACTCTGAGGGTCGAACAACTTCACTCTGAATGTTTTTGTTTTTTTAGTCTGCAGCAGTGTTTGGTGCATCGTTGGGGGTAACAGCAATGAAAGGTGGATTTCTCTACAGATTCTTGAAATGTCACCACTGTAATAGAAGGCACTCAAGTAAAGGCACAGAGGAGTGTTTTAGTATATGTGACATTAAATGTGACTCCTTGCAGTTTATACTAAAAATGTCACAAACTCTTATTTACTTATTTTTTTAGATTATATTGCCATTTTGCCATCTTTTCCTCTTGATATTTGAATTAAGGTATTTTCTATCCCTTAATTCAACAGACTGTGTCGGGTGGATCTGGGCGCCGATATGTGGTTTGTGCTCTCTGAATCCTCTCTAGGTGCTGCTGTAAAGAACAGCTGCAGCAGTGGATGACAAACAGAAGTGTACTGCAGATACTAGCTGGGAAAAAGATCACCATTAGGGGAAAACATCCTTCTTGTCAGGCTCCTTTTCAGAATTACAAAGCTTTGGTGAAACACATTTGCAGTTTGTGCAAATTCACATTGTCAAACATTGACTCTGTGGTGTGCCCTATTTAAAAGGTTGTGTTTGCTTGCGATCCTGTGCAGCTCTGATCATCTGAGACATGAACCATCTGTGACTGAAAACCTTTACTGTGAAATTTAATGTCCTGACCAAATGACGTCCCCCCTGAGAGTCATTTGCTACAGTTGGTGAAGCAGAGCAAAATTTAGTTAGACTCATTTTGTCTACTTTCGCAATGTTCGCACAGACATTTTAGGATTTGAATGAATGATTATATCATGTTCTGACTTCACCTCAGAGCAAAAGGAGCAAAAGGAACCAAACTGATCCTGCAGACAAAATGTGGTCTGAGCAGGTCTTCCAGCCTGAACTGATAAATATGAACAGAAAAAAAATCACCAGGGTTTTTTTCCCAGCCTTGCTGCCCACGTTACAGCACTCCAGCTAAGTCTGGTGTCTGGTGACCTCTGCCTCACAGCTTTGTAGGACTACGAATGTCTTCTTCTTCTTGTGTCAGAGAAGTGTGGGTTAGATGGATGAAACTGTGCAGGTGAAACATGCTGTAAGTTGAATAAAAGGTCTTTAAACTCTTTTGTTGCACTTCACTGAATCATTTCAGCTCTTAGCAAATACAACAGCAGCTTCTGTGTCAGGTGAAAAACAGCTAACATTAGCATGAATTCTTTCTAAAGGCTACCCATCACTTTAGATTTCAGCTATTCCTTTAAAGGAATAGTTTGTTAAATACACTTCTTCCCTTTTTTATCCAGAGTTAGACAAGAAGATTGACTGCCAGTAGCTGGTTAGCAGCTCTGACACTCACTGACCGACACAATAAGTCTTTATAGTTTAATATGTACTGAAAATGTGCTGTAATGAAGGATTACATACTGGACTATTTTTTGCCATACACATTAACTTTCTCTTGTCGTCACCATGATGTCATCAGTTCACCAGCAGAGACTCCAGGAAGTCAACATGCCCAGCTAAGAAATAGTCCAACACACAATTCCCAGTAAAACCATTACATCAGCTTTAAATGACCATCATTTCCTTCCACTTTGCAACAAGGAGGCAGATTTTTTTTTTACCTTCGCTAAGTTCAATCTGTTTGTTTGTTTGTTGATTGCTTTGTCTGACAGGATTCTACAAACCTCAGTGGGACGATGATTCGAGGCAGATCCAGGAATTTTTCTTTTGCAATGCAAAGATGATTTTTTTTTTGACATTTTACCCAATTTGAACCAGTTTCCACATAACTTTGTGCAGGGGTAGAGCATGGGTCAGGAAGGCTAAAGGACACGTGGGACTGATCGGCCTTGATGCAGCGGTATTCTAGGTTTTTATCACTTTTATGATCAGTGGTCTGAATTTACACATAATGAAGAAACACACTTTAGTAATAAGTGGGATTTATTGACATTTATTTAAGCTTTTACTGACACCGTGTATAAATGAATTGGATCCCTCTGCATGCATGAATTAATTTAATAGGTTTACAGCTGAACAGACATTGATTCATCAGCTGCTTTATGTGCAAAAAGAAGAAAAAAAATTAGTGGATGGAACTAAACCTAAAATAATATTTCTGATGTCTTACTTCAACTCTACAAACCTGTGAATTACTTTAATTCTGTTCAAGTTTATTTATTTGTCCTTCCAGCCAGAAAAACACTTTCAGTGGAAGGAAATTTCGTTTCTCAGGATCAGTGTGCAAAAAGAGGAAACATACAAACAGTTAAAAGACAATGTAAAAGAAGTGCAATAATCATAAAGTACAAACTGAGTTAAAAAGATAATAGAATAAATACGAATAATGAGCATAATAAAAACTATGGTTTAAATAATATGCAGCTTATGTTTGACTGTGCAGGTTACAGAGAGTTAAGCTGTTTTATGGCCTGTGGGGAGAAGCTATTGCATATTCTAGCAGTTGTTGCTTTTACGGAGCGATGGAGAGATGGAACTGTCCCTGAGAGGGATGGATGGAGTCTCTCAGAATGCAGAGGACCTTCTCTCTGCAAACGTCCTCAATGGCAGGGAGTGAGACCCCGATGACCTTCTCTGCCATCCTCACGACACGCAGGAAGACCTTGACTAACATCCTTTTCATATCAAATTATTTAAATTTGCAATAATTATTTAAAAAAAATACTGAATCAAAACTGTAGAATTTGTAAAAGATGGACTAAATCCCACCTATTTCTCCATCTGTGTATAACAACTGTGGCAGCTGTGCCTTAAAAATGCTTCTCTCAGTTAAGAGGAACTCGTTTGACTCTTTGCACATCTATTGCTCTTTCATAATTTCATTTCATGCATGCAGTTTTACTGAAAGGAGACAGCCTCCAATTAAAAAGCACAATTTTATCTCCCACTGCTCCACCAATCATTCTTCAGTCACTTCGTAAAAAGGCTGCCTGCACGCGCTTTAATTATGACATTAAAGTGAGAGGCCTGACATCTCACTTCACCTGACATAAACTGTGACGGCTCAATCTCGCCCCGCTGACAGCAGCCGTATCCGCGGCGCGAATGGCTTTTCAAGTGCCGTTGATCGAGTTTCGAACTGATGTCATCTGGCGTGTAAGACAAGATGAATGCTCCTCCCTGCACAAGCCGAGCAGAGGACAGACTGAGGGGAGAGGTGTGATATATGGCTGTAAGCAACATGTAGGATAATAAACTGGAGTCACATGGAGACAAAAGGCCGCGGGACACGCTGCTGACACACATTTGAGCAACAGATATCATCTGACGCCATCTGGGGAGAATTTACAACTCCATCAGTCAGCAGCATGTTCTTAAATGTCTTTTAAAATCTGTTTTCCCGCTTCATCATCTCCCTTATCCGTTACCTCTCTGTGTGACTGGAGGACATATTCATTATCATACGTCTCTCAGCCTCCCTCTGTGTTTGTCTTTCCTCCCTATTGTCTCCTTGGCCCCAGTCATCAGAACATTTCCATACAACAGGAAACGAAGCAGCTCATTTGAGTCTCTGAGTTTATTGCATGTCCTCCCAAAGGTTACATGTTTATTTTGTTGGTAAACAAATGATAGGTAAACCTCAAGGAGGTAAATAAATAAGCTAACAATGTCTTTGAATACGGGGTCAGTACAGGTGCACACATTTTCTGGATAATTAGTGTCTTTTTGCAGTTGTTGTGTCTCTCACTGTTTTGTTTTGTACCAATTTTGTGGTAGTTTTCTTTCTGTTTGTGGTCGTTTTGTGTCACTATGGTTCTTTGTGTTTTCTTGTGGCTGTTGTATTGCCTCTGACACCAACTCCTGTTTTGTGGAGGTAAATATATCATTTCCTGTTGCCACTAGGTGGCGCAACAACTATCACTGAATCTATCTGTGAATGTCTTCAGGCTGGGACTCTTATCCCACATGTGAACTTTGGGGCTGATTGGACAACGGACAGTCAAGTTATAACAACTTCCTGTTTCGCTGCCATGGTGACACAGTTGGACAAAGACTCAGAATATTCTTATTAGAGCTTCATCGAGGTTGTTACGTTTGTTCTTACCCAATCTGAGGTAATGGGCCAAACTGAAAAAGTATGTAATGTCCTGTTACCATGAGGTGGCACGATGACAATATCTTAATTTTGACATAAAGATATCTTCAGGTCAGGACTGTCATCCCACATGTGAAGTTTGGGACAGACTTGACCATCGATAGTGGAGTTATAACAACTTCCTGTTTTAGCGAAATATCCAAATTTCATGGTGCCGCCATCAAATCCTTTACACAGAATTTAATTTAAATTGATTCAAGACATTTTTTGAGTTATACCGTTTACAAACACACAAATAAACAAACAAACAAACAAACAAACAAACAGGACCGAGCACATCCGACACTGGTAGATGAGTGTTTCATACGCTGTCAGTCTGGGACACCAAAAGGTGGAGAATCAGTTCATTCATATTCTGACTCTTAATCGAATATTTAATATTTACATTCTGTCTCTGATTTCAGCAGGAAGTAGATACATTTCAGTCATTACATCCTCTGTATAAGAGACTTAAATGACCCAGAAGAGAATTGATCGTTTTAATTATTAACCTTGATCAATGTGAATGTGAATGACAAATAATCAATCACCTTTAAACTGTGGCCGATCGCTACTTCTGTCTGCTGCTGAGCTGAAAAATCAAATACAGCCGCTGCTCCTGTGAGTCGGTTGAGTCGCAGTGGGTTTAGGTTTGGATGTGAAAAGATGCAGCACATGTGTGTGTGTGTGTGTGTGTGTGTGTGTGTGTGTGTGTGTGTGTGTGTGTGTGTGTGTGTGTGTAGCTTGCAGCAAATATTCCCAGCTGGACCAACATGAAACACTGTGAATATTTTCCCTTTTGCATTGTCTGCAGTCCAGCATCTGGAAACGCACACGCATATAAACACATTAAACATTACACACACGTACCTGAAGACGTGTGGGTGGACACACACACACACACACACACACACACACACACAAACACACAGCCGTGCACACACTTACGCAGCCAAACAGCCAGGGTTGGTAAGAACACACACAACAATAATCATTGCCAAATGTACACCTGCAGCCTCTCTCAGCAGCTGATGCTCAACAACAAACGTCGACCTCATCTATCGGTGATGTCACCTGCAGTGGCAGCAGCAGGCTAGTGCTCTACGATACAGCATGCATGCATTAAACCTGGAAACACTCTCCAGCTACAGCCTGACTTATCTCTCCACCCTCCATCCTCACGTCTGATCAGGCGGATTCTCCTAATGACACGTCTCTTTCAATCAAACGCAGAGAGGACAATGCCGTCACAGTTCCACATCTTCAGACCTTCACCAGTCGCCGGTGATTTCACGCTGAGCATTATTTGCTCGTTCCCTGCCAGCCGTCGAGAAGCCGTTCAAGCTCAGGGACTTCAGTCCTGATGGTCTTCTTTTAGTAAGTATCTGTAAACGTCTGCTGTCTAAACGCTGAACCGTTCTGTTCCACGATGTCATCTAGTAGCAACACACAGCTTGAGAGAGAGTTTGAGTGCCGCCAGCAGTTCTTAAGTACACATAATCATAGCCAAGAAGGTCCTCGAGGGGAAGCCTAGTCGGGCTTTTATACAGTGCTGAGAGACTTACGTGTGCTTAAGAGTAAAAGACGTTAAGAGGCATTAAGAGAGGAAAAACTATTTTTCTTTATGACCATTTTTGGAGCTTTCGTCATTTGCAACAAGTCTATTTCATCCAGTTTGTCGAAACCTCTTAGAGTTTTAGCTAAATTACTTGAGAAGATACTGATTTGAGCATCTCTCAACACACGAAGGGTTGAAGCGTAGCTTTGGAAAGTTTGCAGCTTAGAGGAAAGTTGGGTTAGCAAATGATCTGTTTTACTATTGTCGAAAGTCCTGTTCAGACCAAAGATTCACAATGAGACGAGTTGATACTCGCAATGCACTGATTCAACCTTCTGAAAACCTGCCATGTTACATCAACGCCCCTAGACGATTCCAGAGCAACTCATTGTAATTATTTAGGAGGTCATGTTTTCACTCATGTCCGTTGGTTGGTTGGTTTGGTTGTTTGCCATCAGGAATCGGCAAAAACTACTAATATTGTATCACCAGATCCAGAATATTATCTGGATCCAGATCAGGCTTGTGGTAGATCTTGTGGGGATGTCATTGTGTCATTTTTAATCCATGAAATTAGAAGCAAAAAAATCCTGCAATGGTACAGAATCTTTTACAAAATAAAAAAAGAATAAAAAAATCCAGATGATGATCCGGATCACGACCAAAATCTAATGGAGTGTTCTTTGGACGGAAACCTACCTCTCAAAAAAATAATCAAAATCTGTTCTTAAGTTTTTTAAGAATTCTGTCTAACAGACAGACAAACCAACTCCCACAAAACCATTACCACCTCAGCAGAGGTGACAAATTTGATTTTCTTTCATATTTTCTCATTTTGAAGAGTCCGTTTTTCATTTCACAGACAATAAATAATGTTGATGTGTGATCTGATTGGTGTCAAAAATCATTACAGCTTTGCTTCTGAACTTAAGATACAATTTATTAAACTACAAGTGAAATTAAGAGCTGCTAAACTTGAACTACAACATTCCTCAGTCACATATTTACGACATCATGTATGTAGTATGTGTATAAATACATGTCAGTGGTAAGAGGCTGCAGGTTGGATGGTTGAGATCAGGTCTCAGACTGGTTTGATTCAGCATCAGCATCTCCCATAGACTGTGACACACATCATTGTTCTGGATTAACCAAGCAGCCTCTGAAGTCAACGACGAGCTGATGAAAGCTTTGTTAACAATCTGCTGTTTTCAATTCAACCAAACAATTAGCAAACATTTCGACTGCAAATTGGACCACATGGGACGTTTTAGGATGTGAGCACTTTTCATCTGATGAATAATTTATCTAGTGAATGAATCAACTTCCCGTCTGCTGTGCATGTGTGTGTGTGTGTGTGTGTGTGTGTGTGTGTGTGTGTGTGTGTGTGTAACTGCAGCGATTAGGTTCATGTCGTACATTGATGCTCAGCTGTTAACACCAAGCTAACTGTAGCATGACTGGCAGATTCAAACAGACTGCGTTTGTGTGGGTGAATGTAAATACAGCATATAAACATAATCAATGCATAAATATTAGTGAACCGGTGTGTTTTTATCAGGGCTCAAAGACTGGAAGCAGATGATGATGGTATGGAGGAGGGTTTCCAGCTTTTTCCTGTATATCAAGACCATCTTCCCATCTCTCTCACATTTTGTTTCTCCTGTGAAACTCCAATAAAACATCATCTATACGAGGGCTGCATCATACATTGTTTCAGCATCATAATGTTCCCATGTACAATAGTCATATTATGGGATACAAGAATGTATTCTCAAGTGAATACATTATGCTTCCATAACTGTGGTAGAAGTAGAAGGGGTATTACTTTTTCTTTCTTTTTTTAATAAATTGTTATTATCTGTGTATTTGTACATGAACAGAACACATCTAAAATCTGAAATGTATGTATTTTTTAATATTCCTGTTTAAAAAAGGTTTCACAATGTCATTTTTAACAATATTGTGCAACCCTAACCTATACACTACAAACAATAGGAGTCTATGTTTTCACCGTGTCCATTTGTTTGTTGGCTGGTTTGTTGTCGAAGGATCAAAAACCACTGAACAGATTTCCATTAAACTTGGTGGGAGGATGGGTCTTGGACCAGAATAGACCCCATTAAATTTTGGTGCAGATCCGAATAAAGGGTTGTTGTTGTTTTTTTATTAACTTTCGTTAACATTGCAAGAGCTTTTTTCAAATCCAGTAACTTTAAAACATCAGAGAGCCATTCTAATTGAAACGCGTGATTGTCTACATTTGTGCACAGACAGTCAAGATAGCTAACGTCTAGCTAGCTCCTGTCAAAATGTTAGCGTGGGATGGGATATTGCTAAAACGTTGTTAGCCAAAAACTACTACTACTGCTACATCGCCTGGTTTATAAATGGATCAGTAAAGATATACATAACTTCATGTCCGTCTTCATGTCTAAAGGAGTATCTTTGTAGAACTTCAGGCACGATTAAAGGCAACACTATAGTATAGTTGTCCATGACATGTATGTCTAATGTTCTTGTTTAGGGCTTTATTTGTAGACTAGACTATAATGAACATGTTTTCCAGATGTTAAAATAAAGAAGTAATATACAAACTCTGAGCTCTTTAATTAGCCCTTTCTACCATTTAAATTTAATGCATGTTGCAATCAGTTATTGGTGGACAATCACCACCCCTCAAAATAAGCCCCCATTTCTGAAACCTACATGTTGGCAGGTATGCAGTGGATGTGGGGGCGGTGTGTGTTTGTATGTGTGTGTTGGAGGGGTTGATGAGGCAGCGCAGTGATGGATGAAGAGAGGAATGGAGGGATTATCAGGGTTCAACCACGACTGTCGATTTCATGTCAAGGCCAGAGTCCTGGTGACTTCCAGTTTACCACGCACAAATGTGCGCGTGCAAAAGCGCGCACTTCGCCTGGCTGCTCATCTGATGGTGTAAGTGAGTGATGGTTGCAGAAGAGAAGGGCGAAGGAGGAACAAGAAGAAGATGAAAAATGTAGGAAGAAGAAAAGAAGCGAAAAAGGGGGAACGAAATGTCTGATTGATGGTCATCCAAAAAAACGAAGGCAGAGGAGGCGTGAAGGAGCAAAGTAGGGAGAGTGATTGATGGAGGAAAATGAATGAATAACGAGCACGGCCACGGAGAAGGAGAGGAGAAGGAAAAATGAGGTGAAAGGAGACAAGAGAAGAAGAAAAAAGAGATAAAAAGCAGCAGAGGAGAGCAGGAAAAGAGGAAGCCCCCCACCTCCTCCTCCCAGTGCTCCTTTCAACACACTCACATACACTCACCCATCTGCTTCCCCAGTTGTAGTGCCGGCACAGTTATGGCAAAGCCTGCTGTAGGCTGGAGAGAAGAGGTAGGGAAAGGAGAGAGAGCAGAGCAGAGTGGTAGTCCCTCGACCGAGAGAACGAGGAGAGCGCCGGCACAGATGTCTACACCGGAGAAGGAAGGGGGGGGGGGGGGGGGGGGAGGAGGTGCAACAGTCAAAAACACCAGCAAGCAACTCCTCGTGATCAAAATCCCAGGTTTATTCCAAATCCACCTGAGGGACAGACAAACACACACCAGCACACACACATCCACGCTCTGTAGCCGACTGCTGTCGCAATGACACCGCTGGCCGTGAGGCTCCTTGGCCAACGGTACGAGAGCAGAAAAGAACACCTCCAGCACCTTTTCCTCCTCTTTCTTCTTCTTCTTCTTCTGTTTAACCTCCTGCCGCTGTTTGTCCTCTGTATCCAATAACACACAGAGAGAGATGGAGGAAGCTCTTCTTCGTCTTTCTATCCCTGTTTTATTATCCTCCTCTGTGCTGCTGTGAAGTCTCTCCTCTCTCGGTGCCCTTCAGTGTTGGACTGGCTGCTGCTTCACAGCGCAGAGCGGCTGGACTGCATTCAGCTCTCTCTCTCTCTCTCTGTCTCTCTCTCTCTCTCCCCCAACCCCCCTCCTACCTCTCTCGCCCCTCTCTCTCGGCTGATGAATGTGACTCCATGTGCCTCCTCAGCTCCCTCCCCTCAATTCAATCTCGCCTGTCTCTCTGCTGTTCTCTGAGCGCGTTCCCTTCCACCTGTTTTGTATGCTTAAAGAGGGCTGGAGTGCAGTACACACCAGCTGCGGCACTTCATTTGACAACTGTCAATTAACACCTGCAGAACACACCAGACATGTTTTACATATACCGAAGAGGTAGGAGCCGGGGAGAAGGTGAAAAAAATGGCTACTTTTCTCCACAGATGACACCTGTCAGTTTTGCAAAGTGAGACGAGCTTCTGTCTCACTTTCACAAGTATTTTGTCTATTTCTGTTTTCTCATTCCCTGATATGCAAACACAAAGTCTTCTGATTCATGGAATGATCATGTGAAGCTCTAGCTAAATCAGCAAGTGTATTTCTTTGCACACTATTAGTTTAGTTCTCATACCATCCTGTCATTGGCACCTCTCATGTAGTCTTAATTTCCTGCTGTCATCTGAGATATCAGCTGTTCTCATCAGCTGGTCACATCTATCCAGTAGCACAGTGACACACCTTCAATCATGCTGCTGTTCTGTGAGCCCTCCACCTCCCCATCGCCACCAACTTCATTGTTTCATCCGTCTCAGCAGAGTCATCAGCCGCCACCACCACCGGTGCCTGGGCTCCATGGGTGGGATTTATTGTCACGAATCTGCCGTGACTCCTAGTTTTCCCTTGTGTGTCTTTCCCTGTCTCTCCCTGTGTCTTCTCCCCTGTCTGTGTGTGTGTTTGTGTGTGTGTGTGTGTGTGTGTGTGTGTGTGTGTGTGTGTGTGTGTGTGTGTGTGTGTGTGTGTGTGTGTTGTGTGTGGTTGTGGGCGCTGCCACACACACCTGGCATCTGGCTCAGCTCCAAACCCGTCTCTAATCAACTCATCAACCTGCAGTACAAGGATCCCAGCTCTCTGGCGACTTGAATTATTGGCCCTTCTTCATCTCCAGAAGAAAAGATCACACCATCCATCCTTGCATTGACTATCTTGGTCTTAATGCATTTACGATGACAAGCAAATATCCTCTCCCTCTCTTCGCCTCAGCTTTTGAACCACTCCATTGAGGATGGAGATGAATGGAAAACAGCTTTCAATCACCCCCTTAGGCACTTTGAATATCTATCTAGTCATACCCTTCCATTTATGTAATGCCCCAATCATATTCCAAGACCTGGTAAACAACGTCCTCCAAGAGATGACTGATCGTCTTATTTTTGTATATCTAGACGACATCTTGATTTTTTCCCAAAATTTTGAATAACTTGTCCAAATTGTCCAGTGCTTCATCACCTCCTCAACAATAAGCAACGAGAAGCCTGAAAAAATGAGACTTCCACATCACCTCCATTAGCTTCCTGGTCTTCATTGTAGAGAAGGGGCAGGTAAGAGCAGACCCAGCCGAGGTTCAGGCAGTCCGCTACAGCGTTTCCTAGGATTTGCTAACTTCTGTATACACTTTATCATACACTATAGCCGACTTGCTGTACACCTCACTAAGCTCACCTCTCCAGCCGTCACATATACCTGGACACTTGACGCGGATGTCGCATTCACCATCCACCCCTATTCTCTCTCACTCAGATCCCTCCTTGCAATTCATAGTGGAGGTCTCCCCTACCTGTATGGTGGTGGCTGCCTCATCCGGTAATGGCCAGGTAACTGTTTGTGCCTCAGTCTGCCAGGTCCCAGGTCCTCCAGTGGGCCCACTCTTCGAAGTTGACATGCCATCCAGGATACCGTCCATAGCACACATAGATACTCTGGACTTTGTCTACACCAATTCCACCCACAGCAAAGCCTCTCAAAGCTCTCTGCCTGTTCCTAGTTGGTTCTGGTCCCATAATTGCTGTGGATTTCATCACTAGTCTGCCACCCTGTGGAGGTAATTCCTCCCAATTCTCCTCCCAGGTATGAAAAGCTTTTTGTTGGGCTTTAGGGGCTCCCATCTCACTTCAGGTTATCACCCACAGATTAACGGGCAGACGGAATGTGCCAAGCAAGACATAGAGACCGCCCTGTGCTGTGTGACCAATCACCATCCATCCTCCTGGAGCACTCACTCATCCTTGGCTTCATCGGGCTATCAGTTTCCCTTCTTCCCAGTCCCGGAGGATGGCATTGCAGTCCCTTCTGTTCAGGCAGAACAAGGTCTGGACTACCCTCCTCCGTACCACTGCCCACAACCAACAGTTCGCTGACCGCCACTGAATCCCCGCCCCCGACTACAAACGACGACAAAAGCTGTGCCTCTCCTCTCAGGACCTCCCCCTTCAAGTGAGTCCCATAACTTCGCACCTCATTTCATTGGACCTTTTGAAATTGAAGAGCTCATTAATCCCACAGCTGTTACACGAGAGGATCCCCTCTTCCCTCAACATTCATCCCACATTCCGTTTTTTCACTGCTGAAGCCAGTTTCTTCCAGCCCAGCTCCACATCCGTCCCTCATCAACTCAACAAGAACTCCAGCTCTCCAACCATTCCTCACCAGATCATTCAGCATCCAAAGTGGTCATGAAATCTGCGTTTCTAGTGTTATTCCTTATGTCGCTATAATTCCCAGTGTGCAGGAACTCTGTACCAGCCATCAGCTCCAGTCCCTGCTGCTCAAGCCTCACTATATAAAGCACTCTGGAAATCCAAACCTCAGCCAGACTCAGTCTCAGTCAAGAATCCTCCAGTGAATCGTTTGCCCTCCTCATCCTCTCCCCATTCATCGAAGAAGACACTCCCTCTGAATGCGACAGTCTGGTCTCTGAGTCTGCTTTGGGGTCCAAAAATAAAACACAGCCACAACATTTATCTTGCTGCTGCTCAAGGCAGATGCCCTTCGCCAAAGCGGCAAAGACTTTCTGACAGACTAATTATCACATATCATCTGCTGCAATAAATAAGCAACTTTATTTCATTCACTCGTCTCTCCTGACTTTACGTTATGAACACCGGTCTGAATTATTTCAGCGGAAGGCTGAAAAGACTTCAGTAGTGATGAGCCTCATCCATCATCGTAGAGGTGTGAACCAGAGAGGTAGAGAATTACCTCCACTCAGGAGGTTATGTTTGCAGCCATTGGTTGGTTGGTTGGTTGGTTTGTCAGCAGGTTATGCAAAAACTACTGGACAGATTTCCTCAAAAGTTGGAGGAGGGAAGGGGCATGGGCAAGAAAACACATTAAACTTTGGTGCCCAACTCGATAAAGCATCGGATCCACTATTTATTTTCTTATGCTTTTACCATATTTACTTGTTTTCACCTACTTTGGAGCCAAAGTAATCATTTTAGATTTTTACCTACAGTCATCATGCTTTCATTGTCGTTGGTTCCAGTGAACTTGAACACCACATTTGTAATATAAATGTGTGAGAGGTGCATAGCGTGCATCATCACAGAAAAATGAACTAAGGCCAATTAGTTATAAGTTGATATAATAATAATTAATTTCTAAATTTCTTTTAGTAAATTTTCAAAATGCATCCCACAGTCACAAAGACTACAGAAGGGTTAATCATTATTAATATTTTTTTTTAAGTGTTATGAATAATGACTCACAGACAGGATGTAAACGAGGGGTGTTATGTAATAATGCTTTTGGGATTATTGCTGTGGGATCACTGTCTCACACACTTTATAATGAACTGACAAGGTACACCGAGTGGAACTCAAGCACAGCAGTTATAATAGCTTTTCACCTATTAATCAAGGAAATATCCCCGCTGACATGAGTATGTGCTTCCGTAATTGCCAAATAATTCTGCATAAATACATTCATGGCTTGAGCAGAATAATTATGAGATCGTAAACAGATTTCACAATCAGCAGATGGATTAATTAGTAGTTTGGCTTTTGAAACACATCTGCCACCATAAAATCCTATACGGTCGGTGTGTTTTCACAACGCGACACAAAACGCTCCAGGGGTCGATTTTGTCCCATGATTGCCACTGGTAGACTCAAGGGGGGGGAAAACACAGCAAAAGAGCCCCATTGGATGCATCCATGTTAGATAAAACGTGATTAAGTGCCCCCTAGGGTGACTCTCCAGTGGACCAAACGTGATGCAGTACACTAATGGGTGCCCTTAAAATGGAAGAAATGCAATACAGAGCTCTCTAGGGTGCCCTTCCTTCCCTCCCTAAATTAGTTGGCTTCCATGTGCCTCTAAAAGATAAAATAGTTAATTGTAACCTGTGTTTTAATTACAGCAACAGTTTCACCATAAATGCATCACAACCTGCTTTGGCTTTAACAATAACAAGAACACTAAATATTCTTATTTCTCTCCTTTTAAAAACATCTACACTATCCCTGGAAGGGGTTAAAGCATAAAAAGAAAATTAAGCCACACTCACTAATAGGCTTCTCCAAACACACACCTATTTTATTTGCATGGTTTTATTTTAAAATAACTACTATTTATCATTTGTAACAATTATGTTTAAAATGTACAATTTCTAATCATTTTGATGTTTTATTTGAGTTCTGGAAAAATCATCTCCCGACCACACTGGTGTCTCGTGACCCCCACTTTGGGAACCGCTGCTTTATGTAAACACAACAGATCTGACTCAAGTATTCCCAAATGACAGAAAATGTCCAGTTACACACACATACTGTATAATAAAGTCCACAGTGGCTTCTGTGGTCAACAGTCAAACACTGACAGTGACAGAGCCTCAGGGAGAAATCACTCACCAGTGTGTGTGTGTGTGTGTGTGTGTGTGGGTGTGTGTGTGTGTGTGTGTGTGTGTGTGTGGGTGTGTGTGTGTGTGTGTGTGTGTGTGGGTGTGTGTGTGTGTGGGTGTGTGTGTGTCTGTGAATCACTGCATAAAATCTCCATTTTAATTCCTTTTCTCTATTTCTGAGAATCAAAGCCACATTTTCTTGTTTTTCTTTCTTTGCCTTTGGGGCAGAAAACTCCAGAGGCTGATACATGAAGAGCTGAAACCAGAACTCCCAGTCCGTCTTCCACAAGTGAGAAAAGCTCAGCCGATATAAAAATCCAGCCTTATGATGTGCTGCACTCCAGGTGTCTAGACAGGAATGTTAGATTAAAAAAAATACTGTTAATATTTACATTGTGAGCAGCCTTTAACAAACACCATTTCCCAGCAGCCCTACACTGCCACAGGCTAACACTCGCTGCTCTGAATGGTGCAGATTTTGGGGATAACATTTATGCGTCAACTTTTTCTGACCTCCTTGACTGAAGATTATTTGTTTCCTCCACCAGTGAGAGGTGGAGGAGGTTTTGTGATCAAGCGTGTTTGTTGTATTTGTGATATCTCAAAATGCTTTCACTGGATTTTGATGAAACTTGGTGTAGGGGTGGACGTTGGGCGGATCCAGGTACGAATGCAGATCATACGTACAATCACGTTTTCACTTTCTCTAACAATTCGTGAGCCTTTTTTTTTTTTTTTACATTTTGCCAATATCATGACAAAAACAATAAAAGGGCAATCAAAATAAAAATAACCATGCATGGACAATTCGTGACATTCCAACATTATGTGCAACTAGAGTGGATCTGGGAGATAAACCCAAAAGCAGAACTCAGACACAGAAACATTCAAACAGTACACAGTTCAAATAATTTATTGTTGACTCTTGTGAAAATGGGCTGGAGCAGCAGGTGACAGAGCATACAGGGTGCAGATTTCAGAGCCAGAGCTTGTAAACACGACAGCAAGCAAACATTACAAACAAACAAACAAACAAAAACATTAGATCACTAAGCAAAATGGACGAGGTTGGCTGAAGCGTTGCACCAGAGAAGTGATCGGATCATCTGGTGAAGAGTGAAGAGCTGGTGTTTAAATACTGCAGTAGCTTGTTGAGTAGATGAGATGATGAAGTCCAGGTGTGATGGTGGATGAGAGGGGTGGAGACATGGTCACCTGAGATGATGTCATCTTAAAGAAGGCATTCAAAGGATTTTCATGTATCCGTGAAAAGTATGAAGTCATATAGATCCGGATCTGCCATCATGGAAAATCTGATTTTCGTTGATAAGTCATAAATTATTGATCATAAAAATGTTATAGGAGTATGATTCCAGGGTCTTAATTTGGCATGAGGCAGATCTGAGTAAAGTGTCATCATCATGGTGACATCATAGTATGTGTATGCTCTGGGTCAGAAAAGAGCTTACTAAATTTTGAAGTATATCTAGGGGGAAAAAAGGGCCAATCTGGGAATTTTTCCCCGCTTTCTTTAACATTGCTAGAAAAGATGTTTTTTCAACATTTTTCCATATTTGCACCAGAAGTACAGATCAGATTTCCATAAATCTTTGTGGAGGAATGGTGGCATTCTATCTTAAACATGAAGCTATACATTATATATTTGTGAGGCGTTTACAGACACACGTTTCCAGTAGGAATCATTTGGCTTGAAGCTGAGAGAGCTACAGACAGGAAGTCAGAGCGTACTGACAGACCGATACGGTTTTGATATTTCAAGAGGAAAAAGACTTTTCCTTTAAAGACATGGATGTGTAAAAAAAAAAAAATGTGTGTCTGTTTGAAGAAAGAGGAAATATCAGATCACACAGAGAGACTGAGCTCATGAACCTCCCCCACAGCCTCCCTCACTGTCTGTTAACATCGCCTCGCTCGACCACACTAACACCAGCCTGTCTCCTTTTCTTCCTCTCTCTCTCTCTCTCTCTGTATTATCTGTCTGTCCCTCGCTCCATCCTCATCTATCTCTGCCATTTTCTTCTCCTCTCTCTCTCTAAACAGAGGACTCCCTGGGGTATCTGGTGTGTAGGAGCAATATAACCACCCCCTCACACACACCCCCTCACACACACACACACACACACACACACACACACACACACACACACACACACACACACACACACACACACACACACACACAGATTTCTCCATGCTATAACAGCAAAATCACTGGTGCAGGAATAATCTCTCTCCCCCTGATTCTTCCCGTTTTTATTCATTTACTCACCTATTGCCATTTATATTCATCTGGTACACAGATATACAGTGTATTTGACAATTCCTTATAAATACAAATAATTATGAAAAGACATTTTGGGTAAGTTGAACTTGCTTCAGAGAAGATGTTTCCTCTTCACTTTTATACTTCACTCCAAAATACATCAATCTCTAACAAGAAACATGACCTGAAACATCCAATGTCAAACATATTCTGGTGATTGAATTTGAATCTTCTAAACCTATAAAAAAGGCTATTTATCTGAGAAATAAAATGAGCCCTAAAAGGTTGTTTTAACAGTGATTTAATATCCCATGATGAGGAGCGAGGAAAGAAAGGAGGTGGATCTGATGGGGTTTTTGAAAAAAGGACCACAGGCAGCAAATGAATAGGAACAAATTGAGTTGGGCTGTTTAAAAAATGGGATCAATAGCAGTCAGGTGGGGAGGATGATGAGGCGTGACGAGGGGACAAAGAGGCCCGCTGATGCAGAATACATGAGAGAAAAAAAAGAATACATCAGCGCTGATTAGACTGAAAAATCAGGATTTATTCTACAGCTCAAAGACACTATTTTATAAACTCAGCCTCCATCTGTTATGTAACATCCACCCAAACTGTGAAACACAGATCTACTCGTTTATTTTGATATATCTTTAATTTTAAGCCTTTAAAAACGATGACAGATAAAAGCAATAACATCGTTAAGAAACAAACTCTCATTCACTACACCAGTTAAATACAACATGTTTGAAAAGGATTGGGAAAATTACACTTTAATCCACCCTGCAGAGCAACTTAAGTCTGGTAAAGTGAAATTATTTATCTTATACACACAAATTAGCTATCATCTTGTGCACGAGTCATTTGCCTTGAGGTGAAATAGATTAAAATTTTATATAAATACAAATTTAAATAGAAATGGTATATAAGTGAAATTGATATCTGCATAGTAACCATAGGCCTGAGCTTTGAGTACCAGGGTAAGCTGCATTAATAGGTTGTTGATTCAGGTATGGCGGCTGTTTGCATCGGAAATCATTAGATGCATATGAACTAGCTGTAAATGTCATCCTGTGTACACATGATCATTATATTATGGGAACACGTTAATTATAAGTTTTAATTACCTTGTTGTTAACACAAGTTCTAATTAACCTGCTCCCACAATATAATTATATTAGCAACTTATTTACACAAGATAACAGCTTGTATGTACAAATTATACACATGCAGAGTATATTTATTAGGATGTAAATAAGTACTACTGCGTCTCAGCCTGGTTTCTCTCGTAGCGCTGATTTTATTGTCGGCCATTGTGTCCTTGTCTCTCGTTCAACATGTATCACCTGTGATGGATTACTTGATTCTACTACTACTACTACTACTACTACTACTACTACTACAGGTTTTACTGAAACACACAAAGTATGCATCCTATAAACCTCAATGATACTGCTAACAAGACGTCACTCAGAGACACAAACCTCCGTCAAGGCAGCTCAGTTTCGCCATTATGTCATTACACCTAAAACCATCAGTCCCCTGATAGGCTGACCCTCATCATGTGACTCCTGGACCATGAAAACCTGCCCCTAGAATCTGGATCACATTGGTATCATTATTAGTCTGATAGTTATTCTAAAAAACTAGATTTCACAAATGGTGGTTTTCTTCAGGATATAGATCAGGAACTGTTGAAGATAAATTTAACTGAATCAGCACAGTTTCAGCTACAATCTGATCTCAAGTCTGTCTGTCAGTCTGTATCATCATTATTAGTTGTTATCTCACAGTAGTGAATTTTCTGTGCGCTCTATAAATGTAAACATTCTGGATCACACCAGATCCAGAATATTACCTGGATCCAGATCAGACTCTGATGTGTGCTAGATCTTATGATGATGTAATTTTTGTCCAATCACTGTAGACGTTATACATGAAGTTAGAAGATAAAATCAAGTAATTGTCCCACAATGGTAAAGAATCCTTGAAACACATCCTGGATCCAGATGATGATCCAGATCAGCACCAGAATCTAATGGAATTTTCCTTGGACCATATCCTACCTCTAGAAAAGAATTCATCAAATTCTGTTCATAACTTTTTGAGTAATCCTGCAAACAGTCAAACAAACCAATGTTGGTATAAAGTATTATCTTGGCAGAGGTAACAATACTGAGTACTGCAAATAGTTAGTACTGATGCACACAAAGCATCATAAGAACATAAATGTAGTTGTTTTCATCTTTCGTCGCTGCTGTAGATGGACTAACTATAGACAGAGTGAGGGACAGAAAGGAGGGCAGAGAGAGAGAGAGGGAGGTGAACTGACACTCCACCCCGACTCCTGACGCGTGCTGGCAGAATAACGAGTAGCTGCTCAGCATGCCGGTCACATCGCCTCCACTATCAATGAGTGAGGGAGGGAGTCGGCAGCGGAGTGACAGAGGAAAGGGAGAGAGAGGCAACAAGGTGACTAACAGAGGGAGAGAGAGAGAGAGATGCAGAGTGAATGAATCACAGACGACGGGAGAGAGGAAGAGGATTAGAGAGGTGATGAGAGAGGTAGGAAATGAATGGAGGGAGAACGAGGATGAAGGTGAATCATTGAAAGGAGGGCGGATGAAAGGGAGGAGGGGAAGGATGGAGGAGAGAGGAGATGGAAGTTAATATGTTTATTTTGTTTTTCATTTTATACAATGGGTTAAACTGTCAGATGATCTGAGGTGAGATTAGATTATAAAACTATAATAATACTATATTATATGTTAGAATACTTAAAATCACATGACAAGAATTAAACTGATATTCATCCAGTCAGATGACTTTTTTATTTTAGAACAGAGTCAACTATTATTTCTCCTTCATTTTTTACCTTTTAATTAAATTAGACCCTAATCTAGATTCCAACAAGACATATATGACATCATAATGGCTGAAAAAATCACATCTCCAACCTCTTTATTCGGATCTACTCCTGAATTTGATGATTCCTTCTTCCTTCTCCTCCATAAAGTCTCATGGAAGTCTGACAAAAATGCTGAGAAAAACCCTCGTTAAAAAAATAAAATAAAAAAATCATGGATCCACCCCTTTATCCAGATCCACTTTAATGGGTTCTTCCTTGCCAAAAGGCCAAAATTCCTTCCAAAAAGTTTCATGAAAACCTGTGAGGTAGTTTTTGAGTAATCCTGCTGTCACGTTGTAACTCTACTCGCCTTTTTTGGTAAAAAAAAAAAGTACTTGGTACTGTTTTTTTAGTACTGCCTCTGTTACGGTTCCAAAAAGGCAGAGCAGGTATTAAAAGGTCAAGAGGAACATTCCAGACCACTGATTGGTCAGAGGGAATCGTTTGTGCGTCATTAATGCACAAATCAATGGCCGCCATATTCCAACAGCCGAGCTGCTTTAGTGACCGTGACTTTTTAATATCAGCCGCTATATGGAGGAGGTGCAGACGATCCTGTCTTTGATAGCAGACGATAGGATCAGGAAAAGGAGTGGGAAACAAGTTCCAGAAAAATAACGAGTCGAGCCGAGGAAACGCGGCTAAAAAAAAACAAAACAACAAAAATCAGACACTGATAGGAGAAAATAGGGCAAATGGAGATTATTGGCTGTTGTCTGTCAGTGAAGGTGACTCAAAACACAAAAACTACATCCTTTAAACTACGTCAGGTTATGTGGATTCAGCCACCATTGAGTCTTCCTGTTATTCCCTCCACTCTCTCTCCTTTTTCCTCTCCTTTCTGTTTGTTAACCACATCCATAAATCACCGGACACCCTTCCTCTTCCCAGGTTGTCGGATGCCGTCGCTTTATCATGCACCACACATGTCTTATCCAGACGCACAAAAGGCACCTTTTTTAGCGCCTGTGGGGGGTGTAAATGTGTTTAACATGAAGCAGGCCTTGGGTTAAGTTTAGGCACACAGACTACGAGGTTAGGTTTAAGAAAAAGATCGATGTTTTTTTTAAGGCTGGACATGAACTCCAGTCTCCAGGGTGAAAGCTGTGTGTGTGTGTGAACCACCACTCGACCCTGACCACCACCCCTCCTGGGACTCCTGCATTCGTTGAGATCATCTGATAAAGACATGAATGTGTTTACATTGGATTTACCGAGGCTGAGACGAGGCTCGGATGCATTTGGAATTCTGCTCAGGTTGCAGTATTTTGTAGTCATGCACGGTTTTCTGTTGACTTTATGCTCAATCCCATCATTCTGTTTGAACCAGGACAATGTGCCACCAGGAGACAAATACAGGAGACATTCTCCAAATACCCAACATTGTTTTCCTAATATTAAACTACATTTATACAGAATTTATAAAAACTGTAAAAACTAAATCAATACTGAAATAATTAAGTGAAATAAGTTTTACTGATTTAATCATTTGGGGTTGGGTTTTTTTAACCTCTGCCAAGTAGTGATGGAAATTTCTGCTCTTTTTAGTGAGACAGATTATTTGGCTCAGCTATAGGAGCTGTCTCTTTCTGTCCCCCCAGCATTTTCAAATCTAATTTCATTTAATTTAATTTAATTTATAATAATGTTGGTGGTTTGTGCAGTGATACTGTCTCTTTTGTTTTTGTGGTGGAAATCAGAAATAAAGCTTGTAGAACGTTGTCTTTTGTGAGGTAAAATAAAAAAGTGTTTGAAATGAGTGTTTGACTCTGATCTGAAGAGATTTGACTCTTTTCTGAAGCCTCCATCACAAATCTGATCTGGTAGATAAATTCACTGATTTTTTTTATTGATTTCACGTATTCAGAGTTTTTCAGGGATGAGAACTGATCAGTGCTCGTCCCCTGATGTATCCATCAAACATATCATTTAATAAAACACATGACTGTAATGTA
Organism: Chaunax sp. Z400; assembly: GCA_037577475.1. NCBI lineage: Eukaryota > Metazoa > Chordata > Actinopteri > Lophiiformes > Chaunacidae > Chaunax > Chaunax sp. Z400. Next base: position 23,396,417 of record CM075200.1, read on the forward strand.
ACTTTAGATGCTAAAAAACTACCAAAACAACAAACATTACTTTTTGTTTTTTTATTTTTCATCTAATGTTCATAAAGTTATGAGAACATTTGTGTGGCTGAAGGTTTGTTCAGACAGACTGGAGATCTGGGCTCTAGAACCACCTCCTGTACCACTTCTTCTTCTTCTTTTTCTGCTGGATCTGGTTCTCCAGATCCTCCAGCTGGGACCTCAAGGCTCTCTCCGTCTCCGACGACTCCTGCTCCTTTTGCAGCAGAGTCTCCTTTAGATCCTCCGTCTCCTGCAGGAGAGACGACTTCTCCTCCTGCCACTGGTTCTCATTCTTCTCCAGATGACACTCAGCTTCCTTCAGCGCAGCCTTCAGGGTGTTAACCGCCTTCCTCTGCTCTTCAAGCTGAGCCTCATAGGAGGCTCTGGATGTCTCAGTGTCTTCCAGCAGGGAGGTTTTCTCCTGCTGGAGCTGGAGGGACAGCTCCTTAGATTTGCTCCAGGCAGACTGCAATTTTGCCATCTCTGCCATGGAGTCGTCCAGCTGGGCTCGATGAGAAGCCTGGGTTGAATCTGCAGCCTTCATCGCATCTTCCTTTTGTCTCAGAAGAGCTTCGTCCATCATGCTCAGCTTCTCCTGCAGGGTCTTGACCTCAGCTCTCTCCTGCTGCAGATCCCTCTCCAGCTGTTGATTCGCTGCGTTCATCCTCTGCAGCTGGACTTGGAGGTCAGAGCAGTTGGTCTCCAGCTTGGATTTCAGAGCCTCGACTTCCTCAAAGGAGTTTTTCTGATCGATCTGAGCCAGCTGGGCTTTGAGACCACAGATCTCCTTCTCCATCTGCTCCCTCTGTTGAAGCCACACGGTGCCGTCTTTCTGCTGCTGGACCTTGTTCAGGAAAACCGTTAACATGTCCGCCTCAATTTCCAGGTGGATTCTCCCGGCGAGTCTACCTTCAGAGAGCCTCAGCGAACCGTTGGTCAGCTCCTCCCTCAGTTGTGTCTCCATGTTCCCCAGGTTGTTCTTCACTGGTTTGTTAGTCGTCTGCTGGATGTTCATGTTTCTCCTCTGTCCTCGTTGGTTTATCTCTCTTTCTGTATCGTTCAGCGAAAGTTAAAGTATTGTCTGAACTACACCTGGGTCTGTTTATATAATCCCAATGTTGTAGGAAGACCTTATGATGTCATTTGCATGTCATAGTGCATCTATTGCATTCTGTGCTTTGATCTTGTTGTTGCTAGGATACCATCTTGCGCCTATTGCGCAACTCTAGCAAACACACTGAATATTATTCCTCTTACTGATCATTTTTATAATTATTTTGTAACAACCAGGTTTATAAATAAATAAATAAATAATAAACAAAGATGGCGCCCTGCTAGTGGCTGGATCAGCTGGTCACTCTCAGACCCAACGCAACGTTTGGAACTAAACCGGATCTACCAACCGAACTTCGGAGGAGGAGGAGGAGAGGATGCAGGGCTGGAGTGAAATGTAGAGACAAGCGGAGGAGATATAAACCATCCATTGTCATGGGTAACGTGAGGTCGCTCGCTAACAAAGTGGACGAGCTCGCGGCACCGGTAAAGAGTCGGTGGGAGTTTCGGGAATGCAGCGTCATGTGTTTTACGGAGACTTGGCTGAATAACCTCATCCCTGACTCACATGTAACCATCGGTGGCTTCCAGACAGTGCGGGCGGACAGAGACCGGCGTACGTGCTCGTAAACATCCGGTGGTGTAACCCAAAACTACGGAGCCCCTCTGGTGACATTGGGGGGGGGAAATAATGCGTGGCCACGCGTTAGTATCTCGTGGCCAGAACATATTAGACCTGTTGTCATCTCCATGCAGTCACTGTTCATTGTTCTTTAGCCACTTTGCTGGTTCTTCTTACTTTATTTCACACCTGCACGATGTGATCAAACTGTATATTTGAGATATACAGTATAACTGTATATCTCATATATACAGTTATACTGTATATATGAGATATACAGTATAACTGTATATCTCATATATACAGTTATACTGTATATATGAGATATACAGTATAACTGTATATCTCTCTCTGTCTCTCCCATCTACACACCGAGTACAGAGGATTCAGAGCATTCTTGTAACACTACCCCCCCCCGGATGATAATTACACACTAATTTCAATCCAGCACAGTAACAAAATGAAAACACTGGAGTGGTGATGAAATGCAGCCTCTCAGTGATGGAAAGAGTTCATTTCCTCGCTGTGCTTACTTCATATTTAAACATCAAACATGTAAAGGTGTATCCTGTTACTGTGCTGCGGGATGAATAGAGTATTTCTTATCTTATCTTATAAATAAAGATTAAAATGATGGCTGACATATGATTATCCTTTAAGATCCTATGAATAAAAATATGTCTTTAGTCGTGTTCCCAGCTGTAACTCAAACATACAACCTGTTTCATTTACAGACATTAATACATGTTTAATGTTTCTAACATGTTAATGTCACATGTCAAACTGTGAGGTCACTCAGTACAGCGCAGACCTGCACCAAGGCCCAACAGTCCCTTTTCATTATATTAACCCTGATCCAAATTCCAACCTGACGTGTGCCATTGCGATCTATCAGGTAGTTTATGCATAAAGTCTATCTGGCATGCCTGATTCCACCCGTGTATCCAAAATAAGAATCGTAATGCACCACAAAATATCACAATACGAAAATGTACTTCCCCAAAACTCCTCCCTACGTGCAGCATTTCAGCTGTTATTGTTTCTACCACGTTATCTGTGCAGGTTAAAGGCTGTATGCATCCTGTTTATATTTGCATATTACACTCAGTTTAATTAAAACATTTCTTTTCCCCTCAGCCTTTTGTCACCCTCGTGCTGAAATACAGCAGCTCTCTGGGGTTTAAAAGCTGTGGCAAAACATGAAATATGGCTTCAATATGTCCCCCGCTGCTTTATCTGGCCCATGTAAACATAAATCATACATTGTTAAAGTGTCCGGGATTATACAGGAGCCCTTGATATCAGCATCAGTTATACAGCAGCAGTGTGATGCAAATGTAATGTTGTGAAACAACGATCACAATTCAGCTGCAACGTTGAATTTAATGTGAGATAAAAGAGTGCAGAAGGGCTTTAACGCAGGTCATTTGGCTGCACTCACCACCATAACCATTACATACATGTTTTGGCCCAGACTGATCTCCATACTGGATGTTACAGGTGTGGAAGGGAACACAGGAAACAGGAAAAAGAAGCTTCTTGAGGAAAGGATCTGAAAGATGACAAGAAATAAGACAATATTTTAAAAAAACAAGATAAAAATAGATTTTTAACCTTGAGGCGTCCTCATTTGCTAATGTTACTTAATTGCCTTTGGCAGATACTTTGTGATTAAATGGCTACCAGTGATTTACTTTTTCTTTAATTTGGGGGACTTCCCAGAAAAAAGGTCTGATCAAAAATATCTCCTGATATTGGTGAAGCTCCAGAACACTGAATCCTACATTGCCCATCATGCAACACATGCAGCCCATTCGCTAGAATCAAATATTGGCATCGTGTGTTTCTGCAAACCAAAGATGAGCTAAATTAGTACATTTTAGGAGGTGGAGAGATACAGCAGCCGTGGTTACAAAGGCTGTCGTTGTGGTAACCAATGGATATTTTCAGGTTTTGCTATTTTGCTATTTTTCAGTCATCTTAATATTCAGCTGCTAAACTACAGACCGCTACAGACAAGACCAGATATTTAACAACCCGCCGGACAAACAAACCGGATCATTTCAGGTAATACCTGGAAAATTACATCACATCTGGCAAGAAAAAAACAGGATATTTTTAAACGAGAAACATCCACTTTCATGACATCTACTGGAGCTTTTACCTGATCAGCTTCAGCTTTGTTCATTAATTGTGAAAAGTTGTTCAAATGCTTAGCTGACAGTGTAGCGGTTTTTATCCTCTATATGTGGAGATTAGATTTCAATTTTACTTTGACGTTCTCTGGTTCCATCATACTGTCACTGTGAGGAACCTTATCTCCAGTTCTGCGGACTTTCATGAGGATTATGTGAGGATAAGTTTCTTCTAAAAGCTGACAAAATCCTCCAACCTCTGTCAAACTCCTCAGATATGAAAAACCCCTAAAAAAAAAAAAAATTTAAAAAAGGTTTTCAAAAAGTGCAGCTTTTCACGACTCTTGAATGCTGAAGGGGTCGGGTCGCGTCTGCAGCAGGCTAAGCTGGGTGTTCCAGACGACACCCCCCCCCTTGAGCTCCTCTCAGCATGACTTATTCCAGCATCACAGAAATGCAAAGTAAGATGTTATGAATTTCTATCTTTTTGCATGAAACTTGATACATGCATACATAAACTGAAAACATCCAAACGGAGTCTCGTTCTACACATTCATGTCCTGCATGGTTGAGAATTATGTTCCAGGTGAGGGAAATAAACCAACTCTTCTTAGGTGGAATAAACACAGCTGAGTCTGTGTCTTTTATGCAAATCAAATCTGCAGATTTTGAAGTCATGAATGGTGACTGATGAGCTCTGTATGAGGAGTCTGAATATGCACAGCTTTGGATTTAATTCGTCGAGACATGCTAAGCCCTCCGTGTTTCAGTGCATGTGCGTTTGTGTAAACACAATTAGCTCTTTCTGTGTTAATATGTCGGCCATGATGAATCTTATTAAACTTTAATCCTGTCTAAGCTGCAGAACATGTGGCTGAACGTTCTGCTATAAGAGGTTGGTTATATGTTGAGCTACTTGATTATATTTGACAGCGAGGGAGGAGGGTCACATCTCCGTGGATAAATGCATTTAACATCCTTTGGCTTCAATTTAATAAAACACTAACACCCACAGCATATCTGTGTACTTCTTTATCCATCTGCTGTTTAATTTAGATGCTAGTCTGGCATGCCCGACTAATTCACAAATGCATATTAGTCTGGAACATCTCAGTTCATTTTCCATTTCCAAGAGGGCGTTATCGTTGAGGGCATACAAATATGATGGACCATGTGATGCATGGAAGTTTCAGCAGGACTTGGCTGATTTACAAGCACGACAACAAACGGTGGCCTGGTCACAAACAAATTACAGCTGAACGACAATCTAAAACGTGTTTCTGTAAACGTTTCAGACAGACGAAGGTGATGCAGCAACAGAATATTGACTGGAAAGAAAACACACATAGCAACGTGTTATGTGTGACTTTTCACATCAGGACCAGTGATGCTCCTCTAACCTATATCTCATATTAAATAAACTGTTGTGATTGGTCCACACAAACCAGGATGGAGAGAAATCTGTCGGCATGCGAGGACATATCTGCCAGAGCAGGTGGGACATGAACTCAAAGCCTGGGTCGCAGGATAATCATATATACATGTGTATGTATGTAGATTTAACCAGCACAGAGCTGATGGTCGTAGGCGTGTGTATCGTCGCCGTGGGGAACGCTATCCTGTAAGTGGACCGTTTTGGTGGTGGTGTCATGATATCACCTTCATGCATGACAATGTCAGACCACGTGTGGCTCATGTCTGTCAGGAGTAGCCTGCCTGGACCAGAACAATGTGTGTCCATACACACACACACACACACACACACACACACACACACACACACACACACACACACACACACACACACACACACACACACACACACACACACTTTTTGTTTTGCTTTGTCTTTATTCTCTCTTTTTCTTTTTGGTTATTTCTGAAAAATTGCAAGGAGGGAAAAAAAGAAAGAAAGAAAAAATATTATTATTATTTGTTTTTTTTATTTATAAAAAAAAAATAATGCTCGACTGTAATGTCCTGGAAACTGCTGTGAACCATTTCTTTACCAATATATCTGGCAGGGTTTTGTTTTGTTGTTTAATTTAGTTTTGGCTTTGTTTTTGTTGCTGTTTTCTGTTAATGTTTGTTTTGAATATAAAACTGGAAAACTGAAAATAAAACATTTGATAACACTAACACACTGATTGATTGCCGGTCCAGCCCTGACAACCAAACACACACATTGCAGTTGTGAATTTCCTCTGAATGTTGTTATTAATGTCATCAATAAAATATCCATATTAGGCTGTCAAAATAAAATCCATATTTATGGCAGCAGTGACAGCTGGGAAAAATCAGGAAGTTTGTTATCTGATCAGTCAGTCATTCAGATCACATGTCTGAACAACAGTGTGCGTTTCCTTCCTACAGCGCTACAGTACCGTCTGTGACACATTGTGGACAGGAGCTGACAGGAATCGGCTGGGGGGTTAAATAGTTCCTCCCTTCATCTGTCGCCTCCTCTCAGCCTCTGCTCCCCCCCCCCTGGGAACACTACCAGCTACGATTAATCGAGTTTGTCTCCCTCTTTGCCACTGCTGTCACAAGGATCACGCTCAGCAAGGCTGCACAACTGCAGGCCTCATCTCTGCACCGCATAATTCACACCCATGAACACTGGTGCTCATTCAGCACTGGGGATCCTCACTGAAACCAAACACACTAATAATCAAGCAGCAATTTGAGGTGAAGAGAATCATGCAGCCGGCACTTAGAGACGATCCGAGCAGGATGACATAACAGATCGCTGCGTGATCTCAGAGCGGAGTCCAGGTCATGTAACGTCATGAGATGAAACCACAGGTCATCATTGGATGAGACACTCACTGACCGACCCCCCCGTTGGACTCATTTAATATTTTATTAATGCAATTAATCATCACCTGACAGGCTGATTAGATCAGTGTCTTCTGAAGCAGATTTAGGGGCCTCTGAGGGCCCTCAAGAGACGAGGAGGGTTTAATAAGAAGTTTAATTTCACTTTAATTAAATCCACTTCAAATTATCACATAAACAGATTCCATAATGACTCCAATAATTGCGGATGCCACTCTGACTGTGGAGCTCTGATTACATCAATGAGCCTGATTCTACTCAACATGGCGCAGGGCTTTAGGAGTACAGGGGTCCGAAAACTGAGCCTGCTTCGCTTCCTCATCCGTTTTGATCGCAAAAATCAGACAGCAATACCTTTTAAAGTATGTCTGTTGACATGAGCATAAATGATCTGCAGTCATACATGAGAGTCACGTTAAATGGAAAAACAGAAGAGGTTAAAATGATCATGAAACGTCGGAAAGTAAATTAATATTTAATTAAATTGTTCATTTAAAGGGAAACTGACTCTACAGATGCCATTAAAATGTAATCATTAGAGGAAAGTGTCTCAAACAGTACATAAACATAAGTAAATGTGTTACACAATAATATATTTATACAATAATATTATATCATGACTCTATAATTATTCTGGAGCCTATAAGTTTGAATGCAATCAGGTCAGTCTTCGGACATAATGCTGATCCTACCCTTCTTCTCTCACCATCTTCATCACCTTCTCTATTTCTTTTTCTCTCTATCTCATCATGTTCTGTTTCTCTTCCTTTCCCAAAGCAGGAAGTAAACACAGGATCAGCTGATACTGATATGCAAATGTTACCAGCCTCTAAGAGGTTAATTAATCCTGCAATGAAAATAAATTAACATGTATTTAAAACCTTTACACAATCTGAACTGAAAGAAAAGTATTTCAATAGCTAACGAGCTCGTTAACTCATGTAAGTGAGCCAGCAGGCATCATGATGGACGCCACTGTGTAACAGTACAGGAGCTATTTGTCAGATGATGTCTGGGGACAAATGGTGTTGAACTACCAGCAGTAAACTAGTTCACTTCTGCAGTTACCTGTGTCACACAAATATCTTTTTTTTACCCCTCTAGGCGGTAAAAAAAAACCAGAAGCTGGCAGCCCTTAAATCACCTCCAGCAGTCCTTATGTGAATCCATCTTCACTCCTCCTGATGCTCTGGATCTGCTCCAGGATCTGTGACCCGGCTGCCATCCTCTCCCTCTGCAGGGTCTGACGTCACTCCTCTGCTTCCAAGTGCTTGTAATGAGCGTCTGGCAGGATGGGGGCAATATGACACCATTTAGCCTTGGCAGCGTGTCTCCTGCTATAAAAAAGTAATGCCTGTTCCTATTAAAAAGACACTGAGTCAACAGTTTGGAGTATATTGTAAATCCTACAAACTCTTGGACAGAAATCAAACAGCACTGCGTCTGTTTATAAGTCCATATTTACAACCTGACACCATGTTTTTATTATTCATTTAAATGACAATTTATTTTTAATCTTAACACTCATCACGTAGCGCTACTTTAAATTCTCACAAATAAAGACGGACACAATAACATTTTAATGACCTAAAAACAGGATCAGTCCTGTCAGTGTTGAAGCCCTCAGACAACCTGTCATCAACCACCTCAGGTGTTAGTCAGTACCAGAAGGCTTGTCAACAGTCTGTTGCCGTTTCTGTATCGCCCCAAGCAGTCTTACATTCATTTGGTTGTTGGTATGCAGGATGGGAACCGAGCAGAAGACAAAGTTCACGTCTCGATTGCAGCAGAGGAGCGGGTTCCGTCCGACCGTCCGTCAGGTTTCGTGTCTGGAGGATAACTCGTTGCACAGCAATCATAACTTGAAGTGGTGCCTTTTGCTGTTTAGGTATTTTTTGTCACCTTTACTCTTTTGTTTCCATGGTTACAAGTTGGACTTCAGCTTGTTTTGGGAGTGGGTTTTGTTTCCAGAGCAGATCACAAAAACTATTTGATATTTTTTCATCAAACTCTCTAAAACACATCAACTAAGTACTGAAGTGGTGCCTTTGGATATTTAATAACTTTAATCATTTGTATTTGTTTTGTTTCCATTGTTTTAAAGTTTATTTTAGGCTCATTCTGTGGGCGGGGTTTGTGTCAAACATGACTCAAAAACTGTTCAATATTATTTCATCAAACTTTAAGTACACATCTGGAGATTCATTTTGGAAATTCTAAACATTTCATTTGCATTTTTCATTTGAAAATTGAATTTTTTTTCCAGATATAAAACTAATAAGAACTGAAGTAAAAGATGTAAGGTGTTGGGAATGAAAGACGGATTTTACTCCCCGTGTCGTGCATCTGGAATGTTTCATGTTCTTGGAGAAAGCGTGTCAAATTTTGCCTTCCATGACTAATTCCAAGTCATGTTCAAGTCAAGGTTGACCAATAGCAACGAACACACTTCAACATAGTGGAGCAACAGAGGACTTCTTGTTCTCTTGCACTTCCTGATCCGTTATGTTTGGGACGAGGGTTTAGTTATGCTCAGTTTTCCTTATTTGTAGAAATCCTGTTTTGAGGATCTTGGTGGTGGTTTGATTGACTCTCAAACACTTTTTAGACTCCAAAACTGAAACAAAAATTAATGATACTGTGTAATCTAAATAAATATTAGAAGCACATTAAAAGCCAGAGGAGGAAACTAAGTAAATCACCCCTAACCCTAACCCTGAATATGTATGAAATAAAGACAGACATTTTAACATGGTGCAATAAAAAAAAGTCATGGACAAATTATGTCAAGCCCGACTTCTCTGATGAATGTCCTCAGTTTATTGTGCTGCCAATAAAATCAAGTGTAGTAGAGATGGATTACAGCCGGAGTCCTGAACCATTGTATCTGCTGCAGAAAACAGAGGCTGGATATTTTTCTACATAATTAATCTGAATAGAAAAGTTTTCATAGAAGAGAAAAACCCAAACATAGGAAAATACTACAACTAATACTCCAAAATGAAAATGAACATGACAATATGAGTCATGTTGCTGTTTTATGGGGTAATAAATGCAACAACAAAAAAATGCTTTCACACTGTAAATGAACCAAACGGACCAAGTCTGTTTGTGGAACCAAAGTTCAGCTGTTTGATCTGGACCTTGGTCCAAGGGAGGTTTCACACCTGTAATTTTGGTCCGAATCAAACTGAAAAGGTGTGAAAGCCCCCTAACACACATAAGTCATTATGGCTGCCTGAAGCCCCCAGTTAGTGTTGGATTTGAGCGTTTCTGACTTTGGTGATTATCCGTATCAACCGAGGCAGAGATCTGAACTGGGACCAGGTTAAAGTTAAAGTTAAAGTTACACCACAAGAATAATTTTTAATGTAATCACACAAAAAATCATGGGATCTTAAGAGGACAAGTTTATCAGTTAATTACATACAGTATAAGTGGAATTTACTCAGTAGAGCACATACTGTATGTACGCTTAGGCTGAACAATCATACTCAGTAGCTGACCATGTTGAAAATGACCTTGATCTGGATCCACACTAAAATATATATATTCATTTATCAACCATAAGGACATTTTCCACGTGTGGATGCTCCTCTCCACATCCCAATTCAAACACGAAGTGTGTTACAACATAAAAATGAAAGTTTTACACAAACTTCAAAACTGAAATTTAGTCAAGTTTAAACAAATTTGCAAAAAAACGTGCAGTGCCTGCATTTACTCTGCTGACTGTGTTGTGAAAGCTGCGGTATGTGTGCCTTTACAGCTGCACAGATGAGCGTTCCAAAACATCTCAGCTGTGTTTAAACAGAACAGCAGGTTCTCTTTGATAGAACGCAGCCTCTGACAAGACTGAACATTAAGTCATTTAATGCTGAGTTATTTAGATACACGACTGAGGATAATTCAATTTATATAAGCAAATCTGAGTCTCTTAGCACACATGTACACACACACACACACACACACACACACACACACACACACACACACACAGACACACACACACACACACACACACACACACACACACACACACACACACACACACACACACACACACACACACACACGCACACACACACACACACACAGCTGTCTGCTGGATGAATGGAGCTACAGAGTTAATGTCTCAGCTGTATGTGGCCATAAAATTGGATGAATCTTTACGGCTGTGTCATCCCATCACATAATAGCCCTTCAAGCTCCATTTTTCTCCTCCGAGCTGAACCGCTGTTCTTTCAATTTAGGCGATTCAGACGTTTCAATTCTCTCTGTGAGACTGGTGAAAAAGACCAACCTCCACCCTCCACCCTCCGCCCATCTGTGCTGTTAATATTTGTGTTTATTCTCTACGGGCTCATTTATTACAGCAGCTTAGATCGAAGAGGGCGCCTAATTGACCCGATCTATCAATCGTAATTAAGATATTTAATCTATTCTTCTGAGATGACAGATCGTGTTTTTCGAACACAATTGAATTTTAGATAAATCATCGTTCCCTCTTTAATTCAGTATGGATGCCCTGAACTCAATAATCACATTTAAAACAGCTCCGCGAGCAGCAAATGGTGGCTAAGTAGCCGAGTACTCGCCTCTGACATTTTTCAACACCAAGGTTGAATCACATTGTGCAGGAGGAGACATGTTAAGGTGTTAGAGAGGTTGAATCACATTGTGCAGGAGGAGACATGTTAAGGTGTTAGAGAGGTTAAATCACATTGTGCAGGAGGAGACATGTTAAGGTGTTAGAGAGGTTGAATCACATTGTGCAGGAGGAGACGTGTTAAGGTGTTACAGACTGAAATACACAGGATCACCTGCCACAGGTGCATTTTATTGAAGACAGACAAGTTCTTTAAGTCGTCCCTGTTACTGCAAAATGAAGTAAAAGTGACACAAATCCCTAATCAGCACCACCCTAATCAGCACCACCTTCATATCATGATTGACATGTGTACCAAGTTTTAGTTCTCCAGAAACAAAACACTTTCCCATCCTTTTCCCCACTTTATTTGTTGACGGGGGGGATGATAAAGGTAAACAGACAGCCTGGTAAAGGTGGCTTGAAAGCACAGAAACACTAGAATAATACGGCATCTGAGTGGGAGAAATGGGCTGGTATATATGCTGCAGGGCTGATGAGGAAATGAGGTGCAGGTGGGGAGATGGAGATGACCTCAGGTGAGGGAACGAGGTGATTGATGAGCAAAATCTGGAATAGAATGAAAGTCTGAGGGCATCTGGTGGACAGGCAGAGAGAAACGGCGGAGAGGTGGGACAAAGGAACAGAGTGTGTTGTGTTGACAGATGAAGGAAGGCGTCTCCATTCAGCAGGAATTGTGAGGACCAAAGTGCAGACACGTAAAGTGATCCGAGAAAACCAAGTGAATAAATCCTAAACGATTGACAGAGGCAAAGTAATAAAAAAAAACAGAATAAACAGGGAAATCGCAAGACAAAACTCACTTAAGAAAATACGAGGAGAGACAGCTGACATGTATAACAAACTGGCAGCTAACAACTGGAATCATACACACTAAATGCAATGGGATAACAAGGGAATGACAAACAGGTGACAAAGAGAGGAGGAGACAATCAGACAGGTGGAAACAATAACACAATCACAGAAGTTAAAGGGGAAGATACGGAGGGAGAGGGAATGAACTGAAACTGAAAACAGAGGATAAAAAACACAGACAGGGGAGCAAAAAACAGGAAACTGTAACATAAAAAAAACACTGCATGGAATAAAACTTCAAAATAAAACAGGAAACGGTGACACAAAACCTTATACTTCATAGTGCATAAACAACTAAGGCCCTCAGCGTCTGGAGACACTCTCAGGTAAATACTTACAGCAGCAGCTGCTGAGCATGATTCCCATTTGGATGCATAAGTATCATTTTTAAACTTTTTTTAATTTTTTTTTACATTTTCACAAATGTAATCAGTTGCATGACAGAATTTCAGGTTTTCTATAATGTGTGGAGAAAAAACTTCATGCTTTCTGACCCAAAGATGCTGAAATAAAATCATTTGGTAAAGAAAAAAAGAAGAAATTAAAATATAAAAAATTCATTGAGTTAGATTGTTAATGGAAACCATGAACTGCTCACAGCCAAAGTAAACTCTCATCATGACATCGGATGAAGTACAATCCATCATGTTTGTGACCTCAGGAACTCAGCCAGTCTTCGCCTCATGAAAAACCTCGTCCTGCTGTGTCCTGCTGTGTCCTGAGAGGTGATGATCCGCCGCTCAGACATTCATGTTTTCAACCTGTGATATTTTTCACTTTGACGAAGGCCCAGCGTTCACAGAGATCAACAGGACAATAATTTGCAGTTAACAGCTTGATCCTGTGCACCAGCTGGTCTGGAGAAGCACCAAATAGCCGCCGTCTCGGGCCTAAATCTCTGGCTGGGCCACATACAACAAACTGTTGAGAGGACGGCAGCCAAGCGGCGCTTGACCAGGCGGCGTGCCCATCAAATGATTCCACCACAAACACACACTAACGGTTGTGTGTTTCCATTCAGAGCAGTTTTCAGTTTCATTTTGGATTACAGGAAAAATCACAGCTCATTATTGATGCATCGTCCAATATGGACGCTAATGTGAGAGAGTATGTTACTGTTCATTTGGAAATAGGATAAAGTGCTTATTGAAATGTTTTTAGCCCTGATTTGATTGGTCCAAGTTGTATGACTGCTAGATGTCGAGGATTATAACAGCTTATCTTTGCATAAACTATTCTTTTTTTTTGATGGAATTGAATTTAGCATGAAAGCCGCTGCAGACTTGATAAGGACCTAATAAGTGACTGACAGTCAGCACTGAGGGCTGTAATGTTCCTATGAGATTAGCTGTGTGCAAGTCTCTCATCATCCAATGCCAATGGGCAACGACTACGCCACAGCCAATCAGCGAACCCCATTTGGTCGCTCCTGCCTTGCATCAGCCTTGCATGTAAATGCTGTATATATTCTACATTTACATGATGATCTAGTCCACGTTATGTGGCTCACATTTAGTAAATGCTCTTAAAGCATCTAAAACTCACTGTTAACACCAACGTCTGACATACAAACGACCAAATCGCTGCTGACCAGGAGTCGTATCAGTCACACATGGTGTGTGAAGGAAAATGTCAAGCGCCTGGTTACACCTGAACCTTTTCAGCCGTCCATATAAACCATGGATCTATGAATGTCTATTTGCAGAATTAACACGTCTGGCAGAGAAATATGAGTGTAACCACAATGTTTAAAGGTCAATGTATTATTTAAATCTTTTTTTTAATAGAGAAGTGAAGTGAACACATGGTTCTGATTTTTAAAAAACAGCAGCACTGACAGAAGGCCTTACGCAGTTTTAACCTTTCACTGGTGCCTGCATTAATGTGAACACATAAAGCAATGAAAAAAAAAACAATGTTACAACATGGCTGTGGCGAAATAATGGACTTAACATTTATTAATGGTACAAACTGAGAAACAGAAATATGGGAAAGTCAATAAGAGCTAAGAGAAGGAAAGACGAGTTGTGGAGAACAAATGTGCATGGATGGGTGGAAGATAATAGTTTCCATTTTTATTGTTTTTTGGAATTAAATCAAAGTAATTTTTTAACTTGTTTGATACATTAGAAAAAGATCCTCTGTGTGAAAGTTAAAACTGATTTTTTTTAAATGCAAAATGCACATTTACACAAGTATTCACTGCGTTCAGTGGTGCAACTAACTGGTTTGAGATGTCACATAATTATACCTGTGTCAAATTAAAGTATCTGAATATATATATAAAATATATATTTTTATTTTATTTTATTTTATTTACATTTGTCTTCCATTTTTATTTCCTTCCATCTTTCTGTACTTCTTCCCTTCTTTCCATCTTTAGTTACTTATTTTACGAGTATACCTGAGACATTTTGAATGCAGCACCTTAACTTTGTACGGCAGTATATATATCAACCCGCAGCTAAAAGGCATTAAAAAAAAGCAGAGAGAGGAGCTGAAAAGGAAACCGTCTATTGAATCTGGGAGCAGATTGAGCCAACCTCTCAGCTGCTTTGTGTAACAACAAAAGCCTCAACAAGCTCTCGTTACTGGTCCTTGGCCAGCTGTGATCAAATAACTGGAAGTTAGGAGCTCCCATCAATCCACAGCTAATGGGGCTGTGGAAAATACAACAGACTCTTATCACTCCGGAGAAACAACCTGAGGATTTTTGTTTGGTCTTATGCCCAGTCAGGTTATTTGGCCTCCATATGCATCACCATGTGTCCTCAAATAACAGCTATAGTGAAATGATTTTTTTTTCCCCCATAGGCTCAGAAATAACAGAAAAGGTAGCTGAGATTGACAGTGAATTATTTCCCTGTGAGTCTGGATTTATCCGGTCTGTTTCATAAAACTTTCAACTCTAACTTCAGAAGCGCTGGGCCCAAAGCCCAGGAGTCACTAACATCTCCTCTTAATGCATTCCAGGCATGGTTTCAACCACACATTATTCTCCTCTGTGCCAAGATATGAACTCTTTTTTTTTTGGGGGGGGGATGAACAAAGTAAAAGAGAATTAAATTAAGGTCACCAGAGGGAGAAGATGAAGGATTAGCAGGTAGCGCAAATGTTAGAGGAGCTGGAGACGAGAAGAACGTTAACGTTTCCGCTGCGATAGACCGATCAGCTGCTCCATACCGGCCATCGGACGATCGATCCATCATCGTTGAACCAGAGCCATGAGACTGTCCCCCACAAACTTCATTCCTTTTTTTTACGCCCCTGCCAAAGGGGGCCATGTTGGTTTTTTATGTACGTAACCAGGTATGGTGGATCCACATCTCTTCAAAAGCTCAGCACAAACTGAGTATTCCCAGTAGCGGCATCCATGTCCTTGAACACAACTTTTCTAGTTTCTAACTTGCAAATTCGCAAAGTGCCAAGCCAACAACGTTCAGTGTGTACAGTAAAACATAGCATCCTTACCTTTGCTTCTGTCTGAGTAAACTTCTACTTCCTCTTTAGAACACAAACTTCTACCTGGCCTGCAGGAGCTTTCAGACTAATCTTCATTGACATTTTCTCAGGGGCCGATGAACCTTTGTCACATGTGCAGTGTGAGCAGTCATGAGCTTTGGCTTCACATCGCAGATAAATTTACTCTTACAGTATGAGTCATGCTGCGTTCACGCCGACAGTGATGCAACATGTCTAGCTTTAATTTACTTGCTTGGGATCATTTGAGTTTATTCACGTCAATCACGCTCGTAACGCGATCGATACCAGCAACGTGTATTTGTGCCATTTACTCCCATCATCAACGATGACCCAAGTCAACACAATTGCATCATTCACATCGCCCGGCATGAAGTCACCTGTACTTGTACCTTCCATTGACTTTGTATGAAAAAGTTTATAAAATTGCGTCGCATTCCATATGAACGCAACATTAAAGGCCAATATTTCTAAAATCATACAGCGTAAGCCCAGCTTTTTAGTGTTTGTTTGACCCACTTTTTAACATTCCTCCCAAGGTTATGCCCCCTCTATGCTGTTTCACCAAAAAATATGTCATGATATGAAAGCGAGGCTCTCTTGAAATGATGTTTAATCAAACAAAAACACCCTCTGGAAATCTTAACAAGCCGTGAAGCCTGGTATCTAAGTCCATTTAGAGACAAATACATCTGCACAGATTCTTATTATGTGTCAGCTTGGTAAAATTGGACATGTTTTCTGACTGCGGACTTCATTCCAGTGGAGCTCCATGGCAGCATTAACTGAAGCAGCAGCTGCAGGCCAGTCAAAGTGAACAAGAACGACTCTGCTGAAAATCCCTCACAGTGACAGAGGTCAGCCAGACCACCAGCTCCTACATGATAAAACAAGACCTCCACTCCCTCACCCACCTCCTATCTGATCTCCCACCTCTTATCTACTAATGAAGGCTCGTGGAGGAGTGCGGAGTGAATGACTCATTAACACAATTACGCCAAAATACCGAACTGATGACTGTGAGCGAAGCAGAGGCAGAGCAGAGGGCAGGCCGGACGCAGGCTGGGGGAACATATGGCCGACAGCGGACGGTCGTATGGATACATAGGCGAGGAAGCGGGCAGGCTGCCAACAGCTGCAATAAAGAGCTGAGCAGACAGCAGGAGGCTGCAGAGGAGAAGCGTGATGCTGCGAGCACAAAGAGCCCGACACGTGTGAACAGACTGAAAATGGACAGATGTAAGGCAGCACATGTATGACACACCTACACGCTTTGATAAAACACACCATCCATCAGCACACACTATATATATATTACTGAGGGTTTACTCTGGTCTATTGTGACGTAAACTAAATATTACAAAACTCAAAGTAATAAGAATAAAGGACTCTTTATTTATCTGGCTGAGATGGAACTTCCTTTTTTTTTAATCTTGACCCTCCTCAGTGGTACAAACATTTTCCTGCCTGCATAACTGGGGGAAAATGCATGAGGCTCCTTTTTATGAGGGAGTAAAAGTCTATTTAAAATCACAAACTGGAGTGCCGTTGTTCCACCCTTGTATTGTTCAGTGTGAACAAACAACAGCCGTTGTGGAGAAGGGACTTCATTGCAGCAGCTGTAGATCTGTATCAGGAGTGTTCGGAGACTGTAAACCTCCACTAAGGCTGTGCATTTCCTCCAAAGGGTCCCATCTCCCCACCAAGTTACATTTCTGTTTATATTTACTGGATCTACTCCTTCTTCTTCTTCTTCTTTGGGACAATAACCGCTCTTCCACCCAGTTTTATGGTAACCTGTCAAGTTGTTCAAGTGTTATTGACAAAAGCTGTTTGTCTACCTTTTTAACACACGGTTAGAAACAAAGACAAGGTAGGTGTTCATTGTAAAGAAGTACAAAAAAAAAAAACATGAGGATTACCTTCCTGGTTGGAGAAATGTCCCACTGATCATACATCAATCATACAGCCTTGCATGATTCAAACCTAATGTAGCTGCTGAAAAGTGAGCGATAACAACACAGTTAATCTCCACAGATTGTATCGGCGCTGCTCCGACCCTGACCTCTGACCTCTGACCTCTTCATGTACATCCAGAGTGAGATTTTAAAGGCAACAACAAACATGTCAGGGATTCAATGAAGCAATGGAGGGAACGATGTTTACAGCCGTGTTACAGGTCACGGCCTGACGTAAAAAATTGTAATCGACAGGCAGCTGCATAACACACACACAGACCACATGCACACAGACACACACACACACACACACACACGCTAGTAAAGGAAGTTAATGGGCATCGAACAAACAAACACACAAATGGTTCATAGCCTGCAGTGACGTGAGGAATGAACGTGCTGTTGGATTCTGACACGACCGAACAGAGAGCTTAAAACACCAGAAAGCAGTTTTTCTTCCTCTATTATTATTCTGTTTTCCTGCCATTACCTGCCAGGGCTGGTCTTTAGTCCCGCCCACCTTCAGTCACATGATCTCTGGCCGCCTACACACCTGACCCACATCCTCCCAATCAACTGGCCTGCTATATGAACCCTCCCTAACTCATCCATCGCTTTGTTTCTCTTATTTGTTATATTCATATTGATTTTTATTTGATTTTTTTTAAAGCGTTTTGACTGGTTAAATAATTGTAGGAGTCAAAGTCAAGTCAAACAAGTGGGAGTTATTTAAAAAAAATCAGTTTAAGTCATAGTTTGAGAGTTTTTTTATTTGATTTATCCATGTTTGTGCTTCCTAGTTTGTATCAGTGCATGTGTTAATATGAATGTGTGTGGAAGGAGGACTAATAACAGTGATTCAACTCATTACCCTTCACTGAGAGATCTCTGATTGTCATATCTCCTGAATGCATCAGATTATTAATGCACACATACAGACGCCGTTAATTGTTAATTGTGCCCTGGCAGTTTGACGGACAGCTGTGTGCTATCAGAGCTTAGGGAGAACCTCATCGCCTACATGCTGATGGCAAAGATGGGGAGTGAACCAATCACAGTGTTCCACAAAGCAGCCAAGACACAGAGGAGGAGGTGGGTAGAAAAACAGGAACACAGTACAATAACCTGACTATAAATCATCATCATCACAGCATTGAACCATACTTTGGTTTAGACATACCTTAAACTGATTTTCAATAAATATATAAATCCATCTGTTGTCATAAATCCTGAATTTTCACAGGAAAATGAAACAATTACGGACTTTTAATTCAGCGAACATGTTCATACATTGAAACATCACTGCAGCATTAAACCTGACGACTATACCTGGCTGCAACCTGCAAACACGGCTGGATATAACTCCTATATTTGATATAACATATATGTATTTGAAAGTAAAACAAAGATTGTCCAGTGTGTTTAAAACTCCTTCCTGTCTGTGTTTCAGTTCCTTCTGAGTCACTGTGCCCGAAGCTCTTTCTCCCTCTCTTATCATAAAAACTGTCCATAAATCAAGTCAGCTGTATTTTCATGTGGAACCAATGCAACAAGATTAAAACTCGTCACACGGCTTTTATCAGAGGTGGGTAATGACGTCGTCTCCGCACCTCCTGATTTTAATACAAAAGATGATCTTCAAAGGGGGGAAATCGTCACGGCTGTGCAGGTCACAAGAAATCTGCTGCTGGCTGAAAGGAGTCACCACCGTCTACTAGTTCAGCTTCAAAAAAACAATATCAAAGAACAAAAACATCATTCATTTCTTTTCCTTCTTCAAACATGAAAGCAGTGAAACCAAATGGAGCTGAACACGTGTCAGAATTGGAGCCACGTCAACATTACGTCTTAATTATTACCTTTATGATGCAGAGAGCTAATGGTTCATTTTCATAAAGTCAGTCTGTTGTTGTATTTAATGCTTCTTTTTTTTTACACGATGCTTAGAGCAAAGAGAGTTCTAAAGGAAACTCTGAATGTCTCCCTCCATCACCAAAATGGAACGAATGATCCAGGATCTGCATCAAAATGTCATCAACTCTTCTTTGGGACAAGATCCATCCTGAGAGAAATATTTCCAGCATCATCCCTTGACAGTTTTTATCGTGCAGACCAACAAACATCCGATCTCTGCAGTGTTTTCACTCCACCTTTCAGTATTGGCTCAGCTTGGATCCTCAAACCAAGCAAATAAAAAAATTAGCCGCTAATATCCACAGCTTTTCCGCTGGAAAACCAAAAATTAATGAGCCAATATCTGAGCCGTACCAGGCTGTGGAAATGAGGCGTTAGAGTTAATGTTCTTGAACTTACAGACCAAAACAAGAGATTTTAAGAAAGGCTGCTAATTACCAGACCAACCTCTACAGTCTATTAGATTTACACACAGAGCCGAGATCCTTCATTCATTGGTGGAGCTAATAAATAAAATCCAATCAACCTTCAAAAACTGCTCCTTAGGCTCTGGAGCTGCTTTAAATAATGCTTCAGTGGTGAGGATGATTGATGGCCGGGTTGGGCTGCAGGATTTATTAAATCTATAATGGAGTTGATGTTGCGTCCGTAATGAGCTTTCCCTGCTTTTTAAAAAAATAACAACATCATGACGAGGAAGAGGAGGCGCAGGAGGCCTTCGTCTTTTCCTCCTAACCTTCTGCAGTGGCGGCGTTTAAGACACTCCCGCTCCAATTTTAATCTTCTCATTTAACCTTTATTAGCTGCAGCTATTATGGGGGCGTGTCTCTGTGTGTGTCTTTATGTGTGCATAAAAGCTTTTTGCTCTGCACACACTGCCAAAAAAAAAATTCAATAATGGCAAATATTCGGTTAAGGTGACCCCTGGGCTGAAGTAGGGACCCAAATCAATGAGAGAGGTAATTTATTTGTCCTTGTAAAACACAGGGTTGGACAGTGAAATACATTTGTAGTCCCCTTCATGCTACACGCAAAGAACATATACACTGTTAATTATATTTTAGCTCCGCCAAGGAGGTTCTGTTTTCAACCCCGTCCAGTTGTTTCCCTGAATCGAACACGATTCCAAACGTCGAGTGGATGTTGGAGACAGGTTTCTGTAAAGATCTGGGCTTTCATTACTCGGCCACTCTAGTTCCATCCACTCTGTTTGTACAGTAGATATGTGTAAATCTTCACTGCAGAAACAAACAGCAGGTGACTTACAGTCTTCATGGTGGCTGTGCTCCATTTGGACCCCTCTTTTTGGTTTTTGTCACAAATGCTCACATATCCTGCTGCTGGGTTTGAATATCGTTTGTATTTCACTCTTTAAAGTTCATATTTTCAAGACCTTTTTGGGTGGTTGTTATCTGCGGGTAGTAAATGTCTCTGATGTCTTGGTACAGATGATTAGAGGCTGCAGCTCGGTCGGTTTTCCACCTCCTGCTTTACACAGTCTTTTTGTAAGGGAGCCATATCTGTGTTGTGGTGGCCTCTCTCCGAATCTGTACCTGATCAAGGATTTTCCTTTTGTTCGGTTTGGTCGCAGTAATCAGGTCATCTGCCACTATTTTAATATTTTGCTCTGGGTTTTTTTTGGTTGATTCTTTCCAATGTGATTTCTTGTTATCTTTGGTTTAGTCTGATGATGCCACAACTGATGTGCAGATGATGGAGGGTTGTGTTAACGGGCCCCATTTTCAGAAGGGAAGCGCATCCTTCAATTCATCATCCATCCACCGTCCATCCCTCTGTATAATTATCCTCTCATATGTTCATCCATCCATCCATCCATTTGTCCATCATTCATCCATCTAGCCGTCTAATTATCCATCATCCATCTCTCTCGCCCTCTCGGTGTGAGTGTGAGGTTCCCATCAGTGAAGCAGATGGCCGTTCACAGTTTGGCGAACTCTTCCCTTTCATTTTAGAACACACACAGTTACGCGTAGACGACAATCTGTACTGTGATGCAGACACATGCTACACAGTTTGTGTAGCATGTGTCTGCTTCCTCCCTTCCTCCCTCCCTCCCTCTCCTGTGTGTGTTGAGCTGGCAGTTCACCTCCATCAGTGGATCTCCTCCTGCAGTGTTCAATAACCTTGATGTGACCAGACTCGTTCTGCAGCTCCTCTGCAGCGAAACACCCAAGAGAATCTGGAAAAAAACAAAAAAAACAAAAACAAGAACAAGAACAAGCTGCATTTTGTTCAACTCCAACCTCCTGCAGCACTTCATTCCCTTCCTCATGGGTCCCATATCTACTAAAATACAGCCTGTCAAAGCTTATAAAAAGATGCAACTGCAGCCTGGTGGGGAGAAGCAATGTGATCTTAAAGTTTCATTTAAATGTCATCAGTAATTATCAGTGTCTCCCTTTTGGTTTCGCCACAGGAGCATCATAATCCATTTTATAATGGCTGCAAATCAAAACAGACTACCATGGTGTAACAAATGGTTAATATTCAATTGATTTATTTGTTGCTTGGACTCTGTGGGAGATAAATGCTTTTTTTTCTCCTGCACCAAATCCAACATGACGGCCTCTCTGCTGCACTTTTTCTCTCGGGAACCTTGAAGTTGCTCATTCAGTCCTGCAGATATATTGTATGTGGAAGTGAGCAGGCTTTAACCTGCACCAGCCTCCAGCCTCCAGTGCACAGAGTGAAATAAACACTTTGTATCTTTAGTTGCAACCTCTTCTCCTGGAACATTTTTAAAATAAAATGTGCACCGTCTCCCAATCGTCTGCCCTATCAACAACTCCATTTGACTGCATATGTGCAAAGAGGAGGAGGAGGAGGAGGTGGAGGAGGGCTGGTGCACTTAATGGCAGTCTGCAGATCGGGCCGAGGCAGCCCATAAAAAGACTCATTGTGATTAACAGCGGATAGGATGCAGGCGGGAGATATTATATATCATAAAGGGAAAATATTATGTTACGTATAGCGATCCTCTGGCAGCAGAAATGATGTGTGTCTCCACCGTCTGGGCCACATTTACACACAGGAGACAGCAGCTCAACTTCAATTATTCAAACCTCCAAACACACTGATGGAATGTTAATTAATGCTCTGTGTTCTTCTACTCTTTCCAGGCCCGGGGTGAAATTATTTGGAGTAAAGCAGCCGTTTCTGATAAATGTGGAGTGAAATGTCTTTGACAGTGAGAGTCTCTAAATCAGAGGAGAAAGCTTCTAAATCTAAATCCGTTTGGGTAGAATGTGGATGGTGTGAGAGCCGATCCATGCATCACCGGTGTGTCACGAGTAAAGTGTTTAAATAGCAGGAAAAATAATGCACCGTTTACTTTATAGCAGCTCTTTGTTTTTCAAGAAAACTGACAAAAACAGACCTTTTTTCGTTTGTTTTCTAGTGATTTTATTGTATTTTTTCTTACTCAAAACAGAAAATGTAAATCAAATCGTTTTTGTTTTTTTTCTTTTTTAATTTCACTCCTCCCTTATGGGCCACGGAAAGAAAAACACCTTTTGTATTTCAAATTTGTCTTTTGTATCTTAAAACAAAAAATCAAATAACCACTCATTTTTCGTTTTTTTTTTTTTTTTTCGTATCCGTTCCTGAAACGAAAATCGAATTACCAAAAGATACACGGACCACACCGCCTCTGATCACCACGAGGTTCTCTAGTTATTATTCTTACTGTCACCTTCGACCCCTCAGGAGAGCTGAGAAGCCTGGAAAAGCTCCCTGCTCGTACCACTCAGCATCACATCAGCGTTTTCCAGCCTCTTGTAAACTCAGTGTAATTTCCTGTCCAGTCAGAGCGGCGGCGGGTTGAAGCCGAGGAACCCTTCAAGGAGATAATAGAGAGGGGGAGAGAAATCAGATCTGAGTCCTCATTGGTTCTCAGTGCGTTCCAACGCTTCAGCGATGCCGGCTTTTGTTTCTGCGCTGTCAGACATGTTGTTGTTGCTGCTGCTGCAGCCGAAAACACAGCTCATTAGAAATAACCTCAGAAGGAGAAATCAGTGTTTGTACATTATATCTGCCTTCTCCATCCTGCATAATCAAATGTCCTCGTTGATTTGAATGAATTATGATGGGAACTGCTCCCTGCTGGCTCTGCCCACATCTTCCTTCAAACCAGAACGTTCCTCTCGTTGGCGACATCAAAGCGGCCTGTTTGAAGTTCGCCGCCTTTCTTTTAGATCCTCTGTTAGACAGAAAAGCTCAAAAGAAAACAGCCCCGAAGCTGTTGGCAGAGCAACCGACGAACAGCTAAAGCAAATGAAGGCGAAGGCAGTGAGATGAAGACCTTACAGGAAGCAGAAACGTCAAGAGATAAAGGGGGGGAAATGATGGTGTTGAAGGTTTTATCAAAGAGCACCAAAAAAAGGCAGAAAAAAAAGATCACGGAAAGAATTTTAAAAAACATGGAAATCAGCTTTCGAGGAATGAAACGAACAGAGCTGTGTTTTCAAAGAGGTCAAACTGGAGTTAAAGAAAGACACCCTGTCACACGAATGATGAGGTCAGAGGGATCGTCACAGGGTTCGGTTTGAATAATCAACAGCTGATGGAGGAGGCGGTGGAGGAGGTGGTGGAGGAGGCGGTGCAGGAGGTGGTGGAGGAGGCGGTGCAGGAGGCGGTGCAGGCCTGCAGTCTGAACAAACGATGAAGGGATTTTCCATTTTGATTGTTAATCCTCTAAAAGCTTCTGGATGAGAGCCCAAGTTGGCTGCTCTCCTCCCTCTCTCCCTGTCTCCCTCTCTCTCTCTCCCTCTCTCTCTCTCCCTCTCTCCCTCTCCCTCTCTCTGTCCCTCTCTCTGTCCCTCTCTCTCTCCCTCTCTCTCTCCCTCTCTCTGTCCCTCTCTCCCTCTCCCTCTCTCTGTCCCTCTCTCTGTCCCTCTCTCTCTCCCTCTCTCTCTCCCTCTCCCTCTCTCCCTCTCTCTGTCCCTCTCTCTCTCCCTCTCCCTCTCTCTGTCCCTCTCTCTGTCCCTCTCTCTGTCCCTCTCTCTCTCTCCCTCTCTCTCTCTCCCTCTCTCTCTCTCCCTCTCTCTCTCTCTCTCTCCCTCTCTCTCTCCCTCTCTTTCTCTCCCTCTCTCCCTCTCCCTCTCTCTCTCTCGTACTGCATTGTGATGTTCTGATGCAGATACATGCTGCCAGGCCATATGCTGCACATGAACAGAGCCAGGTAAATATTCATAGTATATTTAAATGTTAGTGGTCAGTGTGGTGAACCTTAGAGCCACATTTATATACGAGGGAAGAGAATGACATCATGGATACAAGCAGCTGAAATGAGCTTCCTCCGTTAGAAATATGGGTGAGGAGGAGCTCGGAGTAGAGCCGCCTCTCCTTGGCATGAAAAGAAGTCATTTGAGGTGGTTCAGGGTACCTGATTGGTAGGATGCCTCCACGGCGCCTCCTTTTGGAGGTTTTAACGGGTGGAATGACATTCCTCATCTGACCTGGAAATGCCTCAGGATCCCTTAAGATGAGCTGGAAAGTGTTGCTGGGGAGATGGAAAGAAACTTTCAGAGTGTCGTCGGTGTTTTTGAAGAGTTCCTCAGCAGCTCTGGAAATCATCTGATGACAAAAACACTTGAGTCTCTTACAACACCATCCTCCTCCTCCTCCTCCTCCTCCTCCTCCTTTTTTGTTTTCTCTCTTTAGTCTTCTAAAGTTGACATTTTGGAGGTTTGGAAGTGAATCAATCAATGCTTGACATGTGATGAAGTCCATCTACACACAGCTGGTTCTCAGTATGACTGACACTGGAGCAACTTTACGAGTTATTTATTCCTCATTTTGTCCCTAAATTCGTAAAAACACCTACATTTGATGCTACAGTATCGCATCAACTTCTTTTTCTTTGAGTGAAATATTCTGACTCTGGATTAAAATGTGAAGCTTCTGCAGCAGAGCGCAAACATGCAGGGAACTCTGGGTAATGCTGTCCTCTGGTGTACATAACCTGAAACTACAGCTGATCAGTCATGTGACTCCTCATCAGGTTGCATTTTCAGCTCTTTTTACAGTAGATTAGAATGGAAAGACGTCCCAGCTGTTCCTGCATGAAGACAAGCCAGGATCTACTTCATATATGGATTTTATCACCTTTTGACTCTTGAAATGATTTGTGCACATGGTCCATAGAAGCGATATCTCGTTTAAAACATGAAATAAAGCCCACACACAGCGCTAAGGGTAAAATAAGAGACCATTTTATTCTTTGTTCTGTTCTACAAAACTTTATTATAACATAAAGCCGACGAACAAAACTGTGTCTGCAGAGCATTAAATGTTTCTCTCAGGAAAAAAGCGGATTAAAATCACAGGTGAAAACTAATATATGTACAGTATTTATCGACTTTTTTGTTTGGATCCACTTTGTGCTTTTTTTTTTATTCTTTGATTCTCTGAAAACAAAAGTCTCATACAAATGTCTTTGAGACATTAGCACCATTTTATAAAAACAACCATAAAGGCAATCATGATTTGGAGTTGACAGCAATTTAGTGTGTTCAACAAGGAACGCAAAGTGAATTTTCTGTGTGGTGCAATACATACAAAGTCAATGCAATGCGAGTAGATGCACATTCGCAGCATGAAAGACTGCTTTGCGTTCTATGTGAAGACACCATTAGAGGTCACATATTTACCGTATTTCATTTTTGTGAAAAGGAAAAATCAACTAATCACTTTAACCTCTTTCATTCTGCGAGTCACAACATTAAACTGTTAAAAAGTCTTATGACCAAAATACAAAAGAAAACCATCGGAATATTAAACTCCTTTGAAAACAAAGCCGTCTGTGCTCTCAGAGGGAAACTGCGTGTTTGTCTGCGGTTCTTTTTGTCCTGTCAAAATCATTGGTAAAAGCATTTTGATTTATATCCCTTTGTCGTATTACAACGACAACATTTAGCAGAAGAAGACAAAGGAAGCAGGAATGACTTAAAACTTGATGTCCCAGTACTGCAGCGTCTCTTTAGTGGCTTCAAACTCGTCTCCAGTCGTGTCAAAGTCGGCGCCGGGCTGCGATCCCACCTCAGGGTGTTGTGGTGAACCTCCAGCCTCTGGAAGGTCATTCAAAATTAATATTAATGAGTTTAAGAATAAGATAATGAGACATTGTTCTCTCTTTGTTTTGGTCCATAAAGATCAAAATCAAAATCATTGTCTTAATTTTACTTCACACATAAAGAAGATGACCAAAACCGCTTTATATCATTTATCACTTTTTATATTATTGTATGCTTTTTTCACCGGTTTTCCAATGCAGTTAATTATGAACTTAAATTTATTCAACACAACGAAGAGAGAGCATTTTACCCCAGTTTTAGCTCTGAGGATCCTTTAGATTTGAAGGTTCTTTTATATGTTTATATGGTTGGAACCAGGATTCATAACAGATTCTGTGACTTTTTATAATCCTTCACGAGCTCTTAGATCATCTAATGCTGGCCTTTTAAATACACAAAATTACATACACAAGAAAACATGAAGCACAGCTTTCTTACCACGGAAGCACAGGATCTGGGGCCTCTCCCACCGGCCTCCAGAGAGACACCTGATGACAGGATATAGTCTCTGCCGGAAACCCAAACCGCAGTGGTAACGCACAACGGCATTGGTCTCATATCTCTGTCGAGCTTTTCCAAATATGGAGGTGTTTCGGACTTTGGGTGGTGGACCGCATGAGGCTGTTGGAAGATTTTGGACACCTTAGATTCTCACTGTTTATGAAATATGATGATGTTACAGCCCAAAACGACCGCATGAGGGAGTCGAAACCAAAAACCAGTTCCTGTTACTCACAGGTGCTTTTCTTGCAGGTGTATGGAAGGTTATAGTTGCAGGGTACGTCGCTCCAGTGTCCGTCATCATGCCAGACCATCACCACACAGCCCTCACCGGACAGAAAATAGCTGTCTGGTTGCCCTCTGTACCAGTTCTCATACAGCTGCATGCATGCAGACAAGAGACAAAGGTTGATTTATCTTCTTAACAATCTTAGTGTAAGGAAATATTACCAGGTTACATCAAATGATAAATGTTTAGATATAAAAAAATATATATAAAATAGAAATATTGAAATGCAAACATGTATATTAGTTCATATAATAAAAATCTATTTTATTAATTTATTAACTGCAGAAAGGGAAAGGTTTTCAAGCAATAAAGAAAGATAAAGAAAAATAAAGCACTTCTGAAACTCACTGATTACCAGGTTATATCTTGTTTCTTTAATCAGTAAAAAAAAGCCAAAGTATAAAAACTACAACTACCTTTTGTCAGAGTCAGGCTTGCTGTTTCCCCCCTGTTTCCAGCCTCTTTGCTAAGCTAAGCTAACCAGCTGCAGGCAATAGCTTCATATTTAACCTACAAACATGAGAATGTTCTCATCTAAATCTGAACTATTCCTTAAATGTTAGGAGACTAAGGGATTGTTTATAACACCAAATTTGATAATACTGTTAACGCTGATGACATGGCGATGACATCATCATCATTTCCACTCATGTTTCTCCCATCTGAAAACCTACAGTCACCTGTGTGAATGTATTTTCTCAGAGCTACAGGCTATTCCTCACCAGTGGGTTGCCATCAGACCAGCGGAAATCATCCTCGATGGCCTTATCATTCAAACCGGTCCACTGGTATTCTTTGTAGTTGCCTGCATGGTGAGGACAGCCAGGGATTATATGCAGCCCTTCAGAGACCATAAACACATCACTCATATGGGATAAATAAAAACCATGAACCTACTGTTGAGGTAACTCTGCTCCTCGGGGGTCAGGATGGACACCAGATGAGCTCCCAGCATGCGGCAGTGCTGCTCCGCCACCTCCCAGCTCAGACGCTGGCTGAAGTGTCGGTAGCAGAAACCGTGGAACTTATCCCAACCTGGTTCACACTGCTCCATGTCTGAAAACAGCAGAGAGGAGACAGCACAACCAGGAGTCTGTGGATGTCTCAGCAGATCTAACTGGATGGGTTCCTATTTACTTGAAACAGCTGGAGCTCACCGGTCTGACAGAAGTCTCCTCCGTATGTTGGCAAACAGAGACATCTAATCTGCCCGTCTTGGTCAGTACAAGTGCCTCCATTGAGACAGGGGTCGTCCACACAGGCATCTGAAACAGAGGACCAGCCTGATTACTATGCTGAGAACATGAGAGAACAGGCCACAGTCTGTGTTTTATGATTGAAGAGTTTCCTGTATTTGGAGTTTAAATATGAGGGTGAAAAACTGTTTGTTGCATCAGAAAGATTTGCAAAATAAAGACTGCAAATATGCGTGTAACCTGGTGAACTGACATACATTTACAGACATAGATAAATATATGCAAATGTAATAATAATAACAGTAGTTTCATATTACAGGACACATCTTGTTGAAGCATCAGGAAGCATCAGAGCCAACAGGTGGCAGCAGAGGACAAACTTCAGAGGGTCACATGAGGTCAAACCCTTCAGGTCCTGATGAATATGTGACTCTCGTTGTTTCCAGGCCTCCTTTCTTTCTGTCTTCTTCTTACTTTCTTCATAATAATATGCTTTTTACAAATGTGTAATTACACTGTGTGACTGGTTCATACCATTCCTAAAAGACTTTAAAGGGACAGGCAAACCGGAAATATTTCCTATTGTGTTTCAGGTTGATGTGGCAAAATTCGGAGCTACTTACTGAAGTTAAGCCCTAGTAAATAACAATATAGTATTTTATTTGTTGGGATAAATAATGAATGAATGTATAAATAAATAAATACTGCATAAACATTATACTTGGAGAACGATGTGAATTTTCCAAATGTAATAACACAGACAGATGTGATAATCTTCCACACAAACTGGTGCAGTCATCAGATATGATTACAGTATGTCAGACACAGTGATGCATATTGATAGATACACTGTAACTCCTGTACATTTGTTTCTTCTCTTCCTTCTTTTTAAAAAGCTCACAGTGTTACTCAGAACTAAAGTGAGGGAAAAAAGTTAATAAAATATCGAAAGAAGTTACAAAAACTGTCAAAAGTCTAATTTTTTTAAAGAAAAAAAATGGTTTGCGTTATCAAATGTCTGCATTTCTGAACTGAAATTAAACATTTTTCAGATTTGTTTCTCCTGTCACCCTGTAAACAAGACCTCTGGTGTCTGTCATTATCCTGCATACAAACCTCTGTTTTCAGAGATCTCTCCTCTGTCAGACTACATGTATGGAAGTTAAAGACTGCTTTACACAAGTCGAATAAGTAAAACCATTTATTTTGTGTTGCCATCTCTATAATAATCAAGGGTTTTGCTTTTTATTTTATCAAGTTCCACAACAACAAGGACCCACTCAGTCATTTCTGCAAACATTTCTGCATTATTTCTTCTTTTATGGTTTCCTTCAAACAGCAAACAATAAATTGCCTTTTAGCTCTTTCCTGGATTTTAAATTAAGGCTTAATGGAAGTGTTTTAGCAGAGACTGAATGTGACAGAATAGTAAAATGCATCTGCATGTTTTTTCTAGGGAGGCTGAGTAAAGGTATCTGTTGGAGAGCTTATATAAATAAATGTACAGATTGGAGGGTGTGTGTGTTTTTTACTGACTGTGTTGATAATAAAAGCCCATTTAAAAATGTCTCCTTTACAAATATTCCCTCTTCTGTCCTGCATTTGTCAATAGACCTAATTTGGTATATTTCTAGATACCATGTCTTAAATGTCAATGCAAAATGAAGCAGTTAGACACTCAGTGTCCATTAGCACTGCAAATATAGCTGTTAAGGAGGTGAGAAGAGCCAGTAAATAAAATTCTGTAAAGGGTCTGTAAATTTGAAAGGAGCCACATGTAACGGCCCCAATAGTCTGTTAAATCAACAAAATCTCCTTGTTTTCTGACTAAAATATTAAACTTTTACTGCCAACTTAATTGAAAGTAAATTACCTAATTAAAAAATTAGTAAACAGACTCTGTACATATGTTTCTCATGCCCGTGCGATGGGTTTTTTTTTTAAAAGCTTGGCAGAAATTGGCTTCTGTACAAAGCACCAGCTGACATTACTAGTAGTAGTAACTTCTAGTGGAACACAATTTAACAGAAAACAAACATTTGAGATTGAAACAAAACAAAATAAAAGATTTATCAACTAACGGTGAGACAAGAAACAAACAGATTAGTGATTTTATCATTCTTAAACCTGAAAACACAAAACTGAACAACATCATGATTAGACATTAGAGTATAAAACATTAATGATCCATGAAGCATCAACAAATCAACAACAATTTATACAATTTGTGCTTATAAACGTAATAAGACTCTGTGCTGCTGGTGCTAAACTATCCAAGCTAGCAATAAAAGTCGCTCGCTCTAACTCATGTTGCATTGTTTATGATACGTCGCCCAAGGAAGAGCCATGTCAAGTAATATGTCCAGTCAGCATAGCCATCTAGTTGGCTACTGTCACTCTATTGGCTTGTTCATGTAGTGTATATGTGCCAGTCAATGAGATTAGGTGAAGTTTGGAAAAAAGAATTAAGAGGACATTAAATACCGTAATCTCTATTCCAGAAAAAAGATTCCTTTGTCAAGTTACTTCTAAATGACCGCAAAAGACAAAGTTAGTGAAAAGAAATTGATGTTGCAGAGATTAATTGTCTCTTGTCTGGTGCAGAGATGCATTATGTGCAAATAAATCCACCAACACCATCACTCTGGTAGAGGAAGCGCTCATTCAGAAACAAACCACTATGTTACAATACTTCACAGAAGTCAATCATTGGATGAGAAAGAAAACATCATGCACAACAACACTGGACTGTTGACAAATGTCAAGTGGGAGCTGCTCCGGAGTATTTCAAAGGGGAGGCAGGGTCACGGGGGAGAAAAGTGAGGAGAGTTTTAAGGTGAAGTGGGAGGAGTCAGAAGGGTGAGCGGGCTTTCTGAGACAAAAAGTGAAGCAAACGTGGGAAGTTGTTTGTAAAGGAGGGGAGGTGTTTTACAGGAAATGGAGCAAAGGCAGGTTGGGGCAGAAGACAGACCACGGATTTTATTTTAGTGCATCATTGCATCGAGTTGCAAGAGGAGGACGGTTAGGCTGATGAGAGTGGCTTTAACATTACCTGAAGCTTTCCCTGTACCGCCTACAGCTGCCCTCTCATTAGGCAAGTTAAGCAGGGTGGGCGGCTGGGTGAGACTAAACTCAACATCCACCAGACCTTGATCCACTGGTGGTACGAAGGCTGTCGTCCTCTGGGGTTCGGATGTCTGGTGAGAAACCGTTGATTTTGAGGTGATCGGGCTCCAGGTGCGTCCGGACCAGGGTGTGGTGGTCGTGATGGGAGTGGTCGTTGTCTTCATGGTAGCAGCAGGAGGTTTTGTACTTGAGGAGGAATCTGGAGTTGCTGTGGAGGGGATGGGGGAGGTTTTTCTGCTGTACTCGAGATCACTCAGAGACTCTTGGGGTGCAGTTGTGGTGGTCATCAGAGCCCAGTTAGATGTTTGTGAATCGAGAGGAAAGACAGTAAAGTCCTCCTCAGTGGTTGGGGCAAGTTTAGCTTCTTCTTCGAGGGTTGGGGTAACACCAGCTTCCTTTTTAAGGGTTTCTGCAATATTAATTTCTTCTTCGAGGGTAACAGTTGGTGCAACCTTAGTATCTTCTTCAAGCGCAATGGTAGGTGCAATGCTAGTTTCTTCTTCAAGGGTTGAGGCAAAGTTAGTTTCTTCTTCGAGGGCAACAGTTGGTGCAACCTTAGCATCTTCTTCAAGAGCAATGGTAGGTGCAACGCTAGTTTCTTCTTTAAGGGTTGAGGCAATGTTAGTTTCTTCTTCGAGTGTTTGGGCAGCACTAGCTTCTTCGTCAAGGGCAAGGGTGGGGGCAATATTAACTTCTACCAGGGAAAAGGAAACTTCAGCTTTGGCTTCTTCTTCAAGGGTTAGGTTAACTTTATTTTCCTTGTCAGTGATTGGGCTAAATTTAATATCCTCTTCACTTGTTCGAGAAAAATTCATGTCTCCGCCAGGGGTTACAGTTGCACCAGGTTCATGTCCACTTGCCTCTTCATAATCAGTTGTTGCAATGTCCAAGTACACTCTGTAGCCTGATGTTCCATGCCGGGCTGTGGTGGTATCAGTAGGCAGCTGTGAGGTGTTCAGTTCCTCTGGAGACTCAGTGGTACCTAAAGTTACTCCAGAGACAAGGCTGTCTTCAGACTTCGTTGGATGCTGCTGTTTGTCTTCACTTTCTTCCATTTCTAAGCTTGTACTTCCCTCCTGTCTCGAAACAGAGGACTCCCATAACTGTGGTGCTGTGGAGAGGATGTTAAAGCCCTGTTTGTCAGAGTGGCTTGACCCAAACGAGAACACCAGATTGGGAAGTGCAGTCTGAGACTCAGGGGGCGCTCTGGTTGCCGAAGCAGAAGGTGATGGATGAGTGGTGAAGCTGGAAGTGGACGACTCTGACGTGGAGATGAAGCTGACAGCATCAAGGTCCCTCTCTGGAAAAGAGCATCAAACAGTTTTGGAGCTGTAGAAACATCTGCTAAAGTAATTACATCTTTACTGAGAGTTCGATAAGAAGATCAGTAATGCTTATATCTGTAAATATGAAGCTACACCCTACAGCTAGTTAAGTTAGCTTAGTACAAATACTGGAAACATAGGGAAAATGCTATCCTGGTTCTGTCAACAGGTAACAAAATCCACCTCCCAATTCAACTTTACATTTGGCATACCTTGAGAAATATCTCCAGACCCATCCACCGGTGCCCACAAGGTGGTTTGCCCATTAATGGAAGAAGTTGTCGTTTGCATTGGTTGTGTAACAAGTTCTTCTTCTACGTTTGAGACTTGAGTTGAGAGAAACATCTCAACATGATCTTCAACTACTGCCTCCTCCTGCTTCACCTGTGTCATGGGGTCACGGTTCACCGGAGTCACCTCCCAGAAACTCTCCTTTTGAGTCTGATTGGTGTCTGTCTCGCTGTAATTGGCTTGTGACGTGTTAAAAGTCAAGATGGTCTCTTGTATTTCGTGGGAATCGTTTGGCCTCTCAGATGGGTGTGTGTTTATGTCTGTAACTGTCTGGTTATTAGGTTCATATGATGATTCAGGAAACCCTGTGGTGCTTTCAGACTCAGATTGGTTAAAGGTGAAGTTCCTGTTGTGGTGGGAATCTGTCTTATTGTAAACATTTAGCAGTAGTGACATGTGCTCATGGGTTTCTATGGCACTGATGGTGCTGTTCATCAGTCCTGTAGTATGCTGGGAGTCTAAGGTCATTTCTGCAGGAGATGAAGTTTCATCCAATGCCTGAGGGAGGTCCAGTGGAGGTGTGGTGTTGAGGGAAGACTCTGTTCTGTCTGATATGACTGTTGGGTGTGTGTCAACCAGGTTTTCCTCAGTGGAAGGGCTGGAATACAGAGGAAAGGATTCAACCACCCTTTGAGCTTTGAGCTCCTCCTGTTCTGCATGTTGGTTCAGTTGCAGTTCTTCATCTGCTTCCATAAGAATAACAACATCTTGTCCAATGTCCTTAGGCTCTGTGGCCACATGATCCATGGGAGAGTCGGTACGAGTATTAATATTATCTGTGGAGGACAGATAAGTCATTAAAATGACATTAAAAAAAAGAAAACTGTTTTACGCTCAAGAACTTTTCCAGGCACAAAATACTGACCTTTGAAACAGTAAACATCGTGAGGGCTGGATGGATCTGGGAATCCAGTTTGATTGCCGAAGCGGTACAGGGTTTTGACGCCTGCCTGAGGCCCTCCACAGCGATCTCTGGGCTTTATGATGGGATAGCGAACACTGCCATCGGACAGCCAGCCAGGGCTACAACGGTCCAGACCTTCACTCCAGGCCAAGTATAGCTGTGCTGTTGTAGCCAGCTCTGCTCCTGCTGCTCTGCAGTATGACTGTGCTTCACCAAACGACAACAGCTGAGGGACGGAGTCCTGAAACACCTCCCCTACAACCATAGAGTATTTTCATTTTACCTCATAGCATTAAACCGCACAATGTTGAATTAGCTGGATTACACAATCCTCCTGTTCTCTATACGGCCCAAGTGATACAGTGTCATGACAGATATTATTGACATATTTTAGTTCATCAAACATCTTCTATATAAGCGGCATATATGTTGCTGCAGTATAGGAAGGCTAAAGATCTGTTTACAGTCATTTGGAAACACTATTATGTGAGGAAAGCCAAACAGACGTGTAGAATTGTTCGGCCTTGGTGGAGCTATACTTACAGAGTGGCATTCAAGTTAACATAGTTACTAAGCTCTCAGACATTGATATATCAGTGTTGGCCTAAAAATCTAGGGTTGGGCTTTAGTTATAGAAATAAGTGATGTTATTCATACCGTCCATTTCTTCCACATAACAGTAAACATCGTATAGATCATGTGGATCCATTGTGCCGTAGTTTCTCACTCCTGGTTGGCCATCCATGTCTCCATAGCAACCTTCACGGGGCAATTGGATGGGGTACCTGCGAGAGAAGGAAACAATCAGCATGTCTCAGAGAAAATTAAAACTTAAAAATTAACAAATTCTAAACATCCGATACTTTCCAAAGATACCAAACACGTAAATTATGAATAGAAGTACAGAAATACACTTAGAATATTTTCACGAATCAAAGAAGAGCGAGAGATACGTGAGCATCACGCTGCTTTAATTTAATACTGGGTGATGAGATACCTGACAGACTGGTCTGCCAGCCAGCCTGCATCACACTGCTCATAGCCGTCATAATAAGCCGCCAGCAGCTGGTCAGGAGTCGCAATTTGTGCCCCGATGGCTTCACAAGCCTTCTGGGCCTGATGGAAGGAAAACTGATAGCGGCCCAAAGCATCTCTATAGTGGAACACAACCCCTAAACAGACACAGGCACATTTACACTGAGATTATACAAAAAAGAATTTATAGTACCATAATATAAATGGAAAACATTGAAGCTCAAGCTCATGTAAAATGTTCTTGAAACAAGGCAACAAAACCAAATTATTACAACAATATTATGAAACAGAAACACAGGAATTAAATATCAGATTGACATCAAAATAATAATAATATGACATCTACAACTAAAATATGAGGAATTATGAAAAATAATTAATGAGACTTGGAGGAATTTTGCTGTTTGTGCCTTGTATGTAAAATGTACACATCCATATGATGAAATGAGTCCAATGTTTTGGAACAGGAATATATTATTATATTAGGCGACATCCTATACATCTATATATTCATTAAATAAGTCCAAAAATGTCAGCGATGATCCTTGTTCTTCATTTTGTTACCTTTAACCTTGAGTTCTACGAGGTCGCTGGCGTCTTCCAGGCCCTGCTGCACCTCACAGCGGTAGTGACCCGAGTCGCTGGAGCGAATATCTCCCAGCCACAGTGACAGATCATCAGGGGAGGATGTATCGTTGAGCCAGGCGACGCGGTCTTGGTACGCTTCGTTCACCTTCACCCTTTGACCCCGTGCCACCAAGATCTGCGTCTCCACCCCAACGGACACCACGCTCCACTTCACCCGCGGTGCAGCAGGGGAGGGAGAGGAGTGGGCAGGAGTGGAGGAGAGAGAAACCAGGCAGGGGATGGAGATGGAGCTGCCCAGTGGGGCGGTAACTGGTCCTGAGTGGGGGATGTTCACCTGAAGCTGCCGGACATCATCTGCAGTAAAAAAAAAAAAAAAAAAAGGATATAAGGAGGGAAGAAGGAGCAGCTCTGTAACTTAGTGAATCCTGGACTTACTTGTTAACACCGCTGTGTTCTTTATTTGAAGGTGAGTGAACACTGGAAATGAGAGATAACTGTGAAATGTGGACATACCAAAGGCAGATGGAGTTTGGGTGGGGAAGGCCAGAGAGAGGCGGCAGACTGCAATGAGAAGTGGAAGGATTTGGACATATCTATGGAGATAAAGAGGAAAACACAGTGGAAAAAAAAGTCAGATTTGATCAAATATGACACAGATAGAGATTCATAAAGCAGCTCTAAAGTAAACGTATAGGGAAATAAAAAGACACAAAAATGACACAAATCATTTCCTTTTTCCAGTTTCTAATTTCACACATGTGTAACCTTTTACATGCAGAGTGATTTCTGATACTGGAAGTCATATCATGTGTTGGTTCAGCAGTTAGGACGCATGAGTGGAGCTGATTTACTGGAATATTAAAGGTATCAAACCTGCACAAATGTGTGCTACGTTAGAGCATCCAGTGGTTTTAGCTTTGCACATGACAGACTCCAGGTTACACTGTAGTGCTATGATTTTTATCCATTTATTATTTGCATTTAATGCTTTAATCTATATTTAATACTATTTATAGCTGAATTCTAACACCATTAATTCTTTAAATAGAGAAAAGTGTTATGTGGATATACACCATGTGGATGTACTGGGGACCAAGAATATCTGCACAAAATTTCATAGCAATCCATCCCAGAATTATACCTCGATTGTACTGGGTAAAGATGGCAAATAGCATTAAAGTCATACTAAGAGTGGGCTTAGATTTTTCATATTTTAAAAAGGCAACCAATATAAAGAATAAAGTGCTACATCTGATAAACGAATGTCAGAAATGTAATAAAATGCAACAACACAAGAGATTTCCTTATACAAAAAGTTGAATCAACAAGTCTCTTACATATTTTTGGAAAAAACTGACCATTAAAACATCATAAATGTAGGATTTATTGCAGGACTGTTGTATTAGACTGCATTAGTTAGTGTACCTTATAAACTGGTAACTGATTGCATACATTGCACCACTTTTAACCTGCTAATTTAAGCAGAAATGTTCTTTATTCTATAGACATAATAGCTTTGGGAGCACAATCTCTTTGAGAAGTCTTATGAGCTCAACTATGAAGCAGAAAAGAGCAGCTTCTCTGGTTTTCAGATGGAAGCTGGGAGCCCAGACTGCTAACCACAAGCCATTCATCACCTCCGGGAGCTAATGACATGGCATCTGAGCACAGCGGCCAGCTCTCCGTCACCAGCCTGGCCCTGTTATTAACCCCACAGACATGGCAGGCTGCTCACAATGACCTCACACAACCTCCTGAAGCAGCCATGATGGAGCTGTGATGTTCATTCATTATTAAAGAGCAGCGCTCCAGCTCCAAATGACTTCTCAGGGTGGATAGAATCAAGTGTCTTTTCTAATGCTGAAGATATTTCTTTTCAGATTATTTAATCTAATTTCTATATATATACTAATTTCTATTGTAAGTGCACCAACTCTATGACTGAATACTGTTGATTTGATGCTGATTATTGTTGCTGTCCAAACTTGCACTATAGAAAATCTTGACTTCTTGCACCTAAAACTATGAGAGTTTTATTTCACATCTCACTCCATGGAATTGACTTAATAGTATAGTATATATTGTTTACATATATAGTATATAGTATATGCTTGACTGAATAGTATAATGTATAAATCCAGGTAAAATCCTCAAATAATCTTTCATCCACCACATTTCCAAAGAGAGATTATAACGGCAGTAAAGTCGAAATAATTGGTCGGTTAATCGATTATATAGAAAAATGTTGGCAGCAATTATTAGAATCAATCCATCATTTAATCATTTGTAGGTCATTTATGGTTGTAAACGGAAAATCTCTTGAGTTTTGGACTTTTGGATGGACAAAATGAATGAAATGAAGAGGTTAACTTGGGCTTGTGGAAATTGTGGGATAGTTGTTTTTTTTTGGGGGGGGGGGTTCACCAGAAAGCTTTAGCAGTTTAATCGATAATACAAAGGCAGCCCTGTAGGCGGTGGTGGGAGGGGGATTTAGAGCATTTCCTTAAGTAATAGGAGAAATGTCACATCATAAAAATGTTCCATTGCCTTGTAAATGTAACTTCAGTACAAAGAATACTTCAAGTGTGAAAAGCAAATGTGGCCACAATAACGCTCTATTATTGGATCAGTATTTAGATTAATTTACATATAAGAATAGCTGATGTTATGTACATTAGGGTGTTTTCTTATTTTATGAACTGGACATATGTTTGATATGAAAAGTCACTTGGGGTGAGTAAAAAAAAGCACAATATTTCCCTCTTAAATAAAGTATAAAGTAATATAAAATGCTAGTATTTGTACTTAAAAATGTTATTAAGTGCAGTACTTTCAATTACTACTACTACGCAGTTTTACCAGATGTCATGATGAAGTCTTAATAAACAGGTAAACACCATTCAGTCATATAAATAGACATACATTTCGTGTATATGTACTTAATACGGAACAGAAAGAAGAGAAACTGATAAATATTCAAAGATCGAGCAACAGAATCTTTGACTTCTCTGTATATCAAACCCATCTTTCGTATGAGTCAGCACAAACACAGCTCACTAACCCGTGTCAGATTAAATGGTCTTCTCTGATGGCAGAATAATTGATGTCTGTTTCCTGGCCAGCTGGGTGGACTCCACAGGGCTGGCATCACTATTGGTATTCTTGACAAGAAAACGCCTCACAGAAAGCGAGCAGCGGGCCAGGAGGACAGCTGCACACTGCGCTTTACCGTCCAGACAAAGACCTCGGGACAAATTAAAGGACGGGGACACTGGCACACTTGCTTGCTTTTTCTCTTTCCTTTCTCTCAATCTTTTCAGGGATGGAGAGACTAGGAATCGCTCCGGAGCAGGCTTTGTGCAGAAGTAACCACCACA
The DNA here is from genome assembly GCA_037577475.1 of Chaunax sp. Z400. Taxonomy (NCBI): domain Eukaryota; kingdom Metazoa; phylum Chordata; class Actinopteri; order Lophiiformes; family Chaunacidae; genus Chaunax; species Chaunax sp. Z400. Next base: position 23,435,697 of record CM075200.1, read on the forward strand.
TTCAGACACTGTTTAATATGGTGGTTATAGTGTGCGCTTGTGTGACTTTGTGCATTCAGTTTGATGACAGAGGAGAAAAATCCTAATTGCAACTGATTATATTGCTACTTATTTACAGCATTTTCCTTTGACAAGAGGCGCCTTTTTTCTTAATGAGAGGAACAACAAAGACAAGTCGAGCTAAAATAAATGCCACCCACTGCATTTACAGATCTACACACTGCAGCTAATGCATTATCCACAAGTCTCCTCAGTGACTACGGCAAGCAGCTGCAGACAAACATGTTGGTCATCAGTGGAGAAGAAACTGTCAATGCAACATCTAATCTAATCAACATCCTCTAATAAATAAACATCTCAAATTTGGGGTAGTCTTTGTGAACTTGAGGCTAATTTGATTTTAAATGGGTTTTGTTAGTTTTTTTGCTTTTTTATGCTGCAATTTGTCAAATAATTGCCATTACAACATTTATATATTCTATCTATTATTATCTATGCCAAAGACACAAAAGAAAAAATAGCTCTCATAATTTCATCTTTATGCTGATGATACCTGCCTGGTAACCACACTTTGAATCTCATGAGCAGTACTAAATAATAAAATACTTCTCAACACAGAAGCTGCCAATCCTACTCATTGGAAACTAAAGTACAGTGACTGGATGCTGTCAGTTAACCTAAACTTCATTTCACAGAGGTCTGTAATAAGCTGCTGCTCCAGATGATGTAGTTATCACCAGCAGGGGGCACCTCTGTAAAAGTGAGCTCCATTACAGATTTGTTTAGAAAAGAAAGGTGTGCCACAGGGAGGTTGAAGTGTGGCCACAAAAAAGTGAGCTCCATAGAGGAAACTAACTGAGCTGCCTTTGCAGACGTTTGTGCTTTTGTTGTTGTTGCATAGATCTGAGATTGTTTTTTAACATTTTTTATTGCCTTATTGGATACTTATATATTGCATAATGATGTGTGATGCAGAAGTCTACAAATACTAGGACATGTTCCACCTGCATTTTTAACACCGGCCCCAGCTTCAGACGCTCTACCTGCTGCCTCTGGATCAGCATACTTACCACCTGCACTCTATTTTAACAGGCTTCCTGTCCTTTATCACTATGCAACATACAAGCCCACCTCCCCCCACCCCCACCCTCTCTCCACCTGTCCATTAACGTCATGTAATGTCCACCTGAGCCCTAAGGTGGAGAGAATGAACAGAGCAGGCAAAGTGCGCACTTCAGACAAAAAGCATCTTCCTGTGTCTCCTGCAGGGCAAACCAACAGTATTTTACATTTAGCAGCATGCATGCTTTAATACTTAAGAGGAAAGATAAAAACAGACAGAAGTGAGCCAGTTTTCAATCAGCTGCGTGAAGAAAATAAATCTTACATCACTCCACAATCATCTAGAAACAGATCAGCAGCAACGAGATCTGCTGAAACCCAGCAGGATTCATGAAAAAACACAAAAAGTTATAGTTAACTAATAGCATCAGTTCCTGAAAATGATTTTCTGGGGAAAATGAACCACCACAATGTGAGGACCTCCTCTGATAGCAACAACTGCTATATTATAATTAATCGGGTAATAATTTAACATGACACTGCGGATAAACCGCATGAACTGCGCAATTTAACACCAACAAATGAAAACCTACCGGACTCTTCTCTGAGGCATCTCAGCTGATGGAGGATGGATTTCTTTCTTGGCTCTAAAAAGTATTTTCCGTCACCTCCTCTCCGCTTGCTGCAGTGCGACTGTCCTGCTCCGGATGCTCTTGCGCAGGTAAGAAGGAGCTGCTGTCCGTCCGACCGCCTCCGAGGCTCGGGGAGAAAGGAGGGAGTTGACAGAAAGTGAAGCCTGATGTGAAACCCTGAACTGCCCACATTTCACCAACAGTCGGGATGGAGATGGTGCGTGTCTGTGGAGGAGGTTTGGGGGGGTTTGACAGGCTGTTCCTGAAGCCAGCTCTCAGGAGATGATCTATATATTATATATGTACCTGTACGACAGATGCACAGTGTCATTTGGATCAAATATGGTGAGTTGAGTCAGTGCTGTAGAGACACAGAGGAAGCTGCTGATGCAGGTGTTTTGCAGCAGTCTGTGACAATCCTGGACTCTGGGGGGCCTCTGGAAAGAAGCCCATTGATCAAACGTCATATTTTATTTATGCAAGAGTTAAATGGTCTTTCTGGACATCCCCGAAAAGCCTGGTTTGCCTCCCCTGGTTGCTCCCCTGCATGCATCTCCATCAGTTTGCAGCATCCTGCAGAACACAGCAGCACACATTTAAAAATTCAATCTATGTTTGACACCTTACTTCCTTCCAATTTACTCATTGGAGTAGGCTATATCACGGTTTAACAATGGAGGAATGTAACTAAGGTAGGGTTGAATCTTGTGATTAGGAAGAGTTGTCTTGGTGGAAAGTAACGAAGTATATTTACTTAACTCATGTACTTTACAACAAGTTTGAGTATTTCCATTTTATGTCACCTATTCTACAACATTTCTGAGGCAAACATTGCATATTTTACTCCACTGCAGCTGCAGATTAAGTTTAGAAGTTATTCATTTGACACACAAACCATTTGATTACTTTATAAAATGTGAAGCAATGGTTCAAACTAATCGTCCCTACAGGATTTAATCAAAATTGGCTGCATTTAGATCAACTACATGATAAAATGCTTCATGCATCAATAACAATCTAATTATAAGATTCCTCATAATATAGGTTTATGTTTGCTGCTTTATATTTTATTGGTAATATACTAATTTTTTTATGTAAGATCTGAATGGACAACTTGTAATGGAGTATTTTTTCATATTATTGTGTGGATGCTTTTACTCAAGTACAGGGATTACTCTTTTCAACACCATTCGCATATTTGAGCTTTTTTTCTGTGATCTAAAATGCTGCAAATTACCCGAATTAATTAAACTGAACATAAAACCCATAGATCAAGTCTGGATGAGGAAATTAAAAGTCCAAAAGGAAAAGTAGGAGCAGCGCTCTACCTTCCTTTTCAGCTCCTAACCATAACACACTGAGGTCATATACAAGAATTCTCTGAGAGCGACTAAATTAGACCAAACATAGCTAAACATGCATGCCAGCTATGCCTCCGACCTGCATACAAGCTAGCATTACATTTTCCAACCGTCTTCAAACAACCAGCCTGTAATTAGACACTATCATTATATTGTAGCTGAGTTTAGATCAGTAAGTGAGTCAAGAGCAACGCTCAAATTTAGTTTTAAAGTGTCTTCAGATGTTCAGATTAGGGTAAAAGATGATGGCACTGAAGCAGTCATGAGTATCTGAAATCCTTATTATTAAATCTTTATTCAAATCTGCACGGAATACATGCAACCAATCGGTGATGTAGAGAGAAAGATGGCACCAAGAGAGCACAGGCACAAATTAAGGTGCTTTTAAAAGGATGCTACATATTATTTATTTATTGTTATTATAATCTGATTTTTAATCCCCCACAACATAAAAACGATGAGGAGATACATAGTCGTCCGTAATGATTTTCGGCCTGGAGCATATCCAACAAACGTCACACATAAATTAACCATGAAAAGTCGTTGTCCTTCTTAATATTTTGATTTTTCTCTATATATTATTTTTCAAGTTTTCCATGGAAAGATGATTTTATGGTCGGTCATCTTCTCCATATATGCAGAACAATAGCTGCTCTAGACTCACCAAAGGAATGGAGGATATGTCCAACCTACACCCCCAGGTGGTATTCATTAATGTATGTGGAGGAGAGGTAAAATGTGACTCAGCTATACAAATAAAAAAACAGAGCCTGCAGTTCCATTTTATGTTTCTTTATTCTGTCTGAGTCATGTTCAGTGGTTTCGTTTAACTGAGTTACCAGAACTGCTGTCAGCTCACCACAAAGTGGAAATTACTAGACGGGAATTCTCAACCCTGCACAAGTTAAGACGGCAATTAATCTTTGCATGTGTTAATGGAAAAAAAAAAGAACAATGAAGGAATACAAAGGTTCCACCAGATGTTCTATACCTATAGGTTCCACTTCACTATCGTGTCACACCTCACCTTGCTCTGCCTGAAATCCTTACAACACTCCTGCAGTGACAGGATGGAGGTCCAGCCTTTTAATCAGTTTTCCTTCAATAAAACCAAACCTCAAAACCCCGTTTCCGCTGACTGGCAGCTTTTATTCCCTCCTGGATGCACAGTGGCGGACGAGTCTGGGAAAACTGCTGCGCTTCCCATGCTTTCTGCATGATGCTGCTGCAAAGACCAGAAATTAGGGTTTAGAGAGCCACTGTGAAATTCTGATGCAATTATATTATCTGTGACACATCGTTTTTTTGTTTTTTTTTGTCTGGCAACAAAGTTGGTTGCTTCCACAGTTCTGGCAACAAGTAAACTTCATGTTACTGTAAATCAATGCTGGTGGTTAACCAACAAGGAAAATGAGACTTCAAATAGTTCAGAAGCCGCCCGCCTCATAAATCATGGATAAATGTATAACAGCTTAAAGAGCTTTCCTTTGATAGATACACATAAAACTGGATATTTAGAGCTACAATAAGATATTTAAGGTGTTTTATTTTATTGCGTGTTGTTGGAAGATGAGTCTGTATTCATGCAAATATGCATCTCCTGATGGCTCTTGCTCATGGAGGCTCACGGTCACACTGTCATGACATTATGGAACAACTTTAAGGGCCAATTCAGTGATAAAAGCACTATATTTTGGTATAATCACTGCAGACATTACAGGAAATAACTGAAGCTAATAAAACCTATTTTAACCATGGTGTCTGCCCTTACAGTTCACTTCAGGTACTGTAGGTACCAACAGAACCTGCTGGTTTGTGTGGAGGATCCTCAGAATGTGTCGACCAGCTGCAGGAAGCGGTTTAGCTGAATAAACGATGCTCTGTTCTTCTCCAGCAGCTGTTTTAACAGACATTCTGACTGGTTTCAAAAGGAAAAGTTCAGTTGTAACATTAACAGTGGCTCTGCTCCAGGAAGCTTAGTAATACAATGAGGCAGCAGAAACCAGGACTGAATCTAAATGGAACTGAATCATTATTGCTTTCATGATTTACAGACAAGCTTCTGCTGAAACAAGTAAAAAAAAAAATCTTTTTAAAGTCTGCAAAGAGCTGAGCAGCAGTAAGCATGATGCAGTTTTAAAGGTAAAACTGCAGCAGATTCTACCACATTTTTTTCTTATCAATTGATTCTAATCAAGGTCTAATGAGTTTGGTCATTATTGATCTTATCACAAAAGATGAAAAACAGATCTTTTAGTGTTATTCACGAAGATAAAATGCAGCTAAACCATCTAAAAAGTGAAATGAGGTTATGTGTGTGTGGTCTCCTCCCGAGCCATTTCCTTCTCCACAGGCTCCCAGACACTTTGGAAACAGAGACGCATTGGTCTAAAGGAGAGCAGCATGTCTGGGCTTCTGTTAAATAATCACTATTTTCAGCCTGCATGGTGAATAATCCAAGCAGGCTGCAAATTATTAACCAATAGTAACCCTTTCCTACACCAACAATCATGTAGTATACAGCTGGGTATGTATGAAGTTTTCTACCAACACTAAATGTCAAGTGATTACTTACCTCCGAGGAGGTTACAGTATGTTTTCACCTGTGTGTGTCTGTCAGCAGGGATAACACAAAAAACACTGAACAGGTTTTAATGGAACTTGGAGGGAGGGTTGGACAAACGTCAGGGAAGAACTCGACACATTTTCGAGAGGATTCGGATAAAAAGAACAAATCCAGGATTTTATTTTTCCACTTTCTTCAACATTTTGTCACCATTTATATCAGTTACACATAAACTGTTTGATGGATTTCCATGAACCTTGCTGGAAGAGTGGGTCAGATCCAGATGCAGGTGTGGATCCTGAGGGCAGCCATTCAGACTACTTCAGGGTGGATACTCTGCCAGTACAGGAGGAGCCTTCAGTGACATAAGTGTACCTTGACTGGTTGAACCCATGAGCCAATGCAGGACCGTCCACCTCCATTGTTAAAAACCTATGAGTAACGTTAGCCTGTTTGGAGACAACAGAAATGTTAGATCTGTAACATACAGTACACATTAAGACAAACAGTACTATGAAGTTTATTTATTTGTGTAAGGGGAATAGAGTTCACTGATGTTGTAGTTTCCAGTAGCTGCCACTAGATGTCACTACGTCACAATAAATGACAGGGATTCAACAGGCCTGCAGGTGAACTAAAAAAAAACAGCTAAACCTTCCTCACAGATAAATAAATCATAAACGTTCATCTTTTGGCAGGTTGTGAGTAGATCCAGTTTTCTTTTTATTTATACAACATACTATTTATAAAACTGTATTCCTCATCAGAGAAAGTTTGTGGCAGATTTGACATTTTAAACCTTAGTTTCATTCTCTACTTTCTAATATGTAGTAAAATAAAGGTGAAAAATAATAATAAGGGTCTAAAATGACTCCTAAAGCCCCTCAAATAAAATAGCTTAATTGAATTCTAAACCCAACATCTATTTTATCATTCAACAAAAACTTTGGGAATATAAAGTTTTAAAAAATACTACATTTTAATTACAGCACATCAGTCATAATTGTTTTCTTTGCTAAATTAGACATTCATTATTATTATTATTATTATCATTACTAACTTTTAAAGACACAGAGACCATTTTACATGCTTTTAAGTCTTCCCACTTAGATCACTGCAATATTTGATGTGCCTGAATCAAAACTCCGGTCATTGACTCCAGACGGTCCAGACTGCAGGGATGTGAACTGGTTTAAACCAGTTTGGTTCCCAGTGTGTTTTAGGTAAGACTTTGTTTTACTGGTTACTTTCAGGGCCCTTCATGCCCTCTCTCCCAGCTGTATATCTGATGTTTTACTCACATATAAATAGAACCATATGCATTGGCACATACTTTGAGGTCTGATCTGTCTATCTAGATTTTAATGAAATGTTTTGTATAGGTAGGACATGGTCCAAGGAACAATCCATTGGAGGATGAGGCAATTAAGAGATTTTATCTTCTAACTTCATGAATAATGTAGTTGACACAATGACATCATCATAAGATCTAGCACACTTCAGAGTCTGATCTGGATCTAAGTCATAATCTGGATCTGGTGATGCAGAATGTTTAAATTTCTGGGGTTCATGTAAATTTCACTACTGTGAGATAAGAAATAATAATGACACAAACTGAACTGAGATGAGATTGTAGCTGAAAGTGTGCTGTGAAACTCTATTTCACACTTCTACGATCACCACCACTGGGACAGGTTTGACGATCTGGATCTCGATGAGTGGATGAGGAACCAGGGCTTAAGTACTGTGGAGCTGATTGATGAGGAGGTTCAGCTGTGCAGCAGGGAGCAGGTGGAGTGAATGATGAGTGATGAGGAGAGAGAGAGAAAGAGAGAGAGACAGGGAAAAACAATGAGGAGACAAGAGGGATGAGGCAAACACAGGAAACAATAAGGAAAAAGTGGCCATAAGACTTTTTAACATGTAGAACATGTTTCTGACAGTAGTAGTAGTAGTAGAAGTAGTAGCAACTATATCATGGCAGGTGTACAGTTGAAGTAGTTTCTGTGTTTCTCATTAAAGCTGCAACCAGCAACAGACAAAACAAACAAATGGGCAGCATTAGTATAAAAGGTGTTTTTGTGTTACATCTAACTGACCCAGATGCAGACATAAAACTGTATTCGCTGACGTCACATAGAGGCATCAATAGACTCTCTCATACCTCACTGCTTTGGTGAGGGTGACTGCCGCTATCTTTGTCTCCAAATAAATAAACAGAGGGAGAAAAGAATTCCTGATCATATCATCAAGGCGATCATGGCCTCCAGTTCACACTGAGATGAAAACAGAAGAAAAGGAATGCCACGTCCCATCCAGCCTGTTAACCTGACATCGACTGAAAGACTCTTGATGAACTCATGGTGAAAACTTTGGCCATCAGTTCAAACAAAACTCAAGTCTCCAAGAAGAAGTAGAGCGAATTATAACCAAACTCTCCATTGGTTCATCGGTTGCATATTTTATCTTATACACCAAGTGTAAGGGAAACTTATGCTTTCATTTTAATGTACTGTAAATGGTACCAAACGTTGAAATTAATGTGCAAATGAATGTTTTCTCAGTCCGCAGCAGAGAAGACAAACAGGATGAGTCGAATCCGTGCACCACAGTCTGAATGTATATGTAGGAGTCAGTGAACATGTACCGTAAGAAGACTTTCCCTGGGCCTGTAAATGGGCCTGTAAATGGGCCTGTAAACCAGAGTCTGTAAACCAGAATAACCAGTACAAGCAGTCAGTATGAAAAAACAATATTTCTATCTGGAGGGGGTGCATACGTGTGTTCCTGTCTATCTGCATCATCACACACGTCAAATAATAGGCTTTTAGAAACAATCGACATGTGGGTACAAACCCAGTGACATGCTGGGTCTGTTTGTTTAAAAAAACAAACATCTAAATATCTGTGTTTGACCTTTCTATTCCGGAACATCTGATCAGCCGCTGTCATCACAGCTGAAATAAGCCAAACTAGAACTCTATAAAGACTCACGTCACATGTTAGATGTTTTGATACTTTGTTTTTATAGTTATCTCCACCCAGGAAGTCTTTTTTTTAAACCTGTGCTTGTTTATTTGTTTGTTGGCAGGAATAAGCAAGAACTCCTACATGGATTTCCACAACAGTCGGTAGAAGTGTCGTTCATGCGCCAGAAAACAACCCAGAGAATTTTAGTGCGGATTCAGATAAAGAGACAGATCCAAAACTGTTCTTTCGCTTTCTTCACATTGCAAGACAGGGCATCATTTAACATTTCAAATTATGCTATTAAAATTTATGGAGGGGTGGGGCATGGGCTTGGCAAGCTGGACTGAAACCTGCAGGATTTCCGGAGGTATGGGATCTATTGTGCATCTTTCTAATGTAACATGGGAACTGCTGCAAGAGAAAGGTGACTAACTGTGTGACTAACGAAGCTTTAGCCAAAATTCAGACTTCATTCGCACACTTAAGATGTGTTCTATTTGTCATCACATGCCCATTCGACTTTGCTGTTGTCATCAGTTGTTGAAATGTTTAGGCAGCAGAACATCAGAGACCATCACCCTGAGCACGGACGCCCCTCAAGGATGCGTGCTCGGCCCGCTCCTGTTCACGCTGCTAACGCACGACTGCACTGCTAAGACAGAATCCATCCTCATCATTACGTTTGCTGATGACATGACAGCGGTGGGCCTCAGTTAAACTGCTCAACACCCTCTGGCAATCCCCCACATAAATTCTCCAATCCCATATTGTCCACCTGGTTCACCATCCAAAATGTCCATCCAAAAACCTTACATTACATTCCCATAAGCAGTGATAAGTGTTCCTTTTGCATTGTTACATTTAAAGCATGTATCTGGTGTATTGGGATTGAAGTGGTGTAGTTCTGATGGCGTTATATATGTTCTTATTGTAGCAACCTAAGCTGTGTATTACTTCTTTGTGTTTGAGCCTTCAGACATGCCTCAGACCATTCCTTTTCTGAAATTTCCTCTCCAACGAACTGGAAATTTCCCCAACGAACAAGTTTATCTTCTGATGACTCAGAAAACTTATCAACAAACAATACCTGTCCTGCACCAATAACATTTTTCATTGAGATGTCTTCCAGGCATGATAGGGGTGGCTGATTGGCTTAGATGCATAAATTGGTCAAAAATGACCCGGTGAGGTCGTTTTCTTGCAATATCTTTGTAATGACAAGTTGATATCATTTCATATTCCAGCTATTCCTCAAAAAACATGTTTTTGATATCATTCCATTTAATTTTTTAAGTTACCTTTTATACTTTTTAAGAAATTGCAATATTTGTATTACTACCCCAAGCTTCCATAAGTGGGTCAAAAATGACCCATGTACATACATGTAACTATTATCTACATTTTTTACCTCAGAAAAAGTTTGATGTCATCAAATTGATATTTTTCAACATACTTGCACATTCATGACTATTGTGTGAAAGACTATGTGTTATTATTATGTATCATCAAGAGCCTACTTTATAGTTAGCTAACACTAGCTAGCTAACTAAGCTAGCTAACATTACTGTATGTATTGTGTGTGTGTGTGTGTGTGTGTGTGTGCGTGTCTGTGTGAGTGTGTGTGTGGGTTGAGGAGAGTGTGTGTGTGTTTGCACGTGCATGTGTGCATTTATTTATATAGCTACATATTGATCGATAGGTTTGCGTGTCATTCAAAACATTCTGTTCCTTTTATGTTTCCTCATCTAGAGTGTCTTCTTCTTTCTTTCAATTATCAAAATGTTCAAAATCTGTTATAAAGTGAAAAATAAACATATTTCAAACATGAAATCATTCTTGTGTGGACCAAAATATAATACAAACAATAATACAAATGATTATTCTTAACCAAAATGACAAAAATGGCATAAAAACACAGTGATTCTTATACGGGTCATTTTTGACCCACTTATGGAAGAGTGTAGGGTCCAATCACTCGTGCATCTAAGGGTTAAGAGAATGGTTCTGAGAAACAGAAATAAAAAATGTTTACTTCCCTGATGTTGTCAAACAGCCACAAGCAATGGACAATCGACCACAGATGCCCCAACAGCTACTCCAGCAGGGGCAACAGCCACCACAGCTGCCCCAACAGTAACCACTACAACAACCACTACAGCAGCAACAGCACCAACAACTGCTGGCTCATCTGCAGTCATCAACAAAACAAGTTTTCTTTTCATCACAGCAGTTGTTACAGCAATTCTTTTGAATTAAGACCTGGACTCATACAATGGCACAATATATTATATTGTGGAAACTGAGGAAATGCATTTTATTCTTATTATGAATTCGTATTTAAAAACTACATTTCTGAAGAAAATGAAGAATTTGATTTCATTTTTTTATTCTTTTTTTGTAATCTTTTTTTTGTTTTAACCAAAGAAAGCTGGTTCTCAATGAAAATCATTGTAATTGTATTGTATTTTCTTTCGATTCCATGGTTACAAGTTGAATTTCGTCTCATTCTGTGAATGGGATTTCTCTCAGATGAGAGTTTCCAGTGGCGTAATTGAAAAATTGTCAATGTTTCGATATTCAATTAACAGAGACGACTTCTTCTTCTTCTTCTTCCTCAGTGAGATGCACACGTGGCTTGAGATCCTGAGTGTTTCATGCTTGTTTAGCCAATTAAATGTTTTAGTTGAGATAGCTAACATCAATTGGAAGTATTCACCCAGTATATGACATCATAAGGTAGCTTGTTAGCATGCTAATATCTGATAATTAAAAAAAAAGCACTAAAAGCGAAGGTCAGGTTATGACAGTTTTGCAAACATCTGGTCAGAATCCAAAGTAATGAACAAGAAATTGTGATAAGATGATGCACAACATGAGCTAGTAGTAGTAGTAGTAGTAGCACAGTAATAGTTAGTCAGTCTAACTAATATTTCCGAGGTTACATATTTGATGTACTGAGTTTTTTTTGTTCTGGAGTTTCGATGCTTTGAAGCTGGTTACAGAGATCAGACATGTTTGATAAGGTCTTATCACTCCTCATACTGTACCGCACCTGCCTTTGTCCTCACACTGATGTTATCTCACACACTTTATTTATAGATGGAGGAGCAGAAACCCGAGAGCATCATAACTTCACTCACAGCAGAGGAACAGAAAAGAATAAACCTGTAAGTATTAGATTTCATAAATGGGCATTATTATTATTTTTATTATTTTTATAAAAATGTTTTTTTCATGTATTACATTATTACTGACTATTATCCCCTATGATCCCAATAGAGTATTCAATTTGCAAAAAAGTAAATATTTTTTACAATATACTTAGAAATCGTCTAAAATATTATTCTACCATGTTTTATTTTTATTTGATTTCTTATGTCACTGTTTTTGTTGCTGGATTTTAATCAGTTTATTTTGTTTAAATGTATTAAACATTTCTTACAAAATGATGAGAAGCACTTAAAGCAGCATCATATGTATGGAAAGTGTTATATAAAATTAAACAAACATTTATCAGCATATTAATATTAGTTAAACACAGTAGTTTCAATGTAATCCTGGAACTTTAAGACATTACTGTAAAAAAAAGTGCCTTCACTCTTACTTAGCAGGCCAGAATAAGTATTTTATTTCTCAAATTCAGGGGGAAAAAACAAACTTTTTTAATCATATTTTCAATGCATCCTATCAGCTTATTAATTATCATAAAATCCAAATAAAAATGTTCAGCTTTTCATTTAACTGAAGGATTTTTTTATTTTTCAGAGACGAGAAACTGAATCAGCATGATTGTGAAGATCTGTGTCATCGTTCTTCTGTTTGTAGGTAAAAGAAACTTTCATTTTAATCCTCTGGGTTCTGAGGGCGTTTTCTTGATTTTACATATAATTTTAAATCAAACTTTTTAAGGTACTTTCATACAACATAATAGCCAGGTATAATATGCAACAGTTCTGCATCAAAATATCTAAATAAGACTGATCTGTGTTGCATGTTTTTTTTAGTTGCGTACTTACATGATCCCAAATGTTTCCATGAAATGAGAGAATAAGAAGGAAGATGGTGAACCTGACTAAAACCTAAAAACATTACCTCATCTGTGAACATATAAGCCTGAGTCACGTCACATAGATTTTCATCAGAGATGATGATCCTACGCTACTAATGTCTTTTGTTTCTATTAAGAGGCCTTTAATGGCAGAAGCTGTGTGTTTAATTCAAACAACATTGTATTAGTGATTGATTGTGGTGATATTTTACGTATGAAAAGCTAATACATACATGTACCATGTTGTGATTTCGCTCTGATTCAGGCTTACGTTCACATCATTACAGTTTGTAATAAAAAAAATTGGTTCCTTCCTTACATAAGGTCTTATTTCATAAACTCTCTATATTTATGTTCACTAACTAGCTGCAACCTTCAGTCACGCCTACAATACAACCTTCCTCGAATCGACACTGTCATTGGTGAAAGAGAAAGAGAGTCTTAATGACAATAGATACAGAGTTGTATGTGTGATCAAATTAAAGAAAAACTGATTCAATATTTTCTGCTCATAACAGCTTATTGCAACAGCATAACCACAGACAATCCAGCAACCACAGATGATTCAACAACTAAAGATGATTCAACAACCACAGACAATCCGACAACCACAGATGATTCAACAACCACAGATGATTCAACAACCACAGATGATTCAACAACTAAAGATGATTCAACAACCACAGACAATCCGACAACCACAGATGATTCAACAACCACAGACAATCCGACAACCACAGACAATCCAACAACCACAGATGATTCAACAACTAAAGATGATTCAACAACCACAGACAATCCGACAACCACAGATGATTCAACAACCACAGACAATCCGACAACCACAGATGATTCAACAATAACCACAGACGCTCTAACAACCACAGATGCTCCTACAACCACAGATACTCCAACAGCAACTGCATCTGCTTCAACAACAAATACAGCTGCACCAACAACCACAGTTGCAGAAACAACAACCACAGCTGTTCCAACAACTACATCCTCTGCCTCCTCCTCTACTCCCGTCACAAACATCAGTCTCATCTCAGTCTCTGTGGTTCTGCTTACACGTGTACTTGAACATGTTATCCAGTAAACTATGTGATGAAAACTGATTTATTTGTATGTAGTTTGAGATGCTTTAAATCAGATCCTACATTAATTCATTTTGTTGTTTGTTTGTGGATGTACAGTATGGTGGCTTGTGTTTGTACTGCTGATCTGACCTGGTATGTCAGGAATCACACTTATGACTCCAGGAGGTGTCTAAAATTAATCCATACATCTGTCATGTTCTGATTCAGAGGCCACATAGGCAATCAGTCTGTGAGCTTCATGTCAACAATTTATCTGTAACTGTATAATCAAAATAAACAGAAAAACATTTGCAATAAAGTTTTTGCAAATATGTCACTAATTACTGTAGCATTAGGTAAATACACTAGTTAATAAACTTGGCTTCAAATGTGTCAAGTTAGCCTCTTGATAACTTAAAATATTTATTAGTAAATGTGGTACAATTACAATTAAAGCTCAGGACTAGCCCATACTAATACAACACAACACAGAAGAACCAGGCAGAAGAAATGTATGATAAATAATGACATTTGTTAATGAGAGATTTGAAAACCTTTTCTCTCATAAATTTAGATCTATCTATCTATCTATCTATCTATCTATCCATCTATCTATCTATCATGTCTGTTTTCTATTGTAATGCACCAACTGGCCGCTAGGGGTCACTGCTGCTCAAGGCGGCGATGTGTCCTCCGAGAAGAGTTACTCGGCTCGCTTATGAAAGAAGAAGAAGAAAGATGGCCACGGCTAATGTTAGCTAGCAGGTGGGGCTCGAAAATGTTTCGCTTTTGAGCTTTTTTGACTTATTTTGTCTGCAAGCGAGGAACAGCTATAACTAAAAACCTGTCTGGTGACGGTGTAAGGAGTAATGCAAAAAAAATAATCACTGGAGTGTGTTTTTAGAGCGGGTAATTCAGTAGTTTTCAGGAGGCTGTGTTTGTTTGTGTAGGGGGAGGGGGTCGTGTCTCCTCCGGTCAGCTGTCCGTCAGTTTACCGTCAGGTGAGTTCGATTTCCTGTCTTCCCTACTCTCTTCTTAAAAGTCTCCATCGAGGATTAGGACGATTTATCTATTTATTCGTCAAACCTGCACAGAAATATAACTTTACAAACTTCTTTATTGATTAAAACCGTGATGAAGAATCACTGTTATGTCCCAAATGGAAGTTTTACCGTGTTCGCAGGTCTCGGTTTTATCTCAGTAAACAGGGATTCCTCCCCTCATAGTATCAATATAACATCACCGTATCGTGTTAAATGTTACGTGTATTTGTGTTCTAAACTATATTCTAGCTTTATGTTGTTGTTTGTCACGAAATGCAGTCGGAAGCTAAATTATTCAAACCCCGTTGTACATTAATTTTGTCGGTAAAGTATGCTATTGATCATCTGTTTTAAATTACCAAGTCACACAAGAACATTTTTAACTCAATGCTACAGATTCTAACTTTTTCCTACACCCAACGTAAAATATACTTTTAATGACTACTGAAGTCTCAAAATCATCCAACCTCCTGAACATCATCCCTCATGAGACACAGTTACAAATCAGATGTTGTTAAAACACTGAGCCAACCTTCAGAGACTTACTGTAGGAGTGGAGTCCCATAAGTTTCTTCTGTTAAGGCCCTAATTTACATAAGAGCTCCATACCCGAACTCCAAGACCTTCACCACTGCGACCCGAACGCACAAGAAAAGTCGGCTCCAGTAGCTCAGAACCATCTAGATCAGACACAGAACTTTGGGGGAAGCTGATGCTGAGAAGAACACCCTACAGCGAAGCATGGCGGTGCCTCTGTGAGGCTCTGGGGCTGCTTTGCTTCCTGGACCACTGGAAACCTGCAGCGTGTAGAGGGTCAGATGGATTCCATCAAGGATCAGGAAATCCTAGAAGAAAACGTCTCCATCTGTGAGGAAGATGAAGCTGAAGAAGGACAATGATCCCAAGCAGACCTCAGAGTCCACCAAGGCCTGGTTTCAGAAGAAGTCCTGGATCATTCTAAAATCTCTGGTGGGATCTGAAGAAGGTGGTTGCAGCAGGTAAACCCAGGAATATTCCAGAACTGGAGGCCTTTGTCCATGAGGAATGGGCTAAGATTCCTCAGGAACGCTGCCAGAAGCTGGTGTCTGGATCTGCTTCAGGTTTGCAGCAGGTCATAGCAGCTAGAGGGTCTACAAAGATCTAGAGACTCTGGATCATTTACGGACTGCAGTAGTCAGTAAAAGAAGCATTTTGTGTTTTATTTGGGAAAACACTTGTAACATTGTGTTTATTTCATATCTCAACATATATTGCGGAAAAATGAATTGCAATATGATGCAGCCCTAATATTTCTGGTGTTGGTCTGTGTAACATGTGGATGATGCAAGTGTACAATTACAATATATGTGTCTTCTCCCTCCCCCCACTGATGACTGTGTGAAACTGCAGTCATGGCAGCTCCAGTAAACATCCAGACTCCCAGTAAGACCTGGGAGCTGAGTCTGTACGAGCTTCACAGGAGCCCTCAGGTGAGACTCACAGAACTCTGGGGAGTGTTGTTACACTGCTGCTTATTGCTCCCTCTGAAAAAGAAATAAAGAAATAAAAGTAATATCAGCTGATATATATGATTGACTTTAAAATGCTAAATCAGTCTGGTCTTAGTTATAATGGTTTATTATTTAATAACAAATTGAGAAAATGCTTTTTTGTTGGTTAGTGTGGATTCAGACAGGTGTTGGAGAACCATCGAAGAAGTCTATTATATTGTCATATGTATATATACATATATCATATATATTATCATTTTATATTTCAAACAATTGTTTCAGTTATATCTTATGTGTCTCTGTGTGTCACCATTTCTTAATATATGATCTTTCTTTCAACACTATTTATTCCAGAAATATCCTTAACTTCTTCATTTCTATGCTGGGTTTTAAAGAAGATGGAATTTATAACATGTCGTCTTCACTTTTGAGGCACCAGTAAATGCAGACACCTGATAACCCCCTCGCAGGTATGATAACAAAAAAAATGTGTGTATTCAGGAGGCGATTGTGGACGGGACAGAGGTGGCGGTGTCGCCTCGCTCTCTGCACAGCGAGCTGATGTGTCCCATCTGTCTGGACATGCTGAAGAACACCATGACGACCAAAGAGTGTCTGCACCGCTTCTGCTCCGACTGCATCGTCACGGCGCTGCGATCAGGGTGAGCTGGATTATTTCTTTTCTGGAAATTCCCGCAGCCCAAAGCGACATTTTAAACTTATGTTTTGTTTAACATAAAGACGTGCGTCATATATAGTTAATGGTAATACTGCTGTGATTTGCAATGTGCTTTAAAACTAGTGACAGAACAATGATGCACATGATGCAGCCTGTAGTGTAACCTGCTTATTGTCTTTATTTTAACTGCAGTGTCTTTAAAATCCACATATTTGAACTGTAATATTGTGCAGAAACTGAACAAGATACGAGCTCAGTGACAGACCACCGTTCCTCCTCCCTCCACAGGAACAAGGAGTGTCCGACCTGCAGGAAGAAGCTGGTCTCCAGGCGTTCGCTCCGCCGAGACGCGAACTTCGACGCGCTGATCTCAAAGATCTACCCGAGCCGAGACGAGTACGAAGCCCACCAGCGCCGCATCCTGGAGCGACTCAACAGGCTCCACAACAAGGAGGCGCTGAGCTCTAGCATTGAGGAGGGGCTCCGGCAGCAGGCCCGCTACAGGTCTGAGAGGTGGGGGAGGAAAGGGGGATGGTTACAGCTTGTTCTTGTGTTTACTCCAAGGAATCAACACCTTTTAACATGTCTGGGTGTTTGAGCCCATATTAGACAGTAAGACAGCAAATAAGGAAGAATCTTCTCTTTTAAGACGATAAGATAATCCTTTATTGTTGCCCCAGAGGGAAACTTCAGTTATAGCAGCTCCAGCACAGAATATGTAGAGATAAACTTAAAGAGAATATAGAATAGAATAGAATAGAAACATTAGAAAAAAGCCATCTGTTTAACTCCGCCCTACAGGAACCACCGGGTGAAGAAACCCACTCAGGAGAGTGACAACACCACCTTCAGTGGTGGGGAAGAGAATGGCGATGCCCGCTCACACCTGTCTCACGACTCCGCCCCCTCACACACCCCTCACCCCACCGGTCAGACCCCCTCAGAGGCCGGACCGAGTCGCAAGCGGCCGCGGGCGTCGGATGACGGCTCGGGTGGCGAGGCAGACAGCGGCAGCCCCACCCCTCCACTGAGACGCCACAGAGAGGGGCCGGGCTCCGAGATCGAGCTGGTGTTCAGACCACACCCACAGCTGGTCCACGCCCAGGACTACAACCAAACCAGGTGAGACTACCTAACCAACGTGAACCCTTTTACAGCTGATTCCTTCCCGTAAGAGTCCTTCCTGTTATTTCTCATCCAAATGAACAGATACGTGAAGACGACAGCCAACGCCACCGTGGACCATCTGTCTAAATACCTCGCCCTGCGCGTCGCTCTGGAGGACGGGCGCACCAACGGAGAGACTGAGGACGGAGGAAGAAACGAGGGAGGAGGAGAAACTGAAGGAACAGCAGGAAGTGGAGAAGGATCTAGTCTGAGCAACATCAGCGAGAAACAGTACACCATCTACATCATGACGAGAGGAGGGCAGTTCTCAGTGAGTCAATCAGACTTTATTTACACAGCACACTTCTAACATTTTGCATGCAGGCCAAAGTGATTCAAAAAAGAATGATGGATTTAGAGAAGAAATTAAAAAATTACACATTTAAATTACAAACTGACATAAATTTCAAATGTTGCTTTGTAGAAAAATGAGCAACCATTACTAATGTTACCAGCACTGGTTTTACTGCTGCATCTGAGATGTTAGATAAGAGAAGAAGCTGGTGGCTGCTGTAATGTCAGTTTTGAAGTGTTTTCTTACTTTTAGTGAACTTCTTAGTTGATGAAAACATCCTTATTAAGGTGTGGAAGCCACACGTATGTGGTGAGTTAGCTGTACAGATAACATCTGCACAGTGTTTGTTGAGTCTGAACACAGAATAAGAAAATCACCAGTTTGTTCTGTCAGGTGCTTTCAGGTCACATTTTCTTCTCTCCATGCTTTGTTCTGGTTTTTGTTTGTTTTTCACAGCTTTCCTGCAGGAAAGTGGAGAAAATCTTTTCTCCACTTTTAAACTAAAGAAAAAAACTGATGTGGAGGCAGAAGTCTCAGATAACATCACTTTCATTATTCATGATCACATTTTGTCTTTTTTTCCCTCCCCTCTCAGACTCTGAACGGCTCTCTGACTCTGGAGTTGGTCAACGAGAAGTACTGGAAGGTCAGGAAGCCCCTGGAGCTTTACTACGCTCCGACCAAGGAGCAGCCACCACCGCAGCAGCAGCCGCAACAGAAGTCTCCCCCTCCCCCTCCCCCTCCCCCTCCCCCTCCCCCTCCTCCTCAGAAGGAGGTGTGAGCCGAAGCATTGAGGTTTCTCCTCTGCACTTATTCAGCCACGGCTTCTTCTGAAGAAGTTCAGTCACCGCAGTGTCACAGATCAGTATATGTTAAGTCTTATTTCTTTGATTTAATCTGTGAACAGAATTGGTTTGGAAATGTGTCAAATCTGATCTTAGACCTGCCATAAAGGAAACATCCTCCACTAACACCTGGTAAATCTTTGTTTTTTTGTCTACTTT
The DNA here is from genome assembly GCA_037577475.1 of Chaunax sp. Z400. Classification (NCBI taxonomy): domain Eukaryota; kingdom Metazoa; phylum Chordata; class Actinopteri; order Lophiiformes; family Chaunacidae; genus Chaunax; species Chaunax sp. Z400. The sequence goes on from CM075200.1 coordinate 23,455,093, forward strand.
ACCAGAGGCAGCAGCCTGTATTTCAGTTCTGATACCTGAATTGAAATTAGCTTTCTGACCATTTACTGGTAATTTGTGGTTTTAAGTCGTCTCTGTGGCCGATTGGACCTGGAGATGACAAGTAGAATCTATTTCTTCTTCACAGCATCTGCAAATCGATAGCTTCTGTTTTCCCATCCCAAAAGTCATGTTACTGCAGCCTCAACCTTTTTAGCACAGATGAGAAGTTTTTATAACACAAAACATCCGTAACAGTGAAAAGAAAAATGAAGATAGCAATTAAGGAAAGGAAATATCTATGGAAGCCCATTTAAGACAGGAAAAAAAAGTCAGGTCAATCAATCATAATAAGACTGTTAAAGGAACCTAAAAATAAAGATTCGGTCATTATCTACGAGTTAAAGATGGAATTCTCATTTTTAGGACTGTTCTTTAAAGTCAATTTTTTTGAATAGCATCTAAATTTGCCAATATTATGGGATTCTACATTATATTAAGAAATTTTGAGCAAGGGTTCGAAAAGTCAAAAGTTAAATTAGTCCAAAAATGTTGACGGTCATTCCAGTTGTAATAATCTAGTGTTTTTGTCATGGTCAAAATCACTCTAATTTCTCTAGGCTTCCATGAATATCTTGCTGTAGATAAATAAGAATAGTGATCGTACCAGTCAGTACAAACATGTTTCACTGACACGCTTTACTTAAGATTCAAGCACTTCTTAAAGAATTTAGCTCTCCCCCTTATTTCAGCCAAAAAAAAAGAACCATCAGACAGTTTCTGGTTTTAAAAACGAGAAACTGTTCTTTCAGATCCATATTTGCCCTAATGAATCTGTATGTTTCATTTAATTTGTAAGAAAGTGACTGAAGCAGTTTCTCAGCTCTGTCGGACCCGTTTTATAGCTTAATACAGTAAGAATCAAATTGAAATATAGTTTTAATTAAGACACACAGCTTTAACGGCACAAAAACAATCATCCATCACACCTCCGACCTATCCTGCTCAGGTCTGGAGCCTGTCCCAGCATGCACTGGGGTCTAAACAGGGTGACATTTAAGAAGCAATATTTAGTTGGTTGAAAGATGTTAGAACATTGTTTAATCTTTAAGCTTTGATTCCTTCACTTTGTCTGAAATACTTTAAGAAGATAAACACACATTTCTGTTGTTCCCTTTTAACAGATGTCGCTTTAAGACCCACAGAAGTTTCAGTTTCTTGTTCCGTCTGTGTTTGGTGACAAGGTTTGCATGAGCCGCTCTGTAATCGGTTCACAGGTTCTTCTGTTGGGTTGAACCTTTCTCCGTTCTCTTTGCGCCACTTGTCTTGATGCACTTTATATTTCCTGCAGCCATGCAAGTTTTGCTACCTTCCCTGTTTTTATGGAATACTTGTATATTAAGAATAATGCAATATTGCCCTTTCCCTCTGTTGTATAATTCCACTATATCCTTCTGTCAGCGATGCAGCACAATAAACTCAAAAAATGGAGACGTTTGGAGCAGAATTTGATTTCTTTTAAATGGAAGCTGATTATGAAGACTACATACTGTGCATTTTTTGAGTTTTGCTAGTTAGGTTAGTCTTTTATCAAATAAAAATAGGGGGAAGATATAGGCCTAATGCTAGCCGTAAATAGTAGCAACATGCCTGTCAGATGTTGTATGTGCACCTGCCTCAGACAGGATCTATGCTAATGCATGTAGCTTATTTGAGATCTCATTATTTTGCAGCTTGAGCGGCGGCAGTGACAAAGGCTTTTTGAAACGGAACCACCAACTTCAATCCGAGAGCTCTAACACAACAAGAAAAACCCCAAACTTACGGTGTTTAAAGATCTAATCCCATATCCAGAACTTAAAGGTGAAACAGCACACCGGGACAGACAAGATTTAGTCCATGTGGTTTTATTGAAACAAAAGGGAAGCAGGGGAGTTTACTTCTTCTTGGACACACCGACGGTGCGACCACGACGGCCGGTGGTCTTGGTGTGCTGACCGCGCACACGCAGACTGAAAGAAAAAGAAGGGAGTGTTAGTGTTTCCAAAGTATCTTCATTCTGCTAAACAAGATAAACTCTCAAGACATTAGATTTACAGCGCTTCATGAAAGATAAACAACTACATCGACTCATGCTTTCCAAAATGACACTCGTGTGTACTGTGAGATTCAAGTTTTTACAGGACAGGCTCACTCTGCACCGAACCTCCTCCATCACCGAATATGATGTTAGCTCTCCAAATTCATAGACCTCAAAGTCTGAGCAGCTGGAGAGACTTATGTTCTATACAGATTCATGTTAGAGAGGCTTCACCACTGTAGTGAGGGAGACTCTGCTGCACTAAGGTTTAAAAATGTTTCTATAGTGACACTACAACCGGTGTCTGAGACGAGATCTAACTGCAGTCTCCGGTCAGAGGACGTATCGATGCAGAGGTTTGATGTTTGGGACAGAATTGGAACTCCGTCCACACTGAGACAAACTGGATCAGATCTCTCACCCCCAGAAGTGCCTGAGACCACGGTGAGCCCTGATCTTCTTCAGCCTCTCCAGATCTTCTCTCAGCTTGTTGTCCAGGCCGTTAGCCAGGACCTGCAATAAGACGCACAGACAGTCAAAAAGTGTTGTCATTTCATACCAAGAAGTGTAGGAACCAGTGGCTAATCAAATATTTTATGTACTGTTTATGGTTTGTGTTCAGGTGTGCAGACTATTGGGTGTCCTAAATCTACACTACCAATTCAAACCAGGTGTTTAAACCATTAACAAGGGGCCTTCAGGGGCCTGACGCTTTCCAGAGGAAATTATTTCAATGGCTGGTGCCACAACCGTTTTTTGTTGCACCGATGATATGGAGTCCACTCAGCGGACATGACCAATTAAAACGAGGCATCCAGACAGACGCAGAATGCAAAATAGAATACGAACTGTAGACGTATCTAAATTCACTGAATTATATGAATTTTAAAGATATACCAAGAACTCAGGAAGAAAGACAGAAATACAGGAAGTTCTTAAAACTAAGTTCTTCAAAAGTATGAAAAAAGCTCCTGCAGTACGAAAACAACTTGTATGAGCAATAAGCTAATGTCGGCAGAATGAGCTAAGAGAGATTTATCGCTCAGCTGGTGCATCATTTACATGCAGACCAGATGGAAGGTCATGTTAACTAACAATCAAAAATAAATACTTGACAAAAATGAATGCTCCAAGTAGCCTGAAACTCTTTCATGGTCGATTTAAGAGATTATTTAATGGCAGTTTTCCATTACTGGAATTATGGGTTTTGCTAAATCTTTACCACGATTGAACAGGGGACAAAATGCTTTACTGGTGATCACCTACCTGACTGTATTTGCCATCCTTGATGTCCTTCTGCCTGTTGAGGAACCAGTCTGGGATTTTGTACTGACGAGGATTCTGCATAATGGTCACCACACGCTCAACCTGGAAAACAAATATGGCCGTTAATTCACAGGAAAATGTCTAAAATGCACAAAAATGACAAACGGAAGGACTACATATACATAGATATAGGACTTCATAATCAAAAACCAACTTATTATCTGAAAAATCATGACAAAACTCAACAGAAACATGGCTGCTTGTTTGCGACTGGAGCAACAAAAGCAGCAGTGTAATCAGAATCTTGGAGAGAACCTTCTGAACAGTTTACCAACTAATGACATTTTCCTCTCATACAATGTGAGGATTCCTGAAACATCTGTTGTTGAATCCCTCTACAGAAACAAGGCTCTCACCTCCTCGTCAGTCAGCTCTCCAGCCCTCTTGTTGAGGTCAATGTCAGCTTTCCTCAGGACAACATGGGCGTAACGTCTGCCAACACCCTGGGACAAGACAGTCGGAGACATTAGTGTCAGTGCACACCCAAAACTTATAGATAAATGACTGTTGTGCAAAATAAAATTTAAGAAAAACACATCAGGAACAGGTAACCTCACAAATACTGAAGCTGCAAAAAAACAAAACAAAGCAGTCTTGTAATGAAAATGCCACGGATGAAAGTCCAAGAGCATCTAAATCCATCACATGATGGTGCCAATCTGAGGAAACCCTACCTTGATGGCAGTGATGGCGAAGGCGATCTTCCTCCTGCCATCGATGTTCGTGTTGAGAACACGAAGAATGTGCTGGAACTTCTCAGGGATGACCAGAGACTGAAAACACAGAAATGATCAGGGATGTGTAAATCTCATGACCAGCACTGTGGCTCACTATTAGATACAAGCTTCAAGCGCTGGATCAGCAGTGACAGCACTTGTAATCCAGAGAAATTCACAATCACAATAACTGCTTTAATGACACTGATGCCATTTACAACTATACAGGTGACTTGAGAGCCCCTTGAACAATTATCAGCTTGTAACCATGTTTTCTGCCATGACTTCTGTCAGGATTTCAGCATGTTTGCTTGCTAAATACTACCGGTGCTACTATGTGGAGGCTTCTGTGCAGCTAACAATTGTGGCTCAATTTAGCAAAGCTGCATGAACTGTTACTACCTTACTCAGCATTTGAGAATATCTAAAGCCTCCAAATCAACTATGACCAATGGACATCAAATCAAAGCATGTGGTTGCCTTGCATTTACACCGGTGTGACATCCACTTTGTTAGCTAACATGATGAGACCAGCATGCTAACTCCTTGCCATTGAAATGGTATTTGGCTAGTTAGCTTCTACAGCTAGGCGCTTTCAATAATAAATGTTTCTTTAACATGTTAGCAGCGCCGGCACCGTAATGATCTAAATATGATCGGACAGCTGAAAATAGATAAGTATTAATCAAGGACAGAAAAATGGCTCTATCTGTCGGGCTACTTAGCTATGATCGTTCTGTACACTTCATTTCAGCGTTGCAGCTAAACTGTGTTAATACGTCAACTTCTGCCTCTAATATTTTAATAATTCAACATCTCTCCGCAAACACAAGATGTATGAGATTCATCACAGGTCTAAATTCAATAAAGAAGAGCGAATAACGCTAGATGATTACGGATTTCAAAACTATTACAGGTTGATGAAAAATGTACTCACCATCTTGGAAGTAGGTTCCGTGCGAAGAGGAAGTCGGGTGGATCTCGCGAGAGTTTGACGCTGTCCGCGAAGGGAAGTTAGTCCATTACTTATGATATGTCCGACAAGAACAAATATAAACACCGGTTAGATTAAACAAATAAAAACCTGTAGATGTGCTGACGAATTGACGCCAAGTAAATGTTCTCATGTTTATTAATTTGACATACAAACCAATCTTATCAGTGTTGTGTGCGGTTCATTAAAGCAGAAACGCCTTCTTAATTTTCGCTGACGACTAGGCGGAACACTTCTTTTGTAGTGTTCTGACGTAAACCTGAAGTCGCCGCAATGGCGGAGGAGATAGCTGTAGCTGCTTTTGGAGCTGGTCCCGATGTAAACACAACAGGAAACCCGACAGAAATTGCCATGGCGTATTTACATGAGGAGGTGACATTTCATTTACTGTATTTGAATCCGTTGATGTGGAAAAACAAAAAATATTCAACAATTTATGCGCTCTTACATTATTGCGCCCAGTTAGCATTCATAACCAGATGCACTATCAATGAGCCTTAGATTTAGCTACTGAAATGTAACGTTTTCTTGCAAGATACACGGATATTATATGAATTACAGTGTTGATAGTTAACAAAATCTTGCTAAATTGTGTATGTAGACAGTGTGTATTCCTGTCATCAGAAGCTAATGTAGCTGTTAGCACCCTGTCACAACAATGTAAAGCTCATTAGTTGCGTCAATGCGTCCTGTGCAACAAAGAGTAGCGTAACGTTACAAGTATTAAAACAATTAAACAGGTGTTTAATCAGTTAGCGAGTCCACTGACAGAAAATTAGTCACCAAGTCATTCATCAAGCAAAAATATATGTTTGTTTCATTTGAACATCTTTGGGAATCGAGTGTTAATTTGACAAAATTAATTGATAATTAATTGATTGACCATGACAGTAATCACTGGATGTAACTCTGAACATCTTTTGCTAATTATTTGTGTGTGTGATTATGTCGGTTTTCTTTTAGAAGACTGATGCAGACATCCCTAACCTTAACCTCGGTGAACTGGACCTCACCACTGATGAGTTTATCTTGGATGAAGTGGACAGTAAGGCAACAGTTATCATTAAAAAAAGTCTTATTTCGTGATCAGGTTACAAAGAAAAAAACATGAATGAATGGAGCTACCTTGTTGGCCTGACTCCATCACTATTCATAATGTTCAAAACATATGTTTGCTGTAAACAACAGATCAATATTGTAACGAAATACTGTGACTATGACTATCAAGCTTAATGTTATAACAATACTCCTCAATCAGTGTCAAAGAGAAGCTACATTCTAGTACAGACCATCAATAGGATGTTTAATTTGTCATGGATGCGTTTCCTCTCTGTCTCCTGTAGTTCACATCCAGGCCAATCTTGAAGATGACCTCGTGAAGGAGGCCCTCAAAACGGTATAAATATCATGACACTAGTTTTTTGTCCTGGCAGGTAGGAGTGCAGGGTTTTAAACTGGGAGGTCAGAAACCTGAACATTCCCTGTCATGGCTACCTGAATTCTGCCTGTATTGAGGCAAGATTACATCAGCAACTGTTTATGAATTACTACAATCTGCTGTCAGTGTCACTGTTATGTTGCTTGTGATCTCACACCAATATAAATCCAGGTTTTGTGAGATTCAGTAAGTGAGAAAACACCTTCATGGGTTCATAAACCAAATCAAATTCTATCAAGTCAACATAGAACATTGACGGAGGTCTTTCCTCCCTCTGTTTTCAGGGCGTTGACCTCCGTCAGTACTCCAAACAGGTGGAGTCAGAGCTGCAGAGGATTGAACAGGCCTCCATCAAAGACTGTATCCTTCCTGCTCAAAGTCTGAACGTTATGATGTTATAACACCAAACAACATGTTATTCTGCTTTGACCTGTAAGCTGCTGGTGTGCTAAAGCACTCTTATCTTTTAAGCATATGATGGATGGAAACCCATTTTCACCTTAATAGGAAATGGTATTAGTCCACTGTTTGCCTGATCATGTGACCAATTTATATGTTTCTCCTCTTTTTTATCATGACTACACTCAGCTTGGAAAAAAAATAGTAGTTTTGTACCTGCACAGTGCAAATGCATAACACAATATTAGTCTTAAATATTTAGAAATTAAAAATAATTTAAAAGAAATAAGAATTATTTACTATTTAAATCTTTAAATATTTGGGAGAGTGTTTGAAAGGAAACACTCAGATGATCTGTTGTTGTTTTCCTGACTGTTCATCTGTCAGACATCAAGGAGAGTCAGAACATCGCTCTTCTGCACAACCAGATCACCGCCTGTGACTCCATACTGGAGGTGAGACTTCATCCTGATCCCACAATCCATTGCATGATGAGATCAGCATGAGTCAGCAGAGGATCTGAAGAATACAGCAGATATGGCAGCCTGGTCAGATGACAAACAAACCAGAAATGTGTAGATTATGTGAATTAAATAGTTTGCAGATTGATATTGATGATGTAAAATTTACAATTTACAAAAGCAAGTATCAGAGTTCAGTCCTCTTATTAAGAAAAGATTGAACGTTAATCGTCCCGAAGGAAATTAAAAATGTTTTCTTAACTTGACATTTGTTCTCTGTCCATTTCAGCGGATGGAGGGCATGCTGAGTGGCTTCCAGAGCGACCTGTCCTCCATCAGCAGTGAGATCCAGACTCTCCAGCAGCAGTCGGTCAGCATGAACGTCCGGCTGAAGAACAGGCAGGCGGTTCGCAGTCACCTCAGCCAGCTGGTAGACGAGCTGGTGGTGCCCGGAGCCATGATTTCGTAAGTGGCACAGAGAGAGTGGTGACAGTGACATGAAATGCAGACGTGGGGAAGTGTTTTGACGCGTTCCTGTGTCATCGCAGCACCATCCTGGACAGCCCTGTGACGGAGCAGGAGTTCCTGGAGCAGCTCCACGAACTCAACAACAAGATCAACTTTGCCAAAGAGCTGAGCTTCAGAGAGACGCTGGCCTGCTCCGACATCCAGGACATCGTCGACCGCCTCAAACTCAAGGTGAGATACGGAGAGAGAGAGGGCATTTGTCTGGCTCTGACAGTTTTAGGACTTGTTTCTTTGCTGACGTGATCTTAATATCTGCGGTTGACTTCAGGCGGTGTCGAAGATCCGAGAGTTCATCCTGCAGAAGATTTACTCCTTCAGGAAGCCAATGACCAACTACCAGATCCCACAGAACACACTGCTGAAGTTCAGGTGAGCTGTTTCTGAGAGATCTTAGGCTATAACCTGAGAGACTGTGTATCTTTATTGTGTAGAAAAAGAAAAAGTGGCGTCAAGTTTGCTTCGGACTACATTTTGTTTTTGTGGTACATTTTTATTCAAACTCCCTTTTTACCTCTTATTGTTTTGTTATTATGGTACACTGGTGTAGCTATGAAATGCAGCAGAATACAGCTGCAGTCAAAGATCGTGGAGTTCAGAGCAGCTGCAGACACTCAGCCTGAACGCCTCAACTTGATTCTGATGGAGAAGTAACAGCTGATAACGCTTTTGTCTCGCTGCAGATTTTTCTATCAGTTCCTATTGGCCAACGAGAGGACGGTGGCGAAGGAGATCAGAGACGAGTACGTGGACACGATGAGCAAGATTTACTACAGTTACTTCAAGTCGTACAGCGGCCGGCTGCTCAAAGTGCAGGTCAGTGGATTCAAACAGGGAAACAGAATCTTTACACGACAATAAGATTCAGCTGTGCATGCCATGTGCTGCATTTATGCTTAATTTAGAGTTTAATTTTTATTAAAAAGAAAACAACATATATATATATATATATATATATATATATATATATATATATATATATATTATTATTATTATTATTATTATTATTATTATTATTATTATATTATATTATCCCCCCCTTTCCTGGCTCAGTGTTTGGCCCTAAATAATAAATCATAATGTGTTGTATACGTGTAAAATAGTCTATTTAAATATGTGAAAACAATTAGGATGAATCGTTTATATACATTGACTATATCTTAGAAATTGACCGGCTAATCAATTAAGATCTACTGCTCAAAGCATGGAGGCTGTAGGGTCACCTGTATAGATAGGGTAGCATCGAGTTAGCCATGAAGCTAACATTGCAAAGACTGTATACCTCAGGTAAAAGTTACTCACCTTTTGTAGTACAGGTTAATCAGGAAGTTACACCTGATGTCACAAAGTTTGTGTGTGTGTGTGTGTGTGTGTGTGTGTGTGTGTGTGTGTGTGTGTGTGTGTGTGTGTGTGTGTGTGTGTGTGTGTGTGTGTGTGTGTGTGTGTGTGTGTGTGTGTGTCCAGTATGAGGAGGTTGCAGACAAAGACGACCTGATGGGAGTAGAAGACACAGCCAAGAAAGATATCCTTTAAACTGTGTGTGTTTTGTGTGTTTATTTTATCTACAGAGCCTAATATCACAAATCGACCTAAAGCGACTTTATAATGATAATGTTGTGGAAAAGGTTTCTGATACAAACCTCTGCTCAGCTGTGTGTTTCTCATGAGGAGGGCAGGAATCCCTCCGAGCCGCTCCTCCTAACCCAAACTGAAACTCAGAGCGCACAGAGACGAGGCGTTTACGCTCCTTGACCCGACGCTGCAGGTTTCTTCTCCAAGCCGTCTCTGAAGAGCAGGAACACCATCTTCACTCTGGGCCAGAGGGGGGGCATCCTGAGCCCTGCTGAGCTGGAGGGGCCCATCCTGGTTCCTCATACAGCTCAGAGAGGAGACAGCAGGGTGAGAACGTCCCACAACCTCATCTTGTGGGACTTCCTCGGTTCAGTTTGACTCCTCATGATGTTTGCTGGATACGTTTCTTTCCTCACTCGTTGTGATGTTTTGTTTGTATTTAGTATCCCTATGAGACGCTGTTTCGCAGTCAGCACTACGCTCTGTTGGACAACGGCTGCAGAGAGTACCTCTTCCTCTCCGACTTCTTCATGGTGGCAGGAAACTCGGGCCTCGACCTCTTCAACAGCATCATGGGAAAAACGCTCAGCATGTTCCTGGTACCTACCTCTCTTCTCAGTGTTTTAAAGCTTCGATCTCTGAGTATGAAGGTTGATATGGTCACGCAGCTATTTTTTTCTTTTAGTCCTCATTAGTTTTTGTCTTATTTAGTCAACCTCATCCTGTGTTTCTACTTAAAGTCTGAGTTCTTTAAAAGTCGGGGTATTTAGTCTGGTTTTAGTCGATGTCTTCTCTGCTGGAAGGATGCTGCTGAAACTTATAAAATATAAATATTTTTTAAAAAGATAGAAGACAAATTCAGGCCTTTTTTTTATAACTTTCTGTAACTTTGTCAGATTTTTCATCATTTTCCCTGATTATGCAAAAATTCCTGAACTGGTTTCCACTTAAGTTTGTGGAGAAGAGGCGCAAGGCAAGTGGGGCGGCTGGTGGTTTGACCCCCAGTCCCTGCAGTCTACATGTCCAAGTATCCTTGAGCAAGATCCCAGCCCTTGGTGCTGGTCCAAAAACCCGGCTAAACAGGTGGGGGGGGGTTGCGTCAGGAAGGGTATCCAGTGTAAAACCTGTGCCAGTTCTACAGTGCAGATGGAAAAATACGCTCTGGTGACCCAAAAATAGCGAACAGCCTAAGGGAAAAAGAATTCTCTCAATCGTCTCTCAATAAAATAAAATAGTCCCATATTAATGTTTATTCAAAATTTCATGTCAAAATTAGTGAGTATTAGAAAAATCCTGATCAAATCCCAAAATAGAAGTTAATATGAACAGATTTTAAGATAAATAAGGTGACAATATATATTGATTTATAGGAGAATAAAGGAATCATCTGAGCTTTATTTTTTTGCATTTAGAGTTATAATTTAGATGTGATGAGAAAGACTTCAAGTGTCTGGGAAATGATTGAATTGACTCTTAAGAAGCCGTGTGAACCCCGTTATTCACATTACATAGGTAAATAACATGGCATCGGTGCATCAGACAGGATTTGATATTCATGCAGCTTGGAGTTCCTAAATGTTGTTGCATCTTCTGCTCCGTCTCTGCAGAAGAGCATGTCCACCTACGTGTCCGACTGCTACGACAGCATCGCCGTCTTCCTCTGCATCCACATCATCTTCAGGTTCAGAGCCATCACCGCCAAGAGGAACATCCCGGCTCTCAACAAGTCAGTACTGTCCTGGGATCAGATTCGTTTCGGCAGCGTAAAAAGAAAGCGATTGATTCTGTTGTTTGTGTAAGAAGGAGCTCATGCTCAGTCCTCCATGACAGCTGTGTGCTTCTGAATTATTGTGATCTATTGAATTATCGAAGACCCTTTCAACTGTCCTGCCTGTTCAAGGCAGAGCTGTCCAGCTGGGATGGGTTCACTCAGGACGGTGTATGAACAGACTCCATGACGGTCGTAGTGACTCTGGTCCGTGTCTGTCAGGTACTGGGAGGCGGTGCTGGAGCTGCTGTGGCCGAGGTTTGAAATGATTCTGGAGATGAACATCAACAGCATCAGAAACACAGACCCGCAGAAACTGGGAGTTCTGGACACCAGACCACACTACGTATGTCTACACACACTCAAGGACAAACACACAACGTACACACTCTTCATGTGTTTGACTGCAGTGTGTGTGTGTGTGTGTGTGTGTGCTGATTTCAGATCACTCGCCGTTATGCAGAGTTCTCGTCAGCCATCGTCAGCATCAACCAGACATTTCCCAACGAGAGAACCAACGCCCTGCTGGGACAGCTGCAGGTAACACACACTGTCCAGTCCTCTGGGACAAAAACACAAACAAACACAAATGTTTATGGAACAAATCAAGTAACAGGAACTACAGCAAAGTTTAAATAAGTATATAAATAATGACATAATTATGGAATAAACATATAATAACCTGGTTGTTGGTCTGTTTGTCAGCAGGAGAACAGAAAAACCACTGACCTGACACAAACACACACACCTCCACAAGGAGTTAAAAAGGATGTAGAGACTAAAACAACAACAATAAACAATGGCTAGTGAAGAGAGATGCTACACAGGTCATTTTATAATAATAATATTAAAAACTCTAATCAAAAACAATAATAAAATAGAATAAATAGTAATGACTGACAGTAAAATGTTTTGAATAAATAAGCAGAAATGCTAATGCTTATAAAACACTACATAAATGTGTTTTTAGTTTATGTTTCATTATATCAGTGTTTGTAGCTCCTCTCAGATCGTCTGTATGTTCCAGCAGCTGAAAGCAGCATCAGCAAAATTACTTATAAATTTGATACTTTTGGAAATACATCCACACATATATGGTTATGTTTGCAGATTTACATCATAGAGGAGCAGATTATTGACCTCGGTGGAGGGATATCATCTCTGAGGTCAATAGAATGGACATGAAAACATGGATTCTGATAATAGAAATAAAGTTATATAATGTAGAAAACATACAATGCATAACATAACAGGGTGTTTTTTGATTAAGAAAGTATATTATGGGAATCGTGTGATATTATTTGCACTGAGGTCTGTTTATTAATTGGAAAGAAATTAGAAATAAAGAAAAAAGATGAAATGACATTTTAACAAAATTAATTGACCTGATTGCTCAGAGGAATAAATGAAACGAAAAGGGGGGTGCAGGTTAAGAGTTTATAATTTTTATTTAACTGATTTATTTGTTTCTATTTGTTTCCCAGGTTGAGGTGGAAAACTTTGTGCTAAAGATGGCGGCAGAGTTTCCCTCCAGAAGAGACCAGCTCATCTTCCTCATCAATAACTACGACATGATGCTCAGCGTCCTCATGGTGAGCTAACGATGGAAAATACTGCTTTAATTAACACAGTTTTAATTATTCCTTTTCTTACTTGTGGTTTAAATGTTCTGCTTTTAATACTTTTATTGTTTTTTCCCCTTATTTCTCCAGGAGAGGGCAGCAGACGACAGTAAAGAGGTGGAAGGTTTCCAACAGCTGCTCCTGGCCAGGACGCAGGTAAACACCACTGAGGGATTATGGGAAATCTGAAGCTTTATGACACTCAGGTTGTTTTTCTGGTTCCTCTCTATAATCAGAGCTTTTAATCTGCCACACATGTAGTTGTATCTAAACTGTTCATTCTAAAAATACGTTCATACTTCAGTCTTTTTGTGGCAATGAAAGAAAAACTGGTTAAATTGACATGAGGCTCACAGACAGCATGTTTTATCATTAGATTTAGGCAGAATTAAAATGACTTCATCTAAGTACAACCTTGTAAAGGAAAAGGAAAATAAGTCTAAAATCTTGTATTTCATCCATGTTTTCACGATTTAACCCTCCCTGTCATGTCTTCTTCTTCTCCTCCTCCTCCTTCTCCCTCCTGCAGGAGTTCATCGAAGAGATTCTGTCTCCTCCCTTCGGAGGAATGATCGCCTTCGTGAAGGAGGCCGAGGTTCTGATGGAGAAAGGGCAGCTGGACCGACTAAAGAACGAGGAAGGTGAGATATCGATTTAACATTTTCTCTGTTTCGCTCCTGTTCTTGTTAAACGTGCTTTTAATTAGCAAAAAGTGTCAAACATATGTAAATGCATGTAAAACAAACCCATGTCTGAAGCTACAGAGGACATTAAAGATGAGGTCACACACGTGAAACCACTTTATCTCCCTGACTCTTTGATTGCAGCGTGAGAAAGAGTTAAGTTTCATTTCACAGATTAATGAACCACCAGTTTCACTTCTGTCATTCTAAGTCTGCAGTTTCTTCCCACATCCTTTTTTTTCTACACTTTTTGCTTAGTCCTCCAAGCACAAATCAACAAGAACTCTTGTTTTAACACACAGGCCTAATAATGTGAAAGGACCTCGAGGCTGTCTTCACCTCTGTCCGTTTGTTTGTTTGTTTGTTTGTTTACTGAAAGGATCCCCACAGAACTCTGCAGAAGGATGGGACGTGAAAGACGTCGTTAAATTTCGCTGTGGATCCTGGAGGCATCCAGGATTTTTCTCCTCTTTCTTTAACTCTTGCTCCATTAGGCCTTTGTTGTTGTTGTTGTTGTTGTTGTTTCAGACATTTTCCTTCATTATGTAACAAACTGTTTGTGGAGGGTTGGGACACGGGTCAGACAAGCTCAACAAACATTTTGCCATTAAACCTAATTCAAAATTAGGGTTTAATAATTTTGCTTTAACTGTAATTAAAGGACAGAATGATTAAAAATGGCTCCAGGTGGCTGCTCCACAGGTGGTGGTGACTTGTATGGTCGTCTCTGCCACCAGTCAATCAATGGCTGAATGCTGGTCCGTGTTGTGAAGTCAGTCATATATAAGTAGAGTTAATTTATTAACATGTGAAACCACACGTGGGATTTCTGTAGGTGATCAGATGTTTCTCTCCACTGCTGCAGCTCGCATCACTCAGCTGGTTAGGGGATTTTCCAGTACGTGGAAACAGTCGGTGGAGTCGATGAGTCAGGACGTCATGAGGTCCTTCACCAATTTCAAGAACGGAACCAGCATCATACAGGTGTTACACTCACATCTGTCGGCTGAGTGGATTTCATCCTAACAAAGTTTTAAAGAAATGTTATTCGTTATGTTTTTGTTTTGTTTTTAATACTGATTGTGTAAGAGGATGTGATGTATTAAGTGACCAGTCAACGCTCTCTCCTCCTGCTGCAGGGCGCTCTGACCCAGCTGATCCAGTACTACCACGGCTTCCACAAGGTCCTGAACCAGCCGACGTTCCGCAGCCTGGCCGTCCGCTCCGAGCTCATCAACCTGCACCACCTCATGGTGGAGGTGAAGAAGCACAAACCCAACTTCTAATATGGCGGCTCCATCATCAGCTTCATCATGAAACCAGACTGTTGTTGTTTTTTTTAAACCACCAGGAGGTCTGGAGGTGTTGAGACCCTCCAGTTTTAGGTTGGTAACAAAGACGTTTGTTTTTTTTTGCTTTTTCCCTCCAGCTGAGGAACAAAAGGTTTCAGAGATCAGCAACACAATGATATGAACCAAGTCATGGAGTGTTGCATTAAAACACTGGAAGTGCTGAGATGAGGAGAAAATATAGAACACTAATAATATTTTGTGGAACACATATTTGATTAAATTCTCGGTTACAGTTATAATTCTTCAGATTTCAGTTTGTTTGGGAGCCCCTGGGCTCACCGGTGGAACCTGTCAGGTGTATTTTACAACACAAGATGAACTGGTTCATCTGTTTATCATTCAAATAATAGAAACTAAGGTTTTACAAAGCAGCGTCTCTTTCCGTCAGAGCGTTTTCTTTGTTTTGTCGACACGTTTTTAATGATTCTAATCATTACAAAGTGACAAAACAAAACCTTCCTATGGCTGCTTCACAATAAAAGCCAGTTTAAATATTTCAATGTGAAGCAGTACCAGCAGCAGCAGCCGTCGGGATTGTTGTGTTAGCATTAGCAGTAGCTTAATCCTGAACAGCAAAACAGTGAGGCTCACATTGAGTTAAAGTTGGAATCACATACAGAGACACTGGATTAAAAGGCTGCATGGTTGACCCCATCATTCACATAGAGAGAGGTAATCACAGAATGTAAATGCTTTAGATGGTCAACCTTATATAGGGGTTAAAATCTGTAAGATTATACCTTTTAAAAAATGTCAAATCTCCCTTCATTCACATAAAGGTTGAAATATTATAACAAATGCAGCAACAAACAAAAAACAACAACAACTTGGTCCAAAAGCGATGAGAATGTAAACACTGAATAGATTATTTTGTCTTCATATGTTTTAATTTAACCCAGAAGAAGAAATCATCAGATTTATTAATGACACTGCACTAGTGGAAAACTTCTTACTTGAAAAAGTTGTTTTTATGAGCATCTGTGATGCAGCTTCAGTGAACCTCAGCAGGAGAAACTGACCACTAAAGGATAAACCTGCTGATATTCTGCATTTTTTTCTTCTGGTCATTAAATCGCATGATTAGACCACAAACATCAGTATCACTCCGCAGCGTCTGAGGCTCTCAGCTCCAAGCCCTTTGGCTCCGACTGAAGACGCCAACCTTAAAAAATTAAAAACGCCTCACAAAAATCTAGTTTTATTTTTATTTTTATTCTCTGTGGCTGTTCAGGGACTAGTTTTAGCGGCGGATTCATCCACATTTGGTGCTCTGGTCTTTGGAGCAGCAGTACAGTTTTTTTAGGACATCAGAGAAGCTCTACAGCTCAGAGGAAGATGATATATCAGCTCAAACACACTAATTTAAAGTAGATACATTCACTGTTGAGTCTGAACATGAGATTTATTAACTAGAAAAATACAGAATATCAGACTGATTTGTTTAAGTTGTGCCTTTGCTCTTTTTTTTTGTAAGAGTTCGTCGTGTTGGATTTATTTGTATGTATATTTATGTGAAATCATTCCAGTGTGAACCAACAGTCAATATAATTTATTTATCATTTAATGACAATTTGCTCCATCAGCAGAAAGTTTCCCATTATAATAACAGTTAATATAACATGTAAAGAATAAGCTTTAGAGATGCTACATCTGAACAGAAGAAATAAATCTGTAAAAAAATAAAATATTCAAATTTGAGTTTTTACCAATGGTTTTCTTCCCCATGCTCCGTGCACTAATGAAAAGTGCTTGTTAGTAAAGTTACTGACTTTTTCAGGCATTTTAAAATAATCTATGCTGCATCGCATCAAGACGCCAAAATGCTCCTTAATTTCATGCCATAGTTAAAATAATAAAGTATATAATGTCTTCATTTAGGGCTGATCACTTATAAGACATGTTTTACTTGTAATTCTCTGCATGTTGGTAGTAGTTAATAATAATGTATTATAAAGGCCCATCAGACAACTACAGCTATCAGGAGCATCCATAACACACCTGAACTTATAAATCACATCTAATGTTTGATAACTGGTGCATCACTGCAAGCATACATCACTATGAATGCATTTATAATGAACCACAATATAAATGTGCAAAGTAAATGTTCTCAGCAGACATGAAGACTTAGGACAGCCGTGACCAGAAGAGACCAGAAGAGAAGAGCTGAGTATCTTCTTGTTGCCAACGTCTCTCCAGACGATGCTGAGGATGGAGACATTTTTTTTATTTAAACATCTTCTGCTTCATTTGTCTGATCTCAGATCTCAAATCTATTCTCTCACCTGTTTGGACTTTATCCCTCAAATGCTGGTGGACACTGAGAGCTTTGGACCTTTCTGTAAAACAGTTAAAATAGTTACATGTGATAATGATGCAAACTATAATTTGACATCTAAAACTGTTTTACAAGAAGCTCTTGAAGATCTTGCTTCTTGTGCCGGTAGAGATAAACCAGGGTTGGACCAGACGGAGCCACGACAGGCAGGGTAAAATGTTTCTTTTAATATTTGTATTATAGTTGGGTTTTTTGGGGGCGGGGGGGTTTATTATTTGGACAGAACAGCTGAGGAGGAGACAGGAAATGAGGGAGAGAACGAGGGCCAAATAGGACACACGCTCTACCCAAACCCCAAACTGTTCAGCTTTTAATCCTACTTTTAAATGTTGTCTAATTTTCAACATTTCCTGGTTTAAGTCTTGTTTAATCCTGGTTCACTGGGGACATTGTGTAATTTCCAAAGTGTACATGTGGTTCAGGTTTCACATTTACAGCACAAAAACCCCATAAGGAGGATGGGTTGCTCTGTTGATCTCCATGATGAGTAGCTGGATAAACGCTGTCAGTGTTTATTATTTCAATGCAGAAGATAAAGAGGAGAAAAAGAATGATCTTTTTTTTCTGTATTCATTCAATTTGCATTTAAATAATAAAATTCCTTATGAATAATTCCTTATTCCTTTAACTTCTTGTTATTCTGTTTGAGCCTACTTAAATATTCCATCTCATTATTGGTCTCCTCATACTTTCCATTACTTGACTGCTCCAGTAATTGACCCTCCACTAGCAAACAAACCTCTTTCTGTGATTAAAAATGTCTACCTGCCCCGGAGGAGCTTTCAAATTAATCTTTATTGACAATTTATAGCGAGACGGTCCTATTTTACAAGTTCAGTGTGAAAAGTCAGTCCTCATTTCCTTCAAGAACGTTGTGGAAAAACGGCCAGCTTGTGACTCTATGAGTGCCTGATCTGACACAGCGACC
This sequence comes from Chaunax sp. Z400, assembly GCA_037577475.1. NCBI lineage: Eukaryota > Metazoa > Chordata > Actinopteri > Lophiiformes > Chaunacidae > Chaunax > Chaunax sp. Z400. The sequence continues at coordinate 23,473,292 of CM075200.1, forward strand.
ATCCAGACAGACAGAAATCTCATGCAGGTAACTGGACTAATGAATCTGTCCTCTTACCCTCCACAGAGAGCTGCACCGTGCTGACGGCGAGGCCGTTTTCATCCAGGACTTTGTACCTCCCATCATCCGACCTCTTTAACGTCTTTATGATCAGCTGCTCCTCCAGCGGATGTTTCTCCAGACGCTGAGTGTCTTCATCGCCCCTCATCCACAGGTCCAACCACTCTGAGCTGTTCCTGCGGAGCACAGTTTACTCGATGTTAGAAGGAGGCAAAAAAATACACAAAAACCAGGAGTTTAAGGAGCAGCTCACCTACAAATTAACATTCAGTCTTTATCTACTCACATCGTGCTGATGTTACATTTAAAATATTATTTATGAGTCTTTTTTTTGGCAGTTTAAATTCCTAAAGATGAGTAAACCCTACTTTTCACAAAGGACAACCAACAGTTGTGCAAACAGACAATCTGACAGACCTACCTACAGTGGAAAGTTCCTTCTACATCGAGCTTTTTTTTTTTCTTCCATAAAGCCCACATGATTCTGTGTCTGTTTAATCAACAGACTTCATGGGGTGACTCAGAACTTCACCAGCAGACAGAAATTTGCTTTAGTTTGATGCAAACAGGAGTTTTGATCGAAGAAAAAAAAACGGCAGACGACACAAACATGAGATGACGTTAGATGAAATGTGAAAAGAAGAAATAAAGAGAGAAAAGATGAGCATGTGCAGTAGAAAAGAAATCTGTGATTTTAATGTGAATGTTTTTGTTGTTTATTTTAAGTAAATAGTGTTTTTCTTTGTGCGTACGCTTGCTCACCTGGCCTGGAAGAGCACCCTCACAGAGTGACGGGTGTGGAGATCCAGAACAAAGTCCTCACCTGGACCTCGGGAGTGAACGGATTTATGGTCTAAGACGGGAAACACAAGCACATATAAGACCAAAGCAGTCCTGAGATCAGACATCAAAATAAAACTACATGGAGTCTAAATGACAAAAGAAGATATAGGACCTAAAGATGATGTGGAAAGAAACAACAGAAAATGATTAGATCAGAGAGGAGGATGAAGACAAAGATGATGATGAAAGATGAAGCAGCCATCAGCCTCGACTAACCCAGCACAGACAGCCTGACGCTCTGAATGAAGACCCTGGTTTTTCTGGCCCTCTCTCCATCCACCACCATGAAGCTCTCGTATCTGCCCCCGTCTGCGATCTGAACGTCGCTTATGATCAGGGAACAGTCCCCGGACACGAGCCTCTCCTCTGGAACCTCCATCCGGCCCTCCAACTCCTCCGCCTCCCACTTCTGCTCCCCCCGCAGCTCGAACACGGTGTCGACCGGGGTCGCCCATATGATGTGGCAGGTGGACGGGGCCGGCCCCACCAGGTGCCCCTTCCAGCTACAGGGAAGGACGGCCTGGTTCCCCACCGCAGAGATGATGGACTGTAACTGGGTGGAGGAGTGCAGGGAAGAGGAGTCTGGAAAGAAGAGAGGTGTTGAAGACTTAAAATCTTAGATCTGGAAAGATGAGATGATTATCTTGTTTTAAAAGTTATTTACTAGTTTTTTTTATCTTGCCTTCTTATTTCTAACCAACTTATTTCAAGATTTCTTGATTAAGTGAAATTATCTTGTTGCTTGGACAGATCATTTCACTAGTATTAAGCCATTTTCTCATCTAATTCAGTTTTTATTTCTTGTCACAAATGTGATTTCTGCCTCCCTCAGGCTTTTGCCATGCTGGTCGCATCATTCACTGCAAAAAAAAAAAAAAAAAAAAAAAAAAGAGTAGCTAAAATACAAGAAAGAAGTTCTGCATCATTTATCCAGGTTGATACTCACCAACGAAACTACCAAGCAGGAGACACTGCAGATGTAAGATAATCCTGGAAGAATCATGAGGAAAAACAGCAACGAGTCAATGGTCACGTCAACACATCCATCAGATCAAATAAAAAGGCTTGAGAGGGAGATTTTAAAATGCAACAGCAGAAGAAAAGCTGACTTTATTCATGGATAGTCCTCGTTCTAAACATGTCTGTTCAGAATGGGCCGGTTGGCATGTTTTTGAACACTCCTTCTGTCTTCCAGGATGCTTTGGTGAAGATATAAACTCATAAATAAACTCAAACATTTAAAATACAGAGCTCATGCAGGACAAATGTGGAAAATAAAGTGCAATAAACTCTTCTTTAAATATACATTGCAAATAAATTCCTTACGGTCCATAAAAATATGACATTCTCCCCCATCCCAACCTTCTGTAGCCTTCTGTTTGTCTATTTACTCAAAATGTATTAATATTGAGCATGTCTCATATCCGTGGGCCCCCAGCAGCTCAAATATCAAGGTTGAAGTAGATCAGATGAGGTGTTCTCCAGGTAGGAACCTGTCATACAGACAGACATAAAGAGATTCCTCATATTATAATGAGATGTGACTGTTTGAAAGAATGTGTAATACAATAGTTTTAGTGATGAGAGTTTTTATTAATTAGAAAACATTCATAATTTTTTTCTCAATGACACAAAATAATACAATATAATAATCAATAATATAATAATTTAACTGTACTACACACTCAAGGGATTCAAAAACATCTTCATTTAATTATCAGTTTAACAATTATCTTAATTTAATCCTTAACAAGAACAAAAAATAAACACACCAAAACTGTAAACATCATAAACATCTCAGGTGACACAACTGGAGTCTGCAACATTTAACACAATCGGTAATTAGTGTGTATAGTGTAGCATTGATTTCAGCAGTAATCCTCCTCCTCATGGACTGGTAAAACCTCCAAATGTCATCATCCTGTGGAAATGTCGGTCCTGATTCTGGGTCGTTACACGCGGTTGACCCGGGCGCCGGTGGTCTGTCGTTGCTCCTCTGACTCCATGACGCAGGCGTAGAGGCGCTATTGTGGAATTGTGGGCATTCGTCGCCCTGGCACCTTGTTTGGTGGACCGCCTCCAGCACGCCAACGGCCAGGTCCTGGTTGTGTTGCAATCATTTTCTCCCCGGTCTGGAGTAGTGGTCATTTGGGATTAGTTGGAGAAAGGCATCATTCTCTTATAAATGTTTTCAGACTCAAGACTTTTCACAAAAATCAGCCAATCATGACCAAACCTTGTATGTTGGGAATTATCACAAAACCTTCCCTACATATAAATGTAGAGCCAATAAAAAACAAAGAAAATGTTTTATTCTCATGTCATTTGAAGCTAATTTTTTTATATTTATATCTATATTGATTTTACTTATTTATCTTATTTTATTTTATTTGTTTCAGGAGATTGGACTCTTTCTTAATATGTATCTGTATTACATATCTATATTTAAATGTCAATGTTTAATCAAATTTTCAATTCTGTTTTTGTTCTGTTAGAGCTGTAACAACCGAATTTCCCTATGGGGATTAATAAAGTCTCTATCTCTCTGTTTAATTGGCATCACTGCTCTTAAGTTTCGTTTCGTTTCGGACACCTCATGATTTACTGTAAAACGAAACCGCTTGCAGGTAAACGTCTTCATTGGTTTGCAGGAACGCCATGAAACAAGAGAATCTTATGGAAATTAAAAGCTGACGCTATTATTCTGTACAAATCTTCAATCCTGCAGCCTGGAAGGTTATTTAATGAGAAAAACTATTATTCTGCAGGGACATTTGGAATAATACAAAGGTGTAAATATTCAGAAACACTGTAAAGGAAGCTTTAAGTTTCAAACTAAAATGTAACATTTCTCACCAGTGTAGTTTTCTGACTGTCTGCATGATGTCGACGGTTTGAAAACTCCGTTCAATCCTCTTCTCTCTGCTCCTGTCTGCTGCTCAGCAACGTGTTTAGAGTATGTAGTTTGTTTACCTTCTCTGCGGAAGTCAGACTTGAGCTTTTAGTTTCCTTCCTTTGTGTGATTCCAAAATAAAAGCGCCAACTCAAACCAGAAACAGTGGTTTAATTAATATGTGAAAAAACATTTCAAGACATTTCGATATTTTCAATGAAGCCACAGAAATTGATAGAAAAAAAAATTGTTTTCACAATATTCTCACATATTTTTGTCCTGTATCCACAAGATGATTTACTATTTTTTCATAGCCTTTTTAATTTTAAGATTCCTAACATACATTTTAACTTTAATGACGTCACTTTTATCTTTTCAACCTAATGCCAAATTAAGCAACACCACCTATTTCCTTGATCCTGAAAACCTTCTCCTACATTGGAATCATGTGTTTATCATCACTACTTTATGAGTTATCAACTAAAATATGATTTTTCCGTAATGGCCGATCTATTTTTCATCTAGATATAACTTCATACCTTCATATTTGAATGACTCTGAATCTACATTATCTCAGCTACATATTGGTAGCAGTGTCATGTCTCTACCCCTCTCATATGATTTATCGTTTTTCACTCTGACGACACTTTCACAATATTTCCTCACTAATACGTAGCATATAATTATGATTTCTTTTATTTACAAGGATTTCTTATTTATTTTATTGCTGTAATATTATGACATTAGTCTTGCACTTTATAGGAAAGGCCAGAGCAGACCCTATCTGCTCAGGAGACTGAGGTCCTTTGGAGTGCAGGGAGCACTCCTCAAGACATTTTATGACACCGTGGTGGCATCAGCCATTTTTTATGGTGGGGTCTGCTGGGGCAGCGGCATCTCAGTGTCGGACAGGAAAAGACTCGACAAACTGATAAGGAAGGCCAGCTCTGTCCTGGGATGCCCCCTGGACCCAGTGGAGGTGGTGGGAGGAAGGAGGATGATAACTAAGCTGTCATCCATAATGGACAATCACTCCCACCCGATGCGGGACCGAGTAACAGCACTGGAGAGCTCCTTCAGCGACAGGTTGCTTCACCCAAAGTGCGTGAAGGAGCGCTTTCGCAAGTCTTTCCTTCCTGCAGCTGTTAGACTGTACAATCAGCACTGCTCCCAGTAGACCAAACAATTAGTAGTACTTGTGTGAATTACTGAGACACTTTTTTGTAATAGTACTGTGAAATATTTTTGAGACACTTTACCCCCGTCCTTTATTGTATTGTATTTTTAAAAAAAATATTATTTCCCCTCCTCCTGCTGTGTTTTTTGTACACTGTGCTGCTGCAATATTGTAAATTTCCCCACTGTGGGACTAATAAAGGGATATCTTATCTTATCTTATCTTGTAAAATTATGACTTTTTTTACTTTATGACTTCGTTCTCAGAATATAAGGCTCTTTCTTAATTACGACATTTTTCTTTAATATTACAACTTAAATTTTCAAAACCTCTTTTTTTTCTCAATGTGGTCCTAATCATTAATTTAATAACTGGTGCATTCAAGATGAAAAATGTCACCTTATGTAGGGGTTGTGTGGAGCACACTTACTTTCTATGCTGTGAATAATGATGTGGTAACAAGTTTTATAATGTTTTCCCAAATAGACAAAGTTCATTTGATAATAACTTTTGTCCAACAAATTAATAAGATTTTTAGAAAGGCTTAAAACCACTTGGGACATTTTTGTGCTTTTATTTTGAAATAGTTCCTGTTTGTGAGAAGTGCGCAGCCAATCCTGACAGATCTCCGCAGAAACGAAACCTACCAGCTGAAACCTACCAACTGAAACCTACCAACTGAAACCTACCACCAAACCAATGTGTCAGCTCAGACATTTAGGAGGAATGTCGCTTCAGTGGAAAATGTTCAGAGGTCTGTGGTCACCACATCACCACTGGGGCACCAGTAACACATCCTGGTGGTCTCCCACTTAAAACACTTTTTGTTCATCTCATGAAGCGATCAGTCCTGCCGCTCTGCACCAAACCTCGACAGTATTTGTTCTAAATTATGGCAGGTCCCACATGGATCCTTACACTGCTCTGTATCTGTAAGTTTTTTGGGTTTTTTTTTGTATGATTCTTTCACTTTCTAAGTGTCCGGGACTTTCAAGGCTCCGTGTAGGGACATACAAGGACTTCTGGGAAAAGAGAAAGCTTGAATTAGAAGCTTATTAATATAATGGTTTCAGAGGAGTCTCTGTTGTTTATCCTGGTTTGTATAAAAATTACTCATTTACATCAGATTTGATAAATTCTTCATTTGTTCTGTGAAAAAAAATTTAACATTTCCTTATGGAATGTAGTTGAAGTACAGAAGTTCCTCATATTTGTACCTAAGTACAGATTACTATATTATTATTATATTATTATATATTGTACAGAATTATTCAACCCCTTATTGTATATTAGGTTTATTGGCAAGATGATAATAATAATAATAATGCGATCCAGATCTACAATAACACTTTTTATTTTAATTTAGCTCTCAGGTAATAACTGGGAGCTGCTGTGCTTTGGTTCAGTGCCCTTCTAGTGTTAATTATGTAACATGTTTTCTTCTGGTAGGCCTATATGCTTCTACTATAGATACAAAGTGTCATAATAATATAATAAGAGAAGTCAGCCTCATTATAGTCCAGTCTGTCCTTCCTCCTCACCTCTCCCCTCTTCTTACCCCCCCTCAGGTGTTGCAGGAGCTCACCTGTCCTCACCCTCATCTGTTCTCCGCTCGGCCCTGGAGGTCCAGAGCGGGCAGAACGTCTCGCTGACCTGTAACCTGACAGTCTCTACAGACGTCGCCTGGTACTTCCTGCGCGTAGATCAGCTGCTGCCTCTGCTGACGGTTTCATTAAATAAAGTGGGAGATGAAATGGTAGATTTACACATTGCAGACAAGCGTCGCATCGTCAGCGTTGGAGCTCTGAGGAACGGGTCGGTCGGTCTGGAGATCCTGCGGGTGGGGGAGACGGACGCCGGGCTGTATTTGTGCTCTGCGCGCTGTGCAGGAAGTGTTTGTTTTGACAGAGGAATTCATCTGATTGTTGATGGTAGGAATGTCATTTATTTATAGTTATATATCTGCATATCTAAAATGTATTTTATGATGGTTGTTAAGCAGTGGCGGATCTAGAATTTTTCTAAATCAGGGGCCATAAAGGGGCTACATTTTTACAGAGGGGCCAACTATATGTCCAACATTCATGCACATTTCCTTGTTCAGTAAGATGTATACACAGAATATCATTGTCACAGAATAGTATATTATATTGTCACAGAATAGTCATTCATTGTTTGCTGTTGGCTCCATAGCTTTTAGTAAAGACACACATAATTGAATATATTATATAAATTGTGCCTTTTTCAAGCACATTGTGTTCATCAAAAAAGTTTAGCAATTATTGAATTTTAAACTAGGATGCATAAATAAATATAAAACATAAGACACTTTTTTCCAATTATGTAATACATTAAAAAAAATTCATTAAAGAAAATACTTATATACTTTATTACAGCATACTCAACAGTTTAAGTTACTATTTGAAAGAAGCCTTTTTTCCCCAACGAGACTCTCTTCTCTGTTGTTGTTTGGGATTTATGCGAGTCAGATATTTATCTTTACAAATTATTAAATGTTGGACTTATAAAGCAACACTAATTCAATCAATCAATCAATCGGTGATCTGTTCCTGTATTTTGTGTCTCCAGCAGTTGAAGTGGAGTCAACCAGGCACCCATGTTGGACTCTGGGGATCTGCATTACTCCAGCTTTACTCGTCCTCTGTGTCGTCATGATCGCTGGATTCTACCTGTGCTCAGGTGTGTGGTTGTGTTCGAGTCCCCTACGTACTTCTAGCTTTATGAAGAGAGGACCTTTTTGAAAAGTCAGGTTTAAATGTAGGTCCCAGTTTGGGAGAGGCTGGTTTTAGTTATGTAGCTGAGATATTTCAGTTTAAGGCTATGCATCATTAGAATGTGGAACATCAGACTAGTGTGTCTGTGTCAGCGTGGTGTGGTGGAAAGTGCCTGAACTGCACTTAAAGAACAGTTCACCCCCAGTCTGTTAGGGTTTGAGTTTTGTTCACTGTTTCTTGTTTTATTTTGAAAGCTTATTTCTGATATGTCTCCCTCTTCTCACTTCATGTCTTTGCCTTTCTTCTTTCTATGATTGGCTGATTGATTCCACCTATGTCTTCTCTTCATTTAGTGTGTGTATTTCCTCCTTTCCTTTCCTTTGCCAGTCTGTTGTGATCCTCACATCATGGGTTCAAGCCTTCTTCCTCTTGTTCCCTGCATGAGTTCTTCATGTTTTATGACTTTTAGCTGCCTATTGCATTCTGCTTCTGCATACAAATTATGGATCAGTTGCTTGATTTGGATTTATTTGCTATTAAATCTCCAAAATGCACCCTCACCGTCTCAGCCTCTCGGGTCTGCACCTGGGTTCTATCACAAAGGCACATGAAGGTTTTTTTCTTTCCTTTGTGAAGCTTCACAGCAAAAACAACTAACAAAAATTAAAGAGCTTCCCCTCATCAAGATCTGTGCACAGTATTTAATTAAATACAGATTTGGTCGTAGACATTCTTCACAGATACAAAGATAGCAGCAAGAACCACAATTAGTCCCACACATATTGAATATACAGTGCATGAGATGAAAAAATTAATTAATACATTTGAAGCAATGATGCCAAGAAAGGGATCCATGTGATCCTCGACTGCTGGACTAAGTGCGTAAATGCAGAAGGGACTGCAATGAAAAATGACTGCTAGGTTTAAATGGAATTCTGGCTATTATTACTGAAAATAAGGGAAGCGTTTTGCATTCACTTAAGAAAAACATTTTGCCCTGTTTTTCTGAATCAATTCGATAATTATTTCAGAATTCTGAGAAAAGTTTTCAAGAAAAACAAAATTTTGCCCTGTTTTCCTGAATTAATGATGTAATTATCTCATTAATTCAGAAAAACAGAGCAGAATTTTATTTTTTCATGAAAAGTTTTTTTTTCTGAATTAGGAGATAATTATGTTTATGAATTCAGAAAAACAGAGCAAATTCTTTTTCTCGAGTGAATGCAATACGCTTCCCTAGAAAATTAATATCTCAATCATAATGAAAGAATAGGGGAGCCTCGACACTATAACCACAAGCAATTTGATGTGAATCCAGAACTTAATTGGAAGATGTCATTTATGTAATCCTATATTGTGAAAACTTGTGAATCACTGAATGCTGAAAGCTAAGTCTGTATATTAAATTTGAAAACTGTTCATATATTCAAACTGTCTTCAGTGTAGAATGAGACGCTGTTGAACCTAAAATGGAGACTCAGCTGTGTTCTCACCCTGTCTCCCTCCCTCCTCTTCAGGTAAACCTGCTGTTTGCTGTTGTAATTCAGTGAGAAGTGACACAAGTGTGAAGGTCTTTGAGGTCAGTAGATGTGTGGCTTCCTGTATTTATTTTACATTACAAAAAAGTCCTGCTCTTCTTCCTTATTAGCAGAAAAATGACCGGAATTAAGAAGGTTTTAGCGAAAAGCAAAACCAAAACCATTTGACTATTTACTGCCTTACTGCTCAATGTTCACTCCCATAGAAACGTCTCTCTCTCTTCTCCTTCCCTCTCATATAAACCAAGCCGAGGACATAAACTCAAAAACTTCAATATTATTTCACAAAACTTTATGTACACATCTCCCATGTACTAGAGAGGTACCTTTTCATATTTTGTGAATTTTAAGTATTTTATTTATTCGATGATTTATTTTGAAAATGTAACTTTTTTTTATCAGATATGCACCAAAAATTTAAATGAATAACTTCTGTCTTCCTTCCATGATTAATTACCCAGACACATTCCTTGCTTGTGGAAACCTAAAGCTATGAACCTGATTTTGATTTGTACATTTCCTGGAGTGACCTGCTGAACCTGCAGCTTAAGCTGTTATCTGTCTTGCAGGAGGAAACTCTGCACTATTCCAGTCTGAACCTCGCAGACAGGCCCCGCCCCCCTGGTCGAGGAGGGACAGGATTGCTCAGAGAGGAAGTCACGTACTCGACAGTGTTGAGTCACAAGAACCCAAATGGATCACATGACCACAAATAGAAAATGTCATGCTTTAAGGCTTATTCATGCTCAAAACAGATTCGGACGAAGCCTCCCTGCCTTTTGAGTCTTCACTGCCCTCTTGTGGATCTGTAAATGCCAACGTAAGGACATATGGAAGTATGTGGATATAGACGGATGATCTATCTATCTATCTTCTTAATCACTCTCCTCTATGAATGTATTTTTTTTCTATGACACTGATCTGATTTAATCAGATCTGTAAGCATGTAAAATAATCTCTAAATGTAGCAGCCTGTGAAACAGGATTTTCTAAATGTGCATCAGTGTGTCTGTAATTGTGTAGACAAATCTGTAAATACATACAATGTAACTCGACAACAGAGCGACTTACTTCCCCCGAATTCCTTTAAATGTCTTTAATTCTGATCTAACAAATATACGATTTTGTACTGATGTCTTCTGATGTGTATTTAATGCTGTTGTAAGGAACAATATGTGAATTAATGTTGCTCACAAAGAGCATTAGTGACATCAAAACCAGCCTCTCACAGATTCACAGATAGAACATTTCATTTCATTGCTGTCCGTCAGAGGGCTGAGACGGGGCGCCGTCTACTTGGCAGCAGGTCTGGTGATGACAGAGGAGTAGATGACGTGGTGGTTCTGATCCGGTGGAGTCTTGCTGCGTCTGTCCCTCCAGTTCTGCCGGCCCAGAGAGGCGTAATGGATCGTCTCCTCCGGCAGAGATGGATTCTCATAAACCTCACACCCTGCAGAGAGACAGGTGTATTCAGGGTGAAAACTGACCTGAGTACAGCTTTACAATACTGCTAAGGTGTGACGGTGTCACCTGTCTGTCTGGGGGACGTCTTCCACGGCTGCTGCTCCGTGTCGGGTTTAAGTGAAGCTGCTGCAGACCAAACAGAAGAGATGAGAAGATGGAAGCTTCTATCACCGATTAAGATTCTTCTGGAAAAGCTTCAAAATGTTGAGTTTTGGCTTTTTGTAACCAGAAGCAGGAAGTCTGTTACTCCTTCAACTTAAAATACAGAGACTTGTCATTTTAACCCACAGGTGGGTCATGTTTTTATATGGATGGAAGAATACAAATTGTGACATTAACCAAAATGCACAATGAGGAAAACAGTTTAAAAAAAAAGATATTTAATAAATACATTTCATATAATAAAAGTTAAAACACTTTGAATTCTCACAATCATTAAATATTGTTATGTCGTCCAAGTTATTATTATTATTAGTATATTTTATTTCGTGCTGTCAATCGATTAAAATTTAACAGACTGTTTAATCACGATTAATCGCAAGTTTTTTTTAAAAACTTATGAAAATACCATATTTGTTTATTTATTTATTTATTTATTCTTTTAATAGAGGGTTTTAAGCCAAAATCATCATGTCAGTTTCAGATGGCACAATATTAGTCTAATATCAAGACAACAGCATTCACACAGCTTTCTTTCTGATGACTTATTGATAGAGGTCCAACTTGGTGTCATGTCATTTCAGCAACTATTGAACAGTGAACAAACAAAATATAGTCTGTCAATTGTAACTTATATCCTATACCGCCTACCTGCACCTCTGTATTTCTTGTTCTTCTTGCAGTGCATGATGGTCAGTAACACACAGACGGCAGCTATGAAGAGGATCATGAAGCCCAACCCGACCACAGCAACTATCAGCAGAGCTGAGAGGGAGAGAGAACAGACAGGACATCTGGTCAACAAACATTCACACATCATCATCTGGAAACTGGAAACTTTATGCAGGAGACAGATGCTGAAGTGCATGTAGCTCATAGCTCACCGACCGTTCTCAGGTCTCTTCTTCTTCTCTTTCTTCTTTGTTTCAACCGCCTCTGATTAACAGAAACACACAAACTGTTAATACCAAATAAACCTGGTCTTATTTCACTTGGAAGGTAAAGCACCGCATTTAGGCTACACGTGTTTGTGCGTCCACCTCAGACAGAGTGTGTGTGTTTTTAGCTCAGAGGCTACAGTGAGGATTTCAGCAAAAAAATGGTGTAAATTTTATCTTTTCAAATCACTTTGGGATTTGCAGACTTGGATTAGGTCATACGAACTGTTTTGAATCATTTTATGTTTGTTTTTAATTGTTGTTGTTTTTGTTTTTTGTTGTTGTTGTTTTTACATTGAATGCTGTGAAGCTGTTTTGCTGTAAAGCTCCAGAAATGTTTTGCGGATTAAGAAAATTCACCCAACTTTCTTTCTTTCTTCCATTGGCATGTGGGTGAGGAGATAATGACTGAATTTTCATTTTTGAGGGAACTGTTCCTTTTCTTCTTTGACCATTGGATGATAATATGTGGAGATAATATATTTGTCCACCGTGGCATAAAAATGCATAAATAATAGATGAAAAAAACAGAAGATCAATAATTTTCCCCTTGTTTATACATAAAACTGTTCACTTTATACAGAGAAAATAATTGTGGTTAAGCAACTAAAACTAATTACATTAAATTATTGGTTAATGGATGAATAAAATGAAACTCTGTTCTCATTTAACTGACCTCACTTCATTTATGTGTCCTTGAGGTGGTGTTAAAAAGAAATCCTACCTGTTTTCATCACAGCAGGTGTTGCAGTAGTGTTGCTGGTTGGCTCTGTCTGCGCTGATTAACAACAACAACAAAAAAATCTTTTCAGATTTCACTTAGTTAACTTCACTAAGTTAGCCAACTTGACATTCTAATCAGCTCACATAACAATACAACCAACAACCACAACACAGATTTCTACTGTACAGTCGTTGTTGCTTTGTCTTAAATTTACATTTTATTTTAGGTTCTGCAGAATAAATCATTTATTTTCTAGCAAACTGTGTTCTGATTAAACCAGCAAATTAATGCAGTCACATCCTAGTAGTATACTTATTACACGTACAGTGCAAATCACATTGTAGCCACTAGAGGGCAACATAAGACAAGGATTGCAGGCTGCCCCCGGCTATGGAAGGTTACATATGACGAAAGTGTATTAATGCTGGCCTTGAGTGCATTGACATACCTGTAGTTTTTTTAAAAAAAGAAAGAAAAAAGCCAAACATGAGAGTCAGTCTGGATTATTTCTACCAAAATTAAATGTCCGAAGGGGGCGGTACTTGGAACACAGCGGTACTTGACTTGATGCTGATTAGACCATGATATTCGGAGGCATAAGTGTCGAGAACTGTTACAGCTAGTTTGATAGCTGTCGTAACTATTGGGCTATGATATAATAGTAAAATTCCACCCATTTTTAAATATGAAAATTAAGTTTATTTAAAAGGACCAAGTTCCTTAAAATCAACTAGACAAATATGTTTATGTGATTAATAACATTAATTTATATATCTACTCATAACTACGGCAGCTGCAACAGTTAAAAATAAAATATTTATTCATTTATTTTATTGTAAACAAGAGCTAAAAAGTTATATTTGTCATTTGCAAAAGTCAATATTCTCTATTCTTGAAAGTATTCAGCAAAAACAAAAACCTGTAATTCATGGAAACAAAGACAGTAAAGTCACAATAAAACTAACAGTGTAGAAAAATACACAGGATGAACTAATCTGAGTACAAACCTGTAAATGTAAATCTTTAACATAGTCAGTCAGTGTATGTTTTGGTGTGATGTTTTGAATAAAGCTTTCATAGGAAAATGTAAATAAAATCTAGTGAACTCCAGCTAAACAAACAGTAAATAAACTCACCTGTCAGGACGGTGACCCGTGTCCACAGATTTCCGTTGCACTGATACAGTCCAGCGTCCCCCAGCTGCAGGTCTTCGATCTGCAGGGCATCATTCTCATAGCTGAGGCGGCCTCCCTCTCTCTCTGGTTTCATTGTACCGTTTCTGAACACTGTGAAGATGGCCTCCCGCTTCTCTCCATCCCGCCGATGATACCACCTCTGTCTGGGTTTAGAGGAGCTGCTGCAGGGGAGCAACAGCGTTCGGCCTGCAGACACGGTGAAGTCAAGGCCTGGGGGTTGCAAACAGAGGAGTTGATGCTTTCTTTGTAAATATGATTCTCTCTGTACCTTTAGTTCATTTGTGATGCTTTTATGCTTGCCCTCCACCTCCCCACCACCGCCCAATCTTTGCAGATTCACCAACTTCATCATTTCATCAGTCTCAGCAGAGTCATCAGCCACCACCACCACCAGTGTCTGGACTCCATAAGGGAATGAATCTTGCTGATATTCAGGACAGATGCCCTTCAATCACTATCTCACTGAAGAAGCTTGAAATCTGACAGACTTTATTACCACATCGCCTCATCTGCTGTTAGAAACATCATCTTTTATTCACTTGTCTCTCCTGGTTGAATTGTTCAAAAGATACCCATAATGCACCACTCATAGCTCCACCTCCAGTCTACCTGTTAGCACCTGCAGCTCGGCCACCAGCTGTTGGTTGCAGTGATACTCTCCACTGTCGGAGTCATCGAGCTGCAGGAGATGGAGGCTGCCGTCAAACAGAAGGAGGTAGCGTTGGGGGCCCTCGTCGGTGTCGTAGTCTCCTTGTCGGGTCACCGGGACCCTCCTGTCCTGATGAGTCCAGACCACATCAGGGCTGTCAGAACCACCACAGCGCAGGAGGACGTGGTGATCCTCTGGTACTGAAAACCGGATCACTGCTGGAAAAGAGAAACAGACCTGAATCTTTGTCAGCCTTTAGAGTCGGCAGTCTACTTATCTGTCTTTATTTCTTTAAGAATCATGTTTTTTCCATGTAAAGAGAAAAGTATTCGACAAATTAAAAATAAATAAAGTTAAAATATTTCTTGTTATATTTTTTATTTATTTCTTTACATGTGTTTTATGTTTATATATAGTTGTTAGACAAATCAGTTAAATTCTGTATTCCTCCTTACATTTCCCTGTGAAGACTTTAAGATTGGAATAAAAAAAACATTTTCCTTTTCCCGGAGGTGAAAGAAGTACTCAGATATTTTATTCATCTAAAAGTACAAATAAGGCAGAAGTATCCAATTATAAGTAAAAGTCCTGCATTCAAAACAACAAAACATATGACTTCATATTTTTCCATTTCATCAAACCTAAGTACTCTAAATGTTTTTTGTGCATCATTTCAGACGCATTTCCCTTGAATGCAGCCTGACATACATCATATATGATGTTTTCCTCTACATTTACCAGCTGCTGTGTCACTCATATCCTGCTGATGGTCAGCTTTTAGCCATGTTTCCTGTTTTGTCTGCCATTCCTCTTTTATCTCATGGAAACATGCTCGCTGTTATCCAGTCAGCCTCAAGTGACAGCGTCAGAGACACAGACAGGATTACACTTACTACAAGTGGGATCATGAAAGTGAACAGAAGCAAAAATTAAAGCAAAAATTTAAAATGTGTAAAAAATGTTCCATGAAAGAATTAAAAGTTTACTCACTTCTACTTTTAAATATTTCAAAAATCTGCATAAAATGGTGCTTTTTGCAACCATTACATAAATTGAAATAAAATGTAAAATGTAAAGCTAATCTTTACACTTTTCAGACTATTTACTCTTTGGTGTTTTGTTGCAGCAAACATCTCTTAAATTTCAAAAATATACTTTTATTCTGAATGTCTTCATCTCAAACTATGAAACAATTAGTTTAACTATAGATATGGGATCTGTGAGCCAACATATATCCATATGAAGAAATATGTGACACAAATAAACACAGAGACAGAAAACAACTCAACTGCACAATAAGAATGAAAGATTTAGGATATTTTGGGATTATTTATGCACTTGCAACATGAATCCAAAGCAAAGACACAATGACTGCATGTATAAAAATGTACCTGTGGAGTTTTGACTGCAGTGGATCAGAAAAGTGTGCAGGAACCAAATATGACAGAAGATCACGAAGCAGAACATCCTCAGATAAAACTCATCAAACTGCAGAACTGCTTCTCATCTGACTGAAGCTTCAACGGTTGAGATACTTTTCCACTCATCCCGACTGTTCTTCTTCCTCTTCCTCTTCCTCTTCCTCCGACGATGACTGTGAAGAGCTGAGCGTCACTGTGCTGGAAAATGGAGATTTTGTAGTCACAGCATTTAACTGATGCCCTCTACAGTGACTTGAAAATCGACTAAATGGTGTGAAGTAAAGTGAATGAAAATTTCTTTAAAACCATGTGATTTTCAGTCCTGATCCTGGAGACCTCCAGCCCTGCATGTGTTAGACGTTTCCCTGCTCCAACACACCTCATTAAAATGAATGGGCTTCAGCAGAACTATTTAGTTGAAGGAATGTACTTGAATACATTTTGTAATCTTTTCATATTTGGTTTTTTCAGTGTAAATCCTTTTTCATTATAGGGAAAATCACAAAAAGGCTCCTTTGGAGGTGAGCTCCCTTACAGATTTATTTAGAAAAGGAAGGTGTGCTACAGAGAGACCATGAGGTGCAGCCACAAATTTCATTAAGGAGGGAACTTCACAAGGGAAAACTACTTTAGGCTGTGTTAAACTTTTACTTTGTTAATGGAATAGCAAAGCATATGCCCTGAGATTATTTTAGCATAAAGTCTGGAAACAGGTTGTCTGGCTTAGTTCTTTCTATGTGTTTAACATCATTGTTCATATGGCCCTGTATCAAAAAGTACTCTGCAGCTCACAACATCTGCTCCATCCTCCAGTTGTGTTTTACTGAAGGCACTCGGAGTGTTCCTGCCTGTCCTCATACGCCTCTCTCTAGAGTTATGTAATAGCTCCACCCTGAACATCAAAACTAACAGTCTCGGGACCAAGAGAGCAAAATTTAATAATTTCATTAGTCTAATTGTGTCTTTGTATTAAAGAGCGTATTTTATTTCTCGTCTGAAATGATAACACTTTATTATTTTCCTAATTCTTTAATCAAAGTGTTTTCTCCTTTGCTAAACCATGATTGGATATCGTCCACGTCAATTGAATACGGACCCAGAATTTCCTCTTGTCTATTCGTTATTTGTTACTGTCCATCAAAATACGCTCTTTCGATTGGACTGAATCACCTTTAAAACCCTGTCTGTTCATCTCCTTCAACAATAGGCTGGCTAGTGGCCCAATCGCACTCGCTGAATCGTCTTATTGGTCTTTTGTGTCGTCAATCACACTGTTCTTTACTGCTATTGGCTGCGCTCTCAATAGTGGGCGGTAATTTTCTGGAAAATACATTTCCTTGTCTGTCATATGCGAAGCAACGGGAAGAATCGATAGATCGGCTTGCGATAAAAAGCTGAACAAAAATATCACTTTTCCGACGGAGGGAATACCTCATTACTTTAAATTAGAAATTATTCCAATACCCGATATCACCCCGCTACCTTGATGCTAAATATAGCAGCCGTGTTGTGTTTCTTTTTAGCTAACGTTAGCTGTTATCCCATCGTTGTCTGACTGCAGCCTCCTACTCTTCAAACACGACGCCTTTGTGGCTATGAGTACGGATTTACTCTCTGATTTGGACAGTCGTTTCTTCGCTGATAACCTCCTGACAAGCGAAGACTGGGGTGAGTTAGCATTTAATGCCTCTATAATGGTAGCATCTATTTTAAAGATGCAGAGACAGCCGGGGGGTGACAACGAGCGTGCGGATGGCTGCACCCCCTGACCCAGCAGCATACCTCCGCTCGAGGCGAGGCGAAGATGGGATGTGAAAACAGCTAAAATCTCCATTGCAATGTCTTAATCGTGAATATTTTGTGTTTGATGTGATAAAGTAGGTGTGCGATTGTTGCACGCGCTCATAGTGTGCTTCCTCAGTCAGCCAACCCGGATATGTCTGTTTATCTTTCATCACAGCTGGTGTCACACATTCACGCAAGCAAACTCTGTTCTTTTCTTGCTTTCACTTCACCACGAATGATTAGTTAGTTAATCGATGTGTTGATTCATCGGTTATTATTAGTCAGTCGATCGATCCATCGCTTCAGCCATTTCTCTGCACTAATGTGTTGAAACCTTTCATGGTTTCAGCTTCTCCAGGGAGACACTTTGTGTAACTGTGACTGTAGCACAGAATCATTTGATTGATCAAGAAAATAATCAGCAGAATAATTAAAAAAACCTAATACAAAAGAGGTCAAGATGAGCTCTACCTTATCCAAAGACAACAGTAAAAAAAACATCAATGCATGAGTCATAATAATGAAATGATTTACTATATGATAGTTCATGTGTGAAGGGATCATCCTGAAGGATCGTTTCTCTGACATTTTAAATTGTGACTGGTCAAGTATTCTAAAAGTAAGTAAGTCGTCCACTTCAGTTAGAATGATTTTTAAAATAGTAACATTTATAATTATTACTATTTTTACCTTGTAGTTTTAGTACTTTTATTGAAATGTGGCGTCTGAATGCTTCCCTGTTGTTGGATCTGCTGCGGGACAATAAAACCAGTTGGATTAGATTAGAAGAAACTTGAGCAGCATAAGCTGATGAAGAGGAGAGTAAAAAACACTGCAAGGCATTTCATTTAAAACAAACAAACAAACAATTGAAATAGTTTCGCTGTTCTTTTTAAATGGGATGTTAAAGGAAGTGGTTGGTTATTTAATGTTTTCATTATGAACAACACATTTCTATGACCACAGGTTTAACAACGAGTTTTATCTGAGCAGCAGCAGCGTAAAGGAGTCCATAAACCTTCACTCATTTCAAGAAATAATTCAAACTCCAAGTAAAACTACTGCATTACTACTTTAAAATGCTGCGTTTCACTTGTTTTTATATATCCTTTGTATGTATTTTTAACTCAGTTTTCTTAATTATTATTCTGTAGTTTCCTTTTGCATCTATGTTTATATATTTGTAACCTTATTTAAGTTTATCATTACTACTTTTATTATAAAGCTACTTTATTTTCCATCCTATTTTCCATTAACTATGACATTGTGTCACTGTTTTAATCCGCCTTTATCTTTATTTTTTTTTACTATTATTATCACGTTTACATCACTGTTCTATCCATGTTTTATGTCTGTTTTTTATCATATGAAATATTTGGTGCATGTAAAACCACTCTAAGCTGCATTGCTTGAATGAAAGACGCAAACAAATAAAGACTGTTAATATAATTATCATATCCTAAGAACTTGCAGAGCAGATATGAGCAGCTATGAAACGACTCACAGCTGCTCCCTTCGACAGGATGTGGCCTCAATAAACGGCCTCAGTGTTTGTTCCAGTCTCAAAGTCCAGTGTTTTGTTTTCACTTCTGTTTCATCAAATGAAACAAGGCATGATGGGAGAAACGACGGACCCACGGGGGTCAAGACTAGTTTGTCATTGTCCTTGGAAATGAAGCATATAATGAAGTTCACGTTTACAGCTGAACACGTTCAGGACGTCATGATGTGAAACATTGAACTCATTAATGTTTCAATTGTAAGGACTTGTTTGTGTTGGTTGTTGTGATGTCTGATGTTAAAGATGTGTGACCACAGGAAAACATTCACTAATAATAGAGACAGGTGCCAGATGAATATTTTGATATGAACTTTTCAAGCGAGACGACATTCCTGTGGCTTTAAACTAGAGGGAGACGTACTTTGTGTTGTGTTGTTCACAGCTGATGTGTGTGTGTGTGTGTGTGTGTGTGTGTGTGTGTGTGTGTGTGTGTGTGTGTGTGTGTGTGTGTGTGTGTGTGTGTGTGTGTGTGTGTCTCTCTCCTCAGATGCCTGCCTGTACCAGTGTGAGAGCATGGAGGAGGGAGAGGACGGAGACTTCAGCCGGGGGTTGAAATACGAGCCGTCGGTAAGGAGACAAAAAAGAAAGAGTCACAGTTCTGTCTCTGTTTGGGACTGATGGTGTAAAACTGATGCTCCGCCCAACACTCCACCTTCACACAGCTCACAGTTCTCACAGCCTCAGGTCGTATCCTAATTTAGAATAAAGCCAGACTTTAGAGAACTGACACCATCTTTGTCTGTCAGTCGTTATCTTGTAACAGGTAGAAGTGATTGAATGTGGTCAATCTGAGTTCTTACCTGTTAATACATTTTTTTTAAATCTCATAGCTGCTTAAATTGTGTCAAATTGATGCTAAGAAACACGTTGAGATGCTAGATTTGGTGCATCTGTCAGTCCCTCGGTCCACTTCCTTGGTCTAGAGTGAAATATCTTATCTGAAGGACCGCTTCGAACTTTTGGTAGAGATGTTCACGTTCCCCAGAGGATGAACTGGAATTTTCAATCTTTGATCATCTGACTTTTCATTTAGTGCCACCAATAAGGTCAAAGTATGCCTTAAACTGGTTGAATTCCTGTCACTTTGAGGCTAATGCTAACATGCTAGTTTGCCATTAGGGAAGGTTGTTGATGCTTGTTTTTAAACCATGTAGCCATGTTTCAAATGACCTTTGTTCATCTGATGTTTCTTCTATTACTTTTTGAGCCACTGTTTTTGCAGCCAGCTAACCTGTTAAGTTAGTTTTTTTTTTATCATGCCATCAAAAATGTGTGTATCAATAGATTCTTCTACATTCTGCACATTTTCCACCGTTGTTTTACTTCCTCCTCTTACAATAGAAGCGTTCAGCCGTTGAGACGTCACAGATGAGCTGCTATGATCTCATCATCGCTGAGAACTCAATGGAGGATTCACAGTGGTTTAAATCAATTCTTTTAATGGTGGGAAATGTTTAGAAATATTAAACAATCAGGACATGTTTCTGCAAACCAGCAACGGTGTCGAAACTTTGTTTATTTACATTTTATTTTTCAGATTAAATTTCACCAAAATCCATCGTCAACTTTTCAAGAGGTCTTGCAGACAAACAAACAAACATGGTTGATCATATGACTTTTTTTTAACCCAATGAGACACGCCAGAGGTAAAAAAAGAAGGTACAAATGACTCCATTTATTTGTCAGTGATATGCAGGAGTGTGGGCATGGTGCAAAAAACAAACAAACAAAACAAGTTTACTGAACAACCAAATAAATGATAAATAGTAAACAGGACATGACTGTTGTTGTACTGATGGAGTTAATGCTGTGGAAAAGGACGTGAATCTGAATTTATCAAGATAAATGTGGAAATAAGGGACCGTCTCCAGTGAAAGCCTGTCTAATGTGGAAATAAGGGACCGTCTCCAGTGAAAGCCTGTCTAATGTGGAAATAAGGGACCGTCTCCAGTGAAAGCCTGTCTCTGCCACTGAGGTTAATAAACTAAAAGTGTTCCTTTAACCTTTTAAAGAAGCGTCATGATGTCTCTCACTCATGTTGTGTTGTTAGAAACATGAATCAGGTCACGCTTGAGCTCCTCAGTGAGAACAGATGACGAGTCAAAGTGTAATCAGACTCTTTGTTGGTCCGAGTGGAACAGACACACACTCAGGCTGACACACCGACTAATCCAGCAGTTGTTGTTTTTTTATTTGTTTTTTGGCCTAATTTTCTTCCCCCCTTTCTCTCCTCCCTTGTTTTTCCACCACAGTTTGACAATGACCTCGTGCTCACCCTCGATCCTGACAACCCCACGTCACCATGGCGACACCTGGACAACAACCTCCTCACAGGTACAGACCCAAACGTTTGTCAGCAGTTTTGCTCTCATGCCTCAAACGTCGGTGAAACATGAGAAACTCCCGGTTCTCCCTGCTGTCGCAGCACAAATGAACTTCCTGCAGGATATTAATTAGTGAAGCTGCCAAAAAAAGTACTGATGTTGAACGAACTCCTATCACTGAACGTCCTGTCAGAAGGCATGAAGTGGGAGTTCTGCCACGTTCATTCATTTACCTGTTTCGACATCCTGAAGAGAAAACCCCTTTTTGTGCCATTAAAAAAGTAAAAAATAAAAAATAAATCACAGGTCTGGAATGTCTTGGCATTTTTTCTTCCGACAGTAAAGCAGGTTAAAAGTTGTCAGATTTTTCTTCTTCTTTCGCTCCCCTTTCTTTCTCTTCTCGTTCTTCTTGTTCTTCCACTACTTCCACTTGGTTTTTTTCTTCTTCTCCTCCTTATATTCTTATTATTAATAAACCTTACAAATGTAAACACGGACTTGCCTCCATCTTTGTCTTGATGTCTCGTTTGTCTCTTTTCTCTGAAGGGGAAACTCCCGTGATAAAAAATGAAATGACCATCACTCAGCCTCTCCCAGTGGAGATGTGTAAGTCCTCCAGTCTCTTTTCAAGTCTAACTCAACTGTTGAACAAACCAAACATGTTCATATCCGTCACTGGGTTTTGTTTTGTGCCTCCAGTGTTCCGGGTGAAAGCAGAGCCTCCCTCTCCTGCATCCTCGCTGGAGTCCGACTGCTCGGTGTCATCCCCAGACCCACAGGTGTGATGTTCAGTCATTCATCAATAGGTTTATTTCCTCTCTTGTGGTTGGTGCAAAACAATAAAAACAACTTATGATCACAAATTTAGATTAAGGGTAAGATCAGGCTAATTGAATTAATCAAAACCAGTAAAATGACCCCGACATCGTCGTCTTCTGTCCCGCCCAGATCACAGTTAAAGGCGAAAACCCTCCAACTCCTCCCTACATGTACGGAGACGTGCTGTCTCCTCCGCTGGGGTCCATGGAGATCACCGTGGCAACGACAGGCATACCTGCATCGCAGACGCAGCTGCAGACGCCGCTAGCGACACAGATTCCAGCTGTCATCAGCGGAATACAGACGCAGGCTGCAGGTTGGTCCATCGAGTCACATGGTTTTCACCAGTTTATAATGTGGGATGTGATGATCAGCATGTCTGGAGCTACAAAAACCATTCAATATATATTTCTATAACTTTATTCACACTTTTGATATTTTGGTTATTGAGAAAATACATTTTCTATATTGATATATATATATACATATATATATAGAATCCTATCGATAGAATAGTTTGAGTGTTTCTGGAGCTCGTGTTACGAGAGCTGATCATTTGAGCTTTTCTAGTTTTACTGATGGCTCTTGTTTGTATCACAGCTCTCCATTACAACAACCTTTTCTCTCTTTTGAATGGAGGACGAGTCAAATGACTTACAAAACGCCCCTTTTTTGTAGGAACATGCACAGAGCCTGAAGCAGAAAACCTTTGGTTGACCGAAAATGTTGATATTCAATATCTCTGATGGGCGTTTAAAGGTTCATTGTGTCTTTTGTAATGCAAATGAACAGAAATGTGCATCTCATGTATAAGTCTTAAAATACATCACTGCTGATCATCACCACCACCATCGTTCAGCCTTCTCTAAGTAATTTGAGCTGTCTGAGCTGAGCCTGAAGGGAAAACCCTCCCATTTACCAGATGATGTCATGATCTCATCTGTTCTGTATCGTGACCTCAGGACAGAGTTATAATCTGGTGGAGGGATTACCTCATAGGTCCCACCTGGTGTGGGAAGGATGTCTCCCTACCTGCAGCAGTGGTGGGGGAGGCACTGACAGTAACTCTACTGAAGTAAATGTACGAGTACAGCAAGTAAAAGTCCTGTGTGTGAATACTACTTAAAAAAACAAAACAACTAAACATAGAAACACACATTTGGAAGTATTTAGTTACGTTCCAAACGGCACTGAAGTCCAGTCCTGTTTGATTGATGAGAGAACTGATGCAGCAGGTCCCTTAAAACAGAGTCTGTTTGTGTTTGTATGCAAATGATTCAGGTAAAAAAAAGAAAGGAGCTCTCATCATCTGGAAACTCAGATTTGCAAAACAAATCATGGCTTTAGCTGCGTGAGTTTTTCTCATCTCGCTGAGGTCTGCAGTGTTTGAACGTCCAGCGCAGTTAAGATGAATAAACGCAGAAACACGTTGAGGTGGATCTTAAGGTTTGTGTCTAACTGTTACTGAAGTCTGCTTTAGATCCTGATGTCTGATTTTTGGGTTTTTTTCCCCTCACTTTCAGTTCTACCGAGTTCGACCACATTAAAGGCCGGCACCATCCTGAGCACCAAACCCCCCATCCAGCCCAGACCGGTGTGCGTCACCACCCTCCCCGTCCCCCAGACCCCTGCGCCGGCCAAGACCCTCATACTGCAGGGCCTCCCCTCTATGGACCAGACCAGACCTGGTGAGAGTTTGTGTGTTTGAAATGATAGAAACATAGAAATCTGTCACATCATCTCTAAATGGGACTCTTTCCTCCTCCAGTCGTCTTGTCTCAGTCAGTCTGCCTCGGTTCGGCTCCTGCCATCGTCAAAATGGAGCCCGTGTCTCCCAGCATCCCCCAGCACTGCTCCAGCCCCACGGCCCCCCCCACCAGCAAACCCATCGTCCCGGCGACGACGACGACGACTACGTTACCCTGCAGCGGCTCCAACGACATTGACGTGAGTGGGCGGGACGTAGTGACGTCTGTGAACACAGAAATAAGAAATACATAATAATAATTATAAAAAAAGAGTAATTAAAAAATAGAAATACATAAAATAAGCACACCTCCTCTCATTGTTGGATTAATGGAGACTAGAAGTTGTTCATTCCAGTGGATGTTGAATGATTCGGACTGGACCCATCAGGTTTGTTGGATAAATCTGATCCGTAACTGAAAACTACATTTTAGAGAGAGTAAAAAGAAAAAGGAGGTTTTTATTAACAGTTACATCAGAAGGAGAACTTTAAACATAACATCAGACTGAAGTTCTCAGAGTCTCATGTGACGCCTCTTGTATAAAGGCTGTGATGTAATAACACTCATACACTTGTTGACCTCATGGTTACATCATTTACCAGTTTTTCTATTTTTGTTCTCTCCTTTTTACCTCATCTTCTCTTATCTTTTCTTCATCTTTATGTCGTCCCTCTGACTTCCTCTTCTTCTCTCCTTTGTGACATTTCCACCCCTTCTTCTTCCTCCTTGCATTTCCTCTCTCTCCCCCCCCCCCCATCTTCATCCATCTCTTCTCTTCTCAATCCCTCCCCTCTCCACTCCCTCGTGCAGATGAAGGTGCTGAAGCGGCAGCAGAGGATGATAAAGAACCGGGAGTCGGCCTGCCAGTCGAGGAAGAAGAAGAAGGAGTACCTGCAGAACCTGGAGGCGCAGCTCAGGGAGGCCCAGCAGGAGAACGAACGTCTGCGGAGAGAGAACCAGGCGCTGAGGGAGAGACTGGCTGGCAAAGAGGTGAGGATGCATCCTCATCCTCTTCATCAACCGTCTTTAACATTTCACCTCTCTTTTAAACACAGCTTGAAAAAGACAGCATGTTTATGCTTAATGTGTTTTTATCAGCCTCTACTGTCCGTCTTTTCTCTTATTATAAGGCAGCCATCCATGTGCAGTGCTTTGAATCTGCAGCTGCATGTATTTAAATAAGCCAGAACTTGTTTAATTACATTACAACATACATGCATGTATTATATGTTTTATAAAAGCTGTAGACTAAAAGATTTAAAGAACAAACAATATGGTGTAACATGCAAATACAAATCTCCATAGACACTTTCTAAAATGAAACATTTGTTTTGTTCGTAGGTAAGAAGGAAAAGTTTCATCACGACACAATATTAAATTTAATAGAATAGAATAGAATAGAATAGAATAGAAAGCCTTTATTGTCCTTTTATATGTCCCTACTGTTGTTGCATAAAATAAAAGATTAAAATATAAACATTAAACACAATGTAAACAGACTTTATTGCACCTGATTGATAAATAGATAATGGATAACAGTAACATTGTCATCATATTGCACATTTCCAACAGTGAATGCACAGTACGGTAGTTCCTACAGTATGAAGAATTAAAGTTACACCAGGGCTTGTTGTTATTTTGTGTGTTGATTGAGTCTGAATGGCTCCGGTGGTCTGAGTTTTTAATGGCCTGCAGCGCCTCCCTGGGGGGGGCAGAGGTTCAAACAGGAAGTTGTTTGCCCTGCAGAGGAAGTGGTCCTTAGCTGTATGTTGGAGAGGAGGGAGAGGGCTGTGACGGGTCTGTAGATCAGCTGCCACACCAGGCTGTGATGCAGTGAGTCCAGACGTCCTCTGTTGGAGAGGTGAAAGAACACCAGCAGGTTGTTTTTTTCCCCTGAAGAAGAAGAAGAAGTGCAGGCGCTGCTGTGGTTAGGGTTGGGCATCAAGAAGGTTAACGACCTCGTTGTGTGCTTGTCATGAAAAGAGGTTCTTAAGTCCTTGAAAGTTTTCTTTCTCTCTTTGTCTGCGTGGCTCCCTGTCGAAAGACACAGAGAGGTTTTGTTTCTTTCTTTTTTATCACACCAGGTTGAACCAGAGGAAATAACATGAGGGTGAAAGAGGAAGACTCACACCGACCTGCAGAACACCAAAAACATTTTGAGAGAAAAACAACAGTTTTATCTTCTTACCCAGTGATTTAACAGCAGTAACATTTAAACACAGATATGATATGTTGAATATCATGTTTTCCAAATGAAACCTCAAACTGACTGAAAATCATCATCATGCTTCTGTCATGCAGATGATTGTGTGTGTTTGTGTATCACAGTATTTGTGTTTCCTGTGGTGGTTTTTTTCAGGGCAGCGACTCGGCCGGTAACAAGAGAGCTGTGTGCGTCATGGCCGTCCTGCTGTTCATGACCTTCAGCTTCGGACCCGTCAGGTATCCTGATGTCATGCCTTTGATTAAACCTCTCAAAAAAACAACTTCATCATTAGAAAACTTCTTTCTGTACTTCCATAAATTGACTCGTTTGTTTCTTCAGTCATCTTTTGTTTTTTTTCTGTTTCTCTAATGTTTCTTGTGAAGGACACATAAATAAAGTTTAAAATAAAAAGGTTGTAATAGAAATAAATAAAATCACCACCTACACAGACATATTTTGATCCAGCAGACCTGGATTATTATCTGGATCTGCACCACACTATTTTCTACATCACAATTTAGGAACTATTTCCTGAGAAATTAG
This sequence comes from Chaunax sp. Z400, assembly GCA_037577475.1. Lineage (NCBI taxonomy): Eukaryota > Metazoa > Chordata > Actinopteri > Lophiiformes > Chaunacidae > Chaunax > Chaunax sp. Z400. The sequence continues at coordinate 23,500,075 of CM075200.1, forward strand.
CAGAAAGGTGTATAGAATTCCTGGATATGCCTTTCTATCCGGATCTGCACCAAAATTTACTTTGTTTCATGGAAATCCAGTAGTTTTTGTGTTATCCTGTTTGAAAATATAACCTCATTGACAGAGGGAATTAAGATGTGCGTTTTCATTAAATTATCATTAAAATTAGAGCAAACTTCATAAAACTTCTGTCTGTAACTGTAATTCAAAGATAATCCTTAAAGCACCACGAAAACCTGAAAGCAATCGTGAATTATTTAAATTTATGGGCCAAAAAACCCCAAAAAACGTTGCCTTCATGAGCATCCAGTGGATCTCCTGATAATCCCATGTAAAATTACCCTCCTGTTTTCAACACCAGGTTTATCCTGATGTAACAGCTGTTTAAAATATAATCAACAGTCCACAATTTGACTTTCATGAAATCCACAATCTACATGAGAACAAATATTTTTTGGAAAATGTGTGAGCTTTCTGAGTGAAACTCCGCCTCTCGCTGTTCCTCTGTACTCCAGCATCACAGACAGGAAGCTGTCGGACCTGCAGGAAGGCGTGGTGTCGTACACGGGACGGCGTCTGCTGGAGATGGAACAACAGCAGCGGCAGCAGGAAGCCGCTGCTCCGCCTCCGACCAGACTGGAGGACAAGGCGGAGCCGGAGGAGGAGGGAGGAGACGAGGCTCCGGAGTCCTATCAGTTCAGGTGAGTCCGTAAAAGAGCCTTACGTCTGACTTTATATCTTCAAGCCAGAGCTTCTTTCAGATTCTTGGTTAAGGTTTCAGAATCTCTGGTGGCCGGTCCTCAGTCTGTACACACAAATATATATATGATATAAAAAACAGGTTTTAATATTAGTTACTGTTTGTTTGCAGGAACCTGAGTGATGTGTTCACTGACATGAAGGATTTGGTGCTGCAGGACATCGACCGTTACTTCACCTCCTCTGACTGCCGACAGTTCAACCGCTCCGAGTCTCTCAGGTCGGTCACAAGGACTAGTTTGTCCTTATTTCCTTCCTTTCTTCCTTTTTCCTTCTGTCCATCTTACATTTTCTCTTCTTATCATTTGTTCAGTTTGTCTTTCCTTCCATCCATCATGCATGCATGCATTCATCCATCCATCTTTTTTTTTCCATCTTTTAATTTTTGATTCCTTCCTTTCATTTCTTCCTCTCTTCTTTTCTTCTTTCAAAATTTCCTTCGTCCTTCCTCCCTCCCTCCCTATCTTTCCTTCAGAGTAATAACATTGGTGATGATAAATGTTTGAGTTTAAAACATAAATAGAAATAGAAATATATACATATAATAATATGTTTGATGTCACTGACTTTGGAATACGTATCATTGTTTCTGTCTGAGGTTAACGTTTCGTGTTTATCTGTTTCTTCTCTGAGCTGAAGCGTTGTGTGTTTTCAGGCTGGCGGATGAGCTCAGAGGTTGGGTCCATCGGCACCAGATCGACAGGAAGAAGTCTGGAGGAAAAACGAAAATCGCCAAGAAGGCAAAGATCGCTCAGGTACCGCTTCCTGTTAAAACTGACGCTCCCATTCCAAAGCGGGTTTTTATCTTTTTATATAAAAAAGAGAGAGTATAAGTTGTATAAACTGGGTTGAATTCAGTTTATACAGTTTACTTTGTGTCCCTTTAGAAATAAAGAAATCTGATTTTCAAACAGGGATCATTAAAGTTCGTATTAATTGTGTTTCCATCTCTTTTTTTTCTTGCAGAAAGCTCAGCTGAGGAAGACGAACATCTCCAGATATCTGCCCATCCAGACTCATCGCTCCATAGAAAGGTTCATAAAACAATAACGACACACAAATCTGTCAAATCTATATCGTCAAAGATTTTCTTTCCTAATCATTCAGTTATTAAACTGTGTGTTTCTGTGACAGTAACTTGGAGGGTCTGATGCCTCTTTGACCCCTCATAATAAATCAGTTTCTAGTTTTCGCTCCCTATAATGTTTAAGATGTTTCTCCTAAAGGAGATTCTTCCTCTGAACGTCTCTCAGTGTTTTATTTAAAACTGTTTGAGGTGAAACGATCAAACATTTCACAGAAAGCAAAGATAAAATCTGAGAAATGAATCCAGATCTGAGCGTCAGAAATTCATCACCTGACGATCCCTCAGAATAATCTGGTGACCTCTTTTCAGGAGCTCGCCCCTCAGGTTAGGAAGCATTAGACAGATAGCTTTATATGAAGTAGCAGCTACACTGATTATTGATCTGATGTCAAACTGAATGAACAGATGACAACATGAATAATCTTTTATTCTGTAACGTTAAAGCTGAATAATGACTCAGCTTGTTTCTGTCTGCAGTCAGCTGCAGGTGCTTCCTGGTCCTGAGGTCACCTACAGCGACTTCCTGGACGCCATCGACCGCAGAGAGGACACCTTCTACGTGGTCTCTTTCAGACGGGTACATTTACAGTTTGTCCACATCTCAGTTCCTGGTAGTTGTTTTAGGTATGACTGATCCAGGTTCAGCCGATACGTCAAACAGACACGACCGTCTCGATAGAAGGACGCGTTGATACATTCATTCATTCAATTCCAACATTCCAAGAATCCTGCATTGTTTTTGTGTCACTTTCAACATGATGTCACGACGACCAGCTAACAATTTCACTGTTATTGAGGAATCTGCAGCAGAAAGCACATGGAGCCAAACCTTGTACCACACAGTGGAAATAAGGCATAACTAATCATCCCAGAGCTGTTTGTGGAAAGTTTTCTTCCATCAGCTGATCAGCTGATCTCTGGGAATCTCATTCAAACAGGAACATTCACAGAACGTCTGGTCAAATTCACAGATTTATCTTTATGTTATGGACTTCTGGAAAATAAAACACGACAGAATGTGTTGGGATCACATCCCCAGTTCACTTCTATTAGTTTTCTTTTGACTGATAAAGGCGGGTGTTGGAGAATCATTGTTCCAGTTCTGGTTTAAATTGTTGTGAAGATAAATAAAATGACCCATAGTGACTTTAAATAGGCAGATAATAATAATAATAATGATAATAAAGATAAAGCAGACTGTCTCCTGTCTCCACAGGATCACCTGCTGTTACCGGCCATCACCCACAATAAAACCAGCAGACCTAAGATGTCTCTGGTGATGCCGGCCATGTCTGTCAACGGTGAGTCTGTCTGAATATTAAATATCATAATATCATAATAAACAATGATGTGATGTTAAATCAGACAAAACAGTAGCTGGTGATTTTAATTAAAACTCTTCTTTATTATAAAAACAGAAAAATACTTCTGAAGATAAAATCTGACTGTTTGTTTATTGTTCTTGTATAAATCTGTTTACTTTGCCTCTGTTTCTTTCTCCTCACCCCTCCCCTCCTTCCCCCCCCTCCCTCAGAGAGTCTGTATAACTCCTCTCAGGGTTACGAGATGATGATGCAGGTCGACTGCGAGGTCATGGACACCCGCATCGTCCCCATCAAGTCCTCCGCCGTCCCGCTGTCTCTCCGTGACCCGCCTCCGCCTCCCCCCTCCTCACACCATAACCCCCACCATCACCAAGGTAACCACACCTCACTGCGAGGGCGCCACCATCACCAACCCTCCCCCTCATCCTCCTCGACGGCTTCCTCCTCCTCCTCACCGTCATCTCCGAGGCAACCCTTACCCACCGGCAGACGGACAGCAGAATATTTAATCAGCCAATCAGAAGGGGTCTGATGAGGCGTCGCCATAGTGATAACTTTATCAGGCCTATGACAGGTAACAAATACACATTTAATCTGCCTGGAACGACCTGCACAGAGGTTTGAATTGGTAATTAAAAACGTTACTGTCGCCAACAACCTCCTTCGTTTAGAAGATCATGTCCTAATATATAAGAATAGAATTCTAAAAAATAAAGGTCGCAGACACGGCAGCACACTGCACTTAGAAACAGTGCTGCCTTTTAATATTTAACTCTGGAAGAGTACAGTTTGAATGGAGGGTGGAGACGAGAAGCTGCAGCTGCAGCCTGTTGTCACTGCTTCAGCCTGCAGGCGGCGCTGCAGGGCTGCACAGTTACAGGTTAGAGGAAAACTGTTTAGAAATCAGGACTGATATATTACTGCATGTCACAGTCAAACCACTTTAGAATTAAAAGAAGCTGAAACTATCAGCTGTGACTCTGCAGCTCCGGCCGGCGCCTCCTGAAGTCAGCCTCGACGCTGCCGATCCTCCGCCCGCAGGCGACGTTTGTGTTGAGTTTGTATATTTGTGTTTTTGTGGCAGGTAAACTTTAAGTGTTGAGGGGGCCTAGAGTCCTGACAGCTGCTGCATGAAGCTGGAAGGAAATTAATCTAGTGGCTTCTGGAGGACGAGAGACACAATAAAAGAGTAAAAGCAGCTCCACACAATCAGTCAATACTCATCTATATTATTACATGATCACACAAAATGTACATGATTCTTATGGAGCCATTCAATTCAGTTATTTTGGCATTTTAATAATAAACTAGTCAGTCGTGTCATTATTGATTTCTCATTAATCAGTGTTCAGTCAAAGCTTCTGATGAACGAACAGATTTTATTTTTAACATCTTTCAGAAGCTCTAACACCTGAAACATTTCCATTTTTTAATGTTTCTAAACTAAACAGGGTTGAAACTGATTGTAGTTTTTGTCTTCGGTCACAAGAAGAAGCTCAAAATGCAGAATCCTTTTCATTCATATTAAAGTAAAGCATTGATATTTGTGTGTACGTTCATAGCTAATGGCAGACTGGAGGTGCTAATAGCTAACTTGGCATACTTATAATGCCATCAGTTTCAGGAGGCCTACCTTTAATAGGAATATGAAGTTAAAAAATACAAAAAGAAGTAGAAAATGTAGTTTTACCAATCATTTAACCAAAACCACTGAGGTCTTTATGCCTTGATGGAGAACTTCACCCTCCTGTTTCCAGCAGCCTCCTGTTTCCAGCAGCTTCCTGCAGCATCCGTCAGATTTACTCATGTATTGTTAATAGAGGTTCATTTGGGATTTTTTGTTGTTGTTTTTTTTTTTTTAACCAGTAAAACATTTTAATTATCATCTGTAATAAGAAAACATCAGATTTCCACACAGTAACAGGAAGTAAAAGTGTGTCCCTCGTGCCAAGCTGCTCAAAACGATGCCTCTAAAAAACAAAGTGCATTGATTGGACCGACCAAATGTGACATCATCCGCTTCTAGGGTTCAGCTCCTGGGGGATTATTTAATAGTTGTAAATATCAATGTTCACTATGTAGATATTTTGTTTGTTTTTGTCAACTTTTTTTATATATTTTTTTATTTCTTTGTCTTTTGACAACAAAAAATAAAATAAAAACTATAAAAATAATAATAATATAGTGGTTCCTGGAATAATGAGGCTCACAGTAGGAAAAAAAAGAGTGATGTTAAATTTTTATATTTTTTTATTCTTGTTTATTTTTGTGTTCAGTTCATTGGACCAACCAGCTTCAGCCTGACATTAGATATGAATCAGGATGTTCTGTCCTGATTCTATACGTCTGTATTGTACAGAATAAACTAAGGAGGAAGTTTAAGTAACTCCAGCATCTGATCGGTTTTGTTTTGAAAAGATCATTACCGTCAAAACAAGATGGAATATTAGAGCGTTTGACTTGACGGATACGATGACAAACTTTGTTTTATTAACTTGTAAAAAGTGTCTTGAACTCTGAAAACTCGCTGCTTTTTCTTGACTAAAAGTTGTTTCATATTTTCTGTGCTTCATACAAAAAAAATTCATGTTTTCCTTCTGTTGGATCTCCTCATCGAATCCAAACAATGTTAAATCTGTGCTTCATGATGTCATCGTAGTAATTTTACTGCAATATTTTAGCAGCTGTAGAGTTGAAGGATGTGACTTTATGGAGGAGCAATACTAATGCATAGGAGAGCCCTGCTATGATTTCACCAGCAACATATAAAACTCTGACTGACAATCAAGGAAGTAAAATGAGAGTTTTACCTCTGACACACTAAACATTTAGCAACAGAAGAACCTGAAAATATCTTGAGGTTGAGGTTCTATAAGAGGAGAGACTGATTGGATATTGGTTGAAATAGACTTTAACTGGAAGTTGAGAAATAGTTTGAAACATAAACGTCCATAAAACGAAGAATTATTGTTCTTAGACCTTTTTTCCTAGGGATCAAAAAATTAATTAATAAAATATTAATGATGGGCTCTTGATTGTTATCAAACTATTACTTAAACTATTTCACCAGCTGGGAAACGGATCTAAAACCTGAACCACCTGATGAACCCGATCATCCTCCTGTAAAAACTAAAACAAGACAAAACTGGTTCCATGGAGCACAACGTTTACCAACTGCCCCGCTTCAAACTGTCTTTATATTATGTTGTTTGTTTGTTTGTTTGTTCTTTGACGTCTCATCCTGCTGCACTTCACTCTCCTCACGCATGTCTGAAGAAAAAATATGTTTGTTTTTTTTCTAATTTTTTATACCGGTTAAATTTTTCACTTTTGTGTAAAGAAATGCAAAAAGTAGATATGAAGGTAAAAGTGCTTTGGTTTAAAAAATATAGATTAAATACATTTAAAAAAAATATATATATATATTGCAATATACTCATCTGATTGGTGATTCTGAACTGATTAGATAAATGTCAGAAAAAAGCCAAATGAACGACTTTATTCTGCAAAGATGAAGCAGAAAAGAGTCATTCATTTATTTTTGTAATTTCTGCTTAGAAAATGGAGACGAATATAAAAATTGGTGCCGATTAATTTTCTTTTGAAACATTATTAAAATAATTTACTAATTATTTCAGCTGTAAAGTAAGTATGTAACCTCTAACCAGGGGACAAGTCAAGTTATGGCACATTTACAGTGATTATTGTGCATTTTACTTTTAAGAATAATAAGAAGCACTCAAAGGTTTATTGGATCAGACATTTCTTTAAGTTAATTGTGTGGATTGTAATGTGGACATATGTTTTATTTCAGTTCTTTGTGCTAAAGACAAAAAAATCAACATTAAATCAACAAAATACTGTAAAACATTTGGCAGAATTAGATTTTCAGATCCAGACAAGAACCACCGACCTGAACCGAATCCAGATATTTATTTTGTTTTTTTACCATCAGACTTTTAGAGGGAAACTGAACTTTTCATTTTACTACAAAGACACACAGCTGAGTGTGAATGCATGTGATCTGTGGTGACTAAAGGTAACAATGTAAATACTACACAATACTGGAAGCCTTTGTTGTTGTTTTTTTATTTAAATGGGGGGAAAAAACTCCTACATATGTAAATAAATCTTTCTAATTCCATCCCCTCTGAAGACGGCTGTTTTTTTCTGTTTGTAGGAAATGAATCACTGAATTTGATAAAGATAAATAATAATAATAAACTAAACTCAGTGCTCCTGTTGTTTGTTCTAACATTCATGCACAGCAGCTTGTGAACTAAATAAAACCAATAAACTAAACTTATCATGACTGTCAGCTTGTTAGCAGTTTTTTCTTGATGTAATTTTTGGGTCGCGTGAACAAACAGAGGGACTCTAAAATTGTTTTGCTAATCAGGAAATGCATAAAAAAGTAATATGTGTACAGTTTTCATGCAGCAAGTGAAACTCTTCCTGGTGACGTTTGAGACCACGACAGCTGCAGAACACCTGAGGCCTTCAGCTCCCTGCTTAATCACATGATTGTGGAGCTGTAATTTTTTAAAGTTTCACAGCCTGGAGCTGCTTTAGAGTAAAGTTCAGTCATAAAAACAGGTTCATATCTGTCGCTGAAGAGACGTGAGGCTGTCTCACCTGTACCTGAGGAAGAAAAAAAAACCACTGCTGGTTGAGTAGTGTAGCCAGAGTGGAATCAGGTGAGAGATTGTGGAGCAGGTGTGTGTTTGGGTGTGGCAGCAGTCAGGTGATGGAGGAAGGAGGGGCAGGCAGTCAGTGGTGGACAGGTGGACAATGGAGATGTTGGAGGAGGATGTTGGTTTATTTCTCCTACCTGACGCTGCTGGATGAAAACATCTGTGGTCAGCGGTTTCATGTTCATCACCTGTGCAGACACACAAAAACAGCCTGTTTGTTGCTGCTTGTGTCTGTTTGGTTTCTGTAGGAACGACAGGCCGCATGTTGGCATGTACACTTGTAATTTGTCTTCCTGTGTGTGTTGTGTTGTGGCTTGATTGTGTGAACTAAGAAATAAATCTTCACAAAAATCCAGAGGGCAGAGAGCAAACCTCCATCAATTATTAACCCAATCTAATAAGATTAGTTATTAATCTTAAAGAAAGTGGAAATAAAAGGATTCACCCCTTTATGTTGATGTAGCCCAAAAGTCCTTCCTTCACCAAATTCCATGAAAATCCATACAGTAATTTATGTGTAGTTCATAAAACTGCTGGGGAAAAAAAATCTTGGATCCTTTATTCTTATCCAGTACTATTTATTCATCACACTTAACTAAAAAGAAGAAATCAAATATGGAGTCAAAGGAGTGTCATAAATAATTGTGGAAATACTGTATAAAGAGGAACAAAAAATAAATACATAAATAGAGATGTGGAAAACAACAACTTCTTGGTGTAATAATGATAATAATAGTTTATGTTTAATATTGTTTTTATATTGTCATGTTTTGGTTGCTTTTTTTTGTTCATGTGATACAGCACTGACTTTACAGATGAGCCTGATGCAGAAATTGGATTTAAAAAAATATCTATAGAATCTCAGTCAAAAGTTTGGACGCACCTTCAAAGGTGTGTATATAAATATTAAAGCTCAACATGCTAGCATGCTAACACATAGCTCCCACTAGTCTAATGCTTTAGTCTTCTTCACAGCCTTTTGCAGCAGCGATGTGTTGTTGTTTTTTACTGTTGTAGAAAACAGAAACAAATTGGAGAACCTTTCATCTGGGAACCATTGACCTGACAGCTGTGTTTCCATGGGGGAGCTTTTTGGGATGCAGTCATGTGTCCCCCAATAAAAGTGTTTCCCTTCTCATCCAGATGTTCAGGTTTGTACTGATGGTTTTAGCAGCTGTGAGTGAAATATGCATCACTAATGTAACACAGCATCCCTGAGCGTCTCCATAGTAACAGTCAGACATGTATAGATGATCATTTACCTGAGCCGAGATGTTTATGAAGCATAGAAACGAGGCTAACGTTAGCTTCATAGGTTTGGAAAAATAATTAAATACGGAAGACAAACAAAGAGCCTTTGTGTTTACAACTGTTTCTGTTCATGTGAAAAAAATATTTTAATTAAAAATATAACAGATTTACTTTGTTAGAAATAAAACGACCTTCAGACCAACCATAAACTCAACACACAGGATGCATTAAAGCTGCTGTGAGGCCAATACTCCACACAAGTGCCTGCACTGTGGTTTAATTTACTTATTCAAGCAGGAAATAATTTGCTCCCGGTGGGAAAAATGTGCGTAAATGAATATAAATATTTACAATGTAACTTCCTCACATTGGATATGAAAGGAGTTCTGTGAGATGAGAGAGCGACTGTGACCTCAGACAGAAACACCTTCAATGGCAGGAAAAAAAATTAAAAAGCAAGCAATGAGCCATTTATATAAAGTATCATGTAACGCTGTGTTTTTTCAAGTGCTCATTTTTCTCCTATATTTGATTCTAATTAGTTATTTGTTTGTATAAAAAAAGGGAGATTGTGACATCATGATTGACAGCTGAGCCCTGCTGGTGATTAAGCAGGGTGGCTAAGTGGGCGGGACGTTATATCACTAGATGACAGGACTCATGTCAAGAAACAGTCATATCAGTATGTCAATATAAAATATTGAAACATAATTTCTGATATTGTTTAATACTGATTAAGCACACAGGATATAATAATTTAAAATAATTTATAATCATAATAATACCATAATTAATGAACTTCACAGGCGCTGGTAGCTGCAATATGTTACTTTTGGACTAACCAGGCTAGCAGTCTTTATGCTAAGCTAAGCTAAACGGTTGCTGCTAGTTTAATATTCAATGCACAGACATTAAAATGGATTTTCTACACATCTGTTTCCCCAAAATATCGAATTATTCCTTTGAAAACCTTTTTCGAAAAATGAACGTGGGTCCCTGAAGGTGTTTTATATTGAGTGAGTTTTCTTCTTGCTGTATTTATGCAGATGTGATCATCTGACCTTTGACCTCAATGGTCCTCTAACACAAGCCCAGCAGCAGCAGCAGCAGCAGCAGGGGGGGTGGTGATGATGATGATGATGATGTCTTTGGAAACCTGCCTCTCAGACCTGCATGACATCACTGTAGCCCTTTCTCTCTGCAGCATCCTTCCAACAGCGCTTAGCTTCACATATTTAGTTACCAAATCTCCTGATGATAAAATAAAGTCACATCACAGATGTGACTCCGGAACCTGTGGGTCTGGAGCTGCTCCCGTTGGCTCCTACAAACACAGGTACTGTTGTGTCTCGGATGACGACTGTGTTGGAACCATTTAGTGAGTCCGGAATCACTTCAGCCACTCAGACTCCGTGCAGAACATTGTGTTGTGAAAGCAGACGAACCCAGTTGTATTTCTTTCTTATTCATGTGTGCTAAACATTTTAAATATCAACCTGATTCTCTTTGTATTTGTGTGACTATGAAGCTTGTAAATACGTCCTTAAGAGGACATTTATCCAGGTTCATCTGCAGGAAGAAACTAAATTATTCCAAAAGAATTCCCCTTTGTGTGGAGCTCATGCACTGCAGTTACGTCTTTCCTGATCTTCTTCGTCTTTCCATGCACCAACGCTCCACAAAGCTGTGTTAAAATCGGATCTGCCTTTTTATCTGGATGCAAACCAAAATGTTATGGGATCTTTCCCGACCCGTGCACCACCACTCTACCACATTTCATGGAAATCTATGGTGCTTTTTTTTTTTTTACGTAATCCTGCTAAAATCCTCTTTTTTTTGTTAAAGAAGACCTTTTTCCTTGCAGCTCTTCGGGTTGTCTGTGACGCCTGCATTGCATATTTCCTCTAATAATTGTGTAAAATCTCTCATTCCTATGATTCCCACTCTTTGCGTCTCTCTACATAATTCACATTCTCTTGCTCTGTTTGTAATGGAATAGTTTAAATTTTACAGAGGAAAATCCTCCACCTCCTCGACACAGTTACAATGACTCCTTTCAGCTTCCTGGGAACGGCGAACGTCTCCTCCCCTGGGCCTCGGATCCACCTCAGTAAGTCTGTCATATTTCCTCATTAGCACATCTGTGTGTTCAACGTTTTGTGTGAAAGACTAATGTGGGAATTAAATATCATTCTGAAAGAAAACATCCAAATTGCATCAAGAGGAATGAAAGTTTTGAGATAATCACTTTCTACTCTTTAAGCTACAATATACAACAACAACAACAAAAATCAGGTAATGCATATTTAGAAGGCGCTACATTTGTCTGAGTATTGCAGACAAATGAATGAATGAATGAATGCATAATACGTTTTGTCGTCTTGGCTGCAGACCTGCTGCAAAACGTGCAAAAATGCTGAAAATCATACGGGGGCTTAACAACTCTTCATGCTGCTGACTCACAACAACAATCTGTGTTTCTGTGACATATGAGTAACTTCACAGGCATCCCAGTGTCGGCCCACAGGAAGTCTTTTCCCAGAGCGTTACTCAGCCAAAACAAAGGCTGCCCCCGTCATGGCGTCCGTCCAGCTCCAGTGAACGGTCGCTTCACGGACAAACGTCTGACCTTTAACAATGCTAATGGAACATTACGCTAACAGACAGCTGTGTCAGATGGAGGAGAATCCAGATGAATAAAGTGGTGACGGAGATAGAAACTTATTCAAGTTGTGTCTCCATATTCAGATTGGAAAAATTAAATTAGAGATGTTAAAATTCAGTCTCATTATGCCTCTTCAAGTGCATTAAAAATTAACATAATTATAAATTGACTTTAGTTGTAATTGTCTCATAATTGTGTTTTGTTTTTATAATTGAAATATAAAGATAAAAATGACCAATGTAGAAACGTTTGGCATCCAATAGCTGACCTGAAGCTTTAACAGACTTTAATGGCGTACACGTGTAAATGTTATTACAAATTTAATATATATGAGTAAAACTATTTTATACATCTTTGTGTCTGCTTTGTTATTTTCTTCCTCCTTTCACTCTGTTTCTTTTTCAGAGGTCCTCCACCTCTGGCTGATCCGTGTTTCTGTCCTTCACCTTTTATGGGCTGACAGTTAGGATCCCCATGTGGTGAAGGAATGATGAAGAGGAGGAAGGAAAGAAAAGGTAGGCAGATTTCTTCTTTTTTTTTTTTGTCTTGTGAAGTCTGCCCCCTCCTCCCTTTCTTTACCCCCGTCTCTCTCAGAGGGGTGATATCTGTGTCATTTTGTTGATTCTTCCAGTCTCTCTCTGAGATGGAGTTTCAAGGCCGCTCAGTCGCTCACATATGCAGTTAATACAAAAAACAATTCTGTTAATTCCTCTAACAGAATATTTTTGGATTGGAGCTGGCATAGTATAGTTTGTATTGTTTGATATAACTTGTCCATCGGAGACCAACATTGAGCCTTTACAGATGAGATGAGATCAGATCAGATGAGAAAAGATCAGATGAGAAAAGATCAGATCAGATCAGATGAGATCAGATGAGATGAGAAAAGATCAGATGAGAAAAGATCAGATGAGATCAGATGAGAAAAGATCAGATGAGATGGGAAAAGATGATGAGATGAGATAAGATAAGATAAGATAAGATGATGAGATGAGAGGAGAAGATACTTCATTCATCCCACAGGGGGAATTTTTCTGGATCCGCCTCCTAATTTAACAGGTTCTTCCTGTCAAAAGATCAACCCTCCGACCAAAGTTCATGAAAATCCAGGAGGTGGTTTTTGTATCATCCGCCAAACAGACAGATGGTGAGAAGATAACATAAAATAAAATAAAATATATTATTATACAACAAACTATTCTTACTTATCAGTGAGTTTGTGAGCTGTGGTCAAGGTTTATAAAACAGATTTAACTGATAATAAAACACAGCAGCATCGTTGTTCCCAACAGTTTCATATACATTTATGAACTAATATACATTAATGAAAAATAAACTCATACAATATGCACCAGTTGAGAATGAACTGTCAACCATATGCCCCTCATGTAAGATTAAATCACATCCTTTACTGTGGTCATAGTTTACAACATTTAAGAGCTCAGCGCTCTCTGAAAAGGCTGATTGGATTGATGGAGGCTGATAAAAATATACAGAACCAAAAGGTTTTAATGACAAATGAGACATGATGATAATAAAGAGGTCAGAATTTAAGGAGCCATTTTTATCAGGTGTAAATTCAAAGACGGATTAAGATCCAATCAGCTGATCTGGACCTCATATAGTCTCTCATCCCTCAGCTCTTGCTCAGGCCTGCGTCTAACAAACTGATATGTCCACTGCTGCCATAAAGAGTTCTGTGTCTCCACATCTGTCCCGTCTGACCGACAGCTGATTGGTTGAGAGATTTCCTTCTCTGCTCTGTTTTATGGCTCCATCTGTACTGAGTGAACACATCTGCAGCAGGACCACGGTGAGGTTAACTCTCACCTCCGCCGTCCACTCGCTGCTGCAGCTCGTTGTGTTTCAGTGGAAACTGTGAGTCAGACCTGCTCTCTGTGTGGCCAACATGTGCCCTCCTCATACTGAATGTATGTCAGAATGTTCATCAGGGAGGAGTTTGAGCTGAGGGTCCCCCCCCCCCCCACATACCTGGTCTTTGTTTGTTTGTTTTTTAAAAATACAGTCAAATCTATGATTCACATTAACCTAAAGACACTGGTCAATGGTTTGTTTTTTTGTTTTTTTAAAATTGCTTCCTGTTTTATTTTCTCTCCATGTGTCACATTTTACTTTAAAATCATTCATCACTTCTTCTGTATTTCCTCTGTTTCCTGGTTGTGTTTTTCTCCCATGTTGAGGATCTCTTAGATACATATATATATATATATACGTATATATATATATATACGTATATATATATATATATATACGTATATACGTATACGTATATACGTATACGTATATACGTGTGTATATATATATATATATATATATATATATATATATATATATATATATATATACGTATATATGTATATATGTATATGTATATATATATATATGAAAAATTTGGACACAGTTTCCCATTCAAGTGGATGGGTAACTGTGTCCAAACTATTGACTGGTACTGTATATATATATATATATATATACATATATCCATATATCCTCCCATGTTGAGGATCTCTTATATATATAAAATATATAGTCGTCGGTTTGTTCGTCCGTCTGTAATAATTTTTTGTCTGGAGCATCTCACAAACTTTACATTCTAGCTTCAGCAGACTTTACACATAAAACTAACCACGATAAGAAGTTCCGCCTGTCCACCTGTCCTTAGCGTATATCCAGACTAATACTCCAGGCTCACCAAAGCAGTGGAGGATGTGTCACAAACTGATTCATGTTTTACGCTTGTTGTTTTGCGGGGGGGTCGTGGGGTCGTCCTCTACAGATGACTCTCGTTTAGACTTTCTTCAGCCTCCTTCTTCTGTTTATGTTGTCTGGGCATCAGCTTTATATTATTAAAACTTGCATTTAGCTTCTTTTTTTTCTCAATTTGCCTGTTTTGCATTTAGCATTTTTTAAACACTAAAACGGGGGTAACACCTGTACAGTCTGATGCTATGCACGACAACAGACCTGCCATCAAGCAGAATGACCGTTTGAAAAGGTAGAAGATGTTTAGCTCAGGTAGACTGTAGATCAGATTTGCTTGTAGATCATTTATTTCCCCAGAGGCTTTGGAGGGAACCATGGTCCAAATAAAGAAAGCGGCTCCACAGCTGTGGTTTCCTTTTGAACATACTTTGTGACATCTCCTTGTCTCGCCTCCATACGTGTGTCTGCTGTGTTAGTTTCTCCATATGGGGATGCTTGTTGGCTGTGTTTACTTTGGAAGGATGTTACAGTTCATGTCCCATAAAGCCGACAGGATTCCTCACTGATGCTGTCAAACTGACAGTTTTACGGTCACATGACGGTGACCCGTTACACTGTGACGAATTCCCTCCAGGGGCACCGAACCTTCTCGGCCTCACCACCTGGAGGACGCCGTAATAACACAGTGCAAAGACTCTGGTGACAGATGTAACGTGTTATTGGTATGATGTGTTTCATTTTAGGGCAGAACATATGTCCTCAGTGTAACTGGATTGGAACTTTTTTCCCCCCTTTTTGGAGGAAACTCCTTTCAGCATCTCGTTTCTGCGATCCCATCGTTTCGGTCGCTGCCCAAACCTCATGAGCACATTTGGAACGACTGACAAATAAGTTGTCGTCTTCCAGCTCTGCACCATTAATCTGCAGAACTTCACTTCCTCTCCTCAACTTCCATCATTTGGGGCTGTAACTCATGTCCAACCTGGAGAGAGAGCAATCACCTGTCGTCCTGCAGGGAACCGTGGCTCCAGACCCGGAGGTGCTGCCTCTCTTTCCACTGCTGATGGTGACGATTTGATCTGTAGCAGAAAAAATACTAATTGAGAATTTCAGGACTTCATGTTCTAATTCCAGTCAGGTTCTCTCACACAGAGAGGAATCAGGAGGTGTATCCTCAGAGGGAAAGTCACATCTGCATCGGCCAGTTTACACAAACACTCGTTCGCACACTGCCAGCTCATTGCTCAGATGTGGTATTGTGGTGGAGGTGAAAAGAGGCTATAAGTCCTTTAACCGCCGGTGGTTGAGATGACGGAGAGAAACAGAGCGAGGTCTGTGCAGCGGGCAGGAAGTTGAGAAATATAACCTCCCAGGCTCAACCACCAGCCACACAGAGTGCCTTTTCAGTTTCATAGGAACCCTGAAAACCACCACAGCGCTGTGACTGAAGGCTCTGTCTGCCAGACTCTCACTCAGCCGGGACAGAACCAGGGTATGATTCAGACCGGAGTCCAGTGACCCACCAGGAGGGTCACGTTCAGGTCAGCCTATTCCAGTCCTGCCGCCAGAAGCAGTAACGAGAATCTGAGGACATTATGTCATCACCCGTGTTTGTTGTTTTGTCTGTTTGTGTGGAAGACATCTCAAAAAGTTGTCAACAGAATTTCTTGACATTTTGTGTAAGGGTAGATCTTGGGCCGAGGATGATTGGTTGAAATTTTGAGGAAGTGTCTTTGAAAGTTTGGTTTTTTTTCTGTTTCCTGTGTTTTGCTTTACACTTCCTGCCTTTGTCTGTTTTCCCCTCCCTTTAGATTCATGGTTTTCTCCTGTGTCCAGTCTCCACCTGTTCTCCATCTCACCTCGTTACCCTTCTGTATGTAGTCTGTGTGTTCTCTTCCTTTGTTTCCAGTTCATCTGTGTTCCTCGTGTTCTTCCCTGATGTTTCCCCTGTTCCTGGTCTGTTCCTCCACCTCCCCTGTGTACGTTTATCCCACTGATTTTACATTTGCTTTACTGTTTTTTGGGTCTTGTTTGCTCCCTGCTTTTTGGATTTTTTTGCTCTGGACTGTTGTTACCTCCTGTATTCTGACCACTTTGCCTTTCTTATGGATTTTGCATTGGACTTGAATTTTTTGGACTGTTTATTTTTTTCATTAAATCCCTGAATTGCACTTCCTGTCTTGTCTGCATTTGGGTCTTGAATTTTGTACTACACATAGCAGATCATAGTAGATCTGAGTACGGATGCAGATTCAGAATCTTTTTTTCCCTTTCTTCGATATTGTGAGATACAGCTTATTTTTAAATTATTTTTTTTTTGCAATATCTTTAAAAACAATACCAGAAAAATTAAAAAGGAAATCTCCAGGCATGATGATCCACCACTATGCACAACTGGATCAAGATGCGGATCATAATCCGGATCTGAGAAACTAAAGAGAGGGGCAGAGACATGACACTTCCACTAATATGCAGATAATACAGATTCAGAATCAATCAAATGGATTTCATGCATCTAGACGAAAAATAGATCCAGAGCCAGCAGTAATTTCTGATTGGTCAGTTCTGAGTGACGATGGCGTTGGAGGAGGTTTGAGCTGTGGGTGCTTTCAGGTTAGATATCGTAATCCCGCCCAGGAAGTACTGGTGTAATCATCTGGATTTTAAATTGAAATTTTATTGATGTTTTCAGGACAGTGCCGATGAGTCTGTGAGCAGCGCAGGAAGAGATGAGGTCTTTGAAGGCCTCACATTACCAGGTAATCTAGACCGAACATCGGCACCAACCGAGATCCCAGACCAGATTTTCTTGGCGAATTGGGATTAAATCTTAGAGGAGAAATTGCTCCTGCAGACCTGCTGGTTGGATGCTCAGTGAAACTGTGTCAAAGAGCCAGACGCGTTAACAAACACCCGCCAAGACACACAAACACAAGCCTTTACTTTTTTCTTCTGATGACTTCTTTCCTCTTCTTTGACTTTGGAGCCATTTATCTCATACAATCATCCCGTCATCCCTTCTTCCTCTAATGACTTGGCCGTTGTAACCACCCCCCTCTCCTGATCACCTATTTCCTCTGTTGTCATAATGACTTCACTTCTTCTGTTGACTGTTTCTCTATTCAAATGACCTCCTCAGTCGTTCCCTCGACTTTCCTTTAAGGTGTTTCGTCATGTTGGTTGTGCGTCCTCCCTTGCACGAAGTAAGTTTGGCACAGGTGCTGCACTGAGCCAACCTGACATTTTTCAGGGCAAAATAAAGCCACACTTTTGAGCGTCGCTTGCTGTGGTCCATGACGGAGCCCGGCTCCAAGTACCCATCCAGCCTGTGAGGCGGAAACTACGGAAGCTTCATGTCACCACCACGGAAACTGAAATTTAACTTGTCTGCAAGTGAAATTTATTAAAAAATTAAAATTTCTTAATGAATCCTTTTGGAATCGTAGTTTTGGAACCGGTTCCAATGTGGAACCGGTTCTTGATGCCCAACCCTAGTGGTCATAGCTAGCGAGCAATGTTCTATGGCAGGTGGCGACTGACGTTATTGCACGAACTTTGAATAAACTTTGCACCAACTTTGGATAAAATACGGCAAATAAAACAAACACTGCAAAGCTGAAATGTCACGGAAGCAGCTAATAAGCTGCTAATTTATCCTAGCATATGGCTAATATAGCCTACTGCAGGGAAACATTTCACGTTTTTTTAGAAGAAGCATTGAACGACATTGTAGTGGAACAGCTAGCCAGCCTGGAGGAGACTTCAGGGCTGCAGGTATCTTATCTAAAAAACTGTTATGCATGCAGACATATTAGTTAAAAAGTTGTCCATGTTAGCCTGTGTAGCATTGCGAGAGGCACTCATCTGGAAAAACATGTTACCTTTAAGTGATATATTTCTGCTTCTGGATCTTTTCTTCTCTTCCAGTCTGCCTCAGTCAGTTAAAGAGACAAATGGAGGGCGGCCTGTCGAGTCTCCATAAGAGTAAATGAGCTGGACAACTGCTGGCTAACAAATGCTACAACCTCCCACCTGCACACAATGACATAAGGGAAATACTTTAATAGGCCATTTAATGTGTATGCCATGACCACAGGACAAAGGAAGGAGCTGCTAATCGGTCCACACACATAACGTATGTGATCACATGATCAATTCCTGATTGATCAAATCTGAATCATTGTTTCCTCCCTCCTCATCTTCATCCCTTCATCCTTTATACTCTCTGACAAATTTAACACATGCATTATTTTTCACCAACACTGATCAGTGATTGGACCACGAGAGACATTTAATTACTATTAAAGACATGTGCATTTAGCATACAAGTTAGCTCTGACGTATATTCATAAAGAGATGCAGAGTTGGGCTGAAGTTTGAGTGAAACCAGAGAAGTTTGTGGGTCAAAAACTAACTGAAACCACTTTGGATAATAAACACAAATGACCCACACTGGAAACGGTTGTTCCTGGTCACACAAACCATGTCTGTCAGAGTTTTCAGCAGAACAATCAAGACGGAGGCGTCTGCATCGATTAGCTCTCCCCAGCTTTACAGGGTCCATGCTCTGGTTGTTGTGTGGCCTGGTTCTCGCTGTTTTTACGCTCCCTCAGACACATATGGTGCAGCATGAAAGCTGTGTTGATGAGTCTACAGAGGCAAACTAAAGGGTTTGGAGCCTGATAGTTAAAGTCAGTGATGAAGGTGATCGGCTCCTGGTAGCACATGAGGTGAATAACGTGAATTCTTCCAGGCATAAGCACATGCCAGTCCAAAAAGCAACATTTTTTTATCGATTCATCATTTAGGTTTGTAGATAATATGATCTTTTATTCAATATTTAGTCTTTAAAATGGATTTTAAGGATTTTCTCTTTGCTTTTTTGATCAGAGAAGCCAAAAGGCTTCATAAAAAAAGGTTTCTGGACATACAGGCTCCTTTTAGAGATTCTTCTATTCATGTATTTGTGGTAAAATAATGTAGAAATGTGGTTTAAATGTTCCTCTTCTACATACTTACTTATGCTTGATCATACATGACTCACATTGACCTATAGGACGCTGGTCATCTGCCTCCATGTGGATCATTGGATTTATGTGTTTTTTTTCTGTGGAATTTTTCTATTTAATAGATACGTGATTAGAAAAAAATACTCTTATTATTCTAATTTTTTTTTTTACACACACCATGTAGCTTCATATGTAGCATGAAGTCATTATTCAGTCTTATTTCTGTCTGTGTGTATTTTTCAGGCTCTCTCCCATCCAAGAACATCTAATGTAGGTGCATTGGTGACTTTAAATTGCCCGTAGGTGTGAATGTAAGAGTGACTGGTTGTTTTGTTGGCCCTGTGATGAACTGGTTTCCAGTCCAGGGTGTTCTCCACCTCTCGCCTGATGTCAGGATTGGCTCCAGCCTCCTGCAACCCTGCGAAGGTTGAGGGGATGGATGGAGGATGCCGTAACATCACTGGTGTATCATAGACAGGAAGCCACACTTTTGTACAGTTTAATATCTGTTTAGTCAGGAAGCAACACATTTAAAAAAAATCTTATATGTAAAATTATTTGTATATTTTTTATAGTTCCATGTGGCAGGATAGTGCTGCCATCTGTCTCCCTTTAATGCCTTTTATCCTCCACCTATAGGAACACCTGAATGCTATTTCCAGGTGCTTGTTCTCAACACCTGACGGTTAAAAATTCCTTGTAGACGTGTTAAAAGCAGTTTTTGGTGGTAACTCGGACAAGTGGTTGGTCTGTTTCATAATTTAAACGACTAATGTTTTATTCCTGCTGGTCTTGTCAGCTAAATACCTTCATTTTAAGCTTTGATATCATGCATTTATGTTCAAAAGAGTGATCATTATTTCTCTAATTCACATGGAACTCGAGTAAAATACGAAATCAACTAATGCACAGATGTTTTCCCATTTAAAGGTCATATGGAAACAATATAGAATTCAAGATGTATGTTGTTAAAAATAACTCTGCACATCTGGGCTGACACTGTGACATTTTTGTTTATATTTTGGAATTTACTGCTTTTTTTCAAGTATCCAAACGGACAAATTCACTCAGATATTATTTAGTTTTTAAACTTAAAGACGATCTAACAGTTCTTAGTGAGTGAAAGGACATAAAGCCTGGTTTCCCAGCTATGAGCAGCCCAGGGGAGCAGTGACAGTCAGTTGCCTCTGGAGGTGTCAGGCTTTAGGGTCAGGCAGTAAACTTGACAGTAAAACTGATTGACCTTCAGCCCCTGATTGGCCTAAAACCACCAGAGTCTGTATCCCACAGCTCACAGTGTGTCACAGAGCTGACGGGAACTTGTGGAACCTTTAAAACCAGTCAGATAAGCAGCGATAACAGAAATAATAATTAAATCTTCAGTGCAAATTAAATGTATATTTCTATGTCTGCATTTAAAGTGGAAAAATAAGTCAGTAAAAGTGATTTAAACGGACAGAAGGAAGTATTTTAGGTGGCAGAGGTCAGTCAGAGTTTAAACCCCACTAGTAAAGTTGATGGTTAATAAACTGGATTGGCTTCAACCACAACTAACTGCTCTAAAGTCCTGTGGTGGATTTTCTTTTCATCTGAAGCTCATAAACTCCTCCTTTACTTAAGCACAAGACGAAATACTGCAGATGAAAAATACTCTGTTACAAGTTAGAAGCCCTGCATTAGAACACAGACGTGTTATTATGGTGGCCTGGCAAGAAACTATCTTCTGATATAATCAAACATTTCTCTATTAGTAAATCATTTTTCAGCAATGAATAATTACCGTTTGGTCTGATCTCATTTCCTGAGTTGGGAAGCCGTCCTTCCGACTTCAGGGAATTCATGAGCTGCTAAGTCAAAATGTGGGAACAACATGGACAGAAACCAATGCTTACAACCCAATGACATATTACAAATAATATGTAGACAAAATATTATATTCAATACATGAATTCATTGAAAGTTTCTAACCATCTAACAAACATTTACTTTCATCCACCATGTTTCAGCATCTGTATCGTTAAAGTTGTTGTTCCGACCTGAGGCAGCGTTCAGGTGTATTTTCCATCCAGAACTAATTTTACCGATTATTCCAACATCACATGAATGTCCCATGAGATTTATTAGACTCTGTTTCACACAAAATGGTCATGAACTCCTATTATAACTAAACAGTTCACTAAAAGATGGTTCTGAACACATTTGAACCAAGAAATACTCAAGTCCATTTTATTTGTATAGCACCAAATCAAAGCTTGTCACTCTTTATTCTACAGAGACCCAACAAGAGCGAGAACATGGAGACAGCGGTGAGGAAAAACTGCCTTTAACAGGCAGAAACCTGAGCAGATCCAAGACTCAAGGTGGGCGGAGCCTCTGCTTCGACCCGGTTGGGGTGAGAGAAATGGGGAGATAGATGGGGATAGAGAGAGAGAGATGGGGAGTGAGGGACAGGGACACAGACATGTGCAACCACAATAACAATAACAGCTATTATAATAGA
Organism: Chaunax sp. Z400; assembly: GCA_037577475.1. Classification (NCBI taxonomy): domain Eukaryota; kingdom Metazoa; phylum Chordata; class Actinopteri; order Lophiiformes; family Chaunacidae; genus Chaunax; species Chaunax sp. Z400. Next base: position 23,522,089 of record CM075200.1, read on the forward strand.
AGTTTCTGAAGCGTCTCGGCTCTAACTTTTATTCATGCATCATGTTTTTCTGGTGGTTTTTAGGCTTGGATAAAAGTTGAAATAGTTTGAACTTTTCAGTGCAAGGTACAGGTTTTGCACCGTTCCACAGGCGCAGCACGCTGTTTAGCTGCTGCCCTGCTTTTCCAAGGCTTTTCTGAAGCAGCTGCACCTGTAAAGATGAGTCTGTGTGATAAGAGCCTTACAATCACCAGAAAATCACAATGCATGGTGCAAGAAAGGAGCGCACCAGCCTGCTGTATCACAGGAGAACACTGGTTTTGCTGGTGTTTCTGGTAATCTGTCCAATCTGTGTCTCTGTGTGAACCGTCCCTGGATTGTTCAGCCTTATATATTATATATTAGACCAGAGTTTTGAACTGTTTCACCAGCAGCATCCTGACCGTCTGCAGCATCATCTCCTGCAGCTGGCATCCTTTTTCAGCCCATCCACCACTGATGCATCCTTCACCAGAGATTTGTTGAACATCTTCTCTCACTGAACAAACCAACACTGAAGACTTCAGTCTTCTGTTATGTGTGTGACATCAGATCTTGGAGCTGCTTCACTGACAGTGAATGGAGAACAGGTTTGTCAGCATCAAACTCCGTCCGGTGCAACAAACAAAAGGAGCCCAGAGACAGAAACAGATTGGAGCGTCTCTCTAACGTCATGGAGAGTCCAGCCGAGGACAGAGACAAACACATGAAAGATTTTTAGGCCCCCACGTTCCCCCGAAAACATCTAAAAATTCAGATGTTTTCCATCGCAAATCCTCCGCCCAAGAGGGACCCGTAAAGCACACAGAATTACATCAGAGAGAAAGAGAGGAGGAGGAGAGAGAGAAAGAGAGGGAGGAAAAATTCTTCAAGTATGAGAAAATTTTACTGCTCTCCTCCCTCTCTCTTTTCCTCTTTTTCTTTTTTCCATCCCTCTCTGTCCATCCCCCGTCATGCAGGTCCTGTTGGCCAGTCAATGAGAGTTTCACAGAGAGACACTTCTGGACCAGCTGGCAGAGAGAGAGAGAGAGAGAGAGAGAGAGAGTCATCACAGCTCTGAGCAGGTTCGATGAATTTTATCACTCAAAATTATTTCATTTTTAGTGAGCTTAGTTTTCATAATAATTTAATTCAAAATTATTGAAGAGATTTTGAAATAATTGAAAATATAGATATTGCATCAATATACTCTGAAGATATAAATAGAGTTTGCTCTAGAGCTGAAACAATTAGTTGATTAATTGATTATTTGACTGGAAGAACATTATTTTGATTTATAATTTAGATTTAAGCTTCTCATTTGTAAGATTTTGCTGCTTTTCTTTATATGTTGTTCCCCTGAAAAACTTTTATTTTTCTTCATCTTGGAAATAATATACAATAGTTTAATGTTAATGTTTAATCTTTATTTTATTTGCATGTAAAACTTCTTTGAGTGCCAACAAAGTTTTTTTTACAAGTAATTTTGTTCAATAATGACACATTTCATCTTTTATAATCAATATTTTTCTTTATATCTTGACTAATTCACATTTTTAAGTGTATTTTGATCTTAGTTCAGCCTGATCAATAATAATCCAAACAAAAACAAGACAGAATAGGACAGTCTAGCAGAAATATCACTACTTGTTGACAAAGTTTTGGGAATAAAATGACTAGTAAACCTTTTGTGATGTTTGACTCACTGACATTGAGGTGTCTGGCGGTTTCCAGAGCAGCTCCTGTATGCATATGTTGTAATGTGTAGTGTTGATGATTGTGGTGGCAAAAGAGAAGAAAACTGATGCAAATTAATGAGAAAACCACAAACCTTGTGTGTGACTGAGCTTTTTCTCCTGCTGGTGGTTTCATAGTTGTTAGTGCGACGTTGCCTGTGAGTTAAAAGCTGCAGGAGTGAAGCCTGTGAGCTTCTTCAGGCAGTCAGCCTGAGCTGCAGGGCTGTAAACACACGTGACATGTCTCATTCTCCTCAGTCGTCACCAAACACACCCTCACAGTTAGGCGGTCTGTTTCAGCTGTGAAGGGTTCCCATCTCATCCTCTGCCTGTCAATGCTTCTGCAGCTCCGCATCTGTAATGCTTTCAACATTTCCACCTGTTGGCTCCAGTTAAGGGAGCTCAAGAGGTTTGCTCATCACTCCCCAATATCTCTTTGTAAACATATCTGCGGGGGGGGGGGAGTGATGAGATTGGATCCTACATGCCAACCTCTATTTTCTCCTGCTGTAATAAACTTTTCTCTTATGAGTTGTCTGATTCAAATACAATTTCATAAATAAACGTCCAGGTTTAACATTAATTATCACCTTTGTTACAGGTTATATTTTCATCACCTTTTTTTAATTTAGCAGAATCTCTCAAAAAGTTCAGTGTCAATGAATAAATTTCCTTCATAATGGAAGAGGTGACTAGATTTTGAGGCGGATCCAGATCAAGGTGTGGATCGAGGAAATGTTTTTCAGCCTCTGGGAATGTTTGTCCTCCCAGTTTGCTTCTTTGTTGGTTTGTTTGTTTGCAGGATTACACAAAAAACTACGGGCCGAATTTCTATGAATCTTGGTGGGAAATGGGCGGATGGGGCACGGGCCAGTTTGTTCCTGGAGGGATTTTTGTTTCTCAACATTTTCCTGAATTATGCAACGACTACTGAACTGATTTTCCCCACAACATGGAGGGGTGGGGCATGGGACAGGCAAACTAAACAGACATGTAGGATTGCTCTGCCTTGGCAGCGATATTTAAGCTACTGAGTGGCACTGATTTCCCACCCCAACGTGATTCCAGGTTTTGGGGAGTAGTGTAAAGCCTGATAAATGTCCTCAAGTGATGTCACTTGAGTCGGTTGTGCGTCTGTAGCTGCTCCTCTGTTGCAGCCTGAAGGCTAAAGGCTGCCACTAGCATCACACACCAGAGTCTTTACAGTCAAGTGGATTATGTAAAGTTGCACTGTGGGTAATGTAGGCACTAGGTCTTGACAAATAAGAAGAATGTACGGAATAAAAAGTTAATATCTTTGATTCTAGTATTTTTTTTAAACCATGATGTTCCCTGATGTGTAGGAATGAAATTATAATTGAAATTTTATGACAAATGATGATTCTTGAAGTGCTAATTTTTACAACTATGAGCATAAAATCTTGAGGATGAGTTTAAGAAGTGAAGATCAGATGTACCACAATGCTGTCTGCCTTACCAGCAGAGATAATTGGTCTATTTTCGGTTTTCATAAATTGTAACATGTGGGTAGAAAAGAAAAAAAAACTTTAAAACTTATAAAATTTTAGTGTTAAACTGAAAAAAGAAATTGCAGTTAAACTTTTACGGATACAATAAAAGCGCACCTCTCTTCTGAAGCCTCCTGGTATCACCATCTTACGATCACAGCATGACCCAGAGCAAAGTTTTTGCATCGAGTGCCAAGTTTGTGTTTGAATGAGCCGCTCACAAGGAGTTTATTTTGGCTTCTGAAAGCTGGAGGAAAAAAGCTACGACTGAAAGATGAAAAGCAGCAGCAGCAGTGAGAGAAAGTAAAGGTGGCGAGGAGGAGTGGAGTCTTTATGGTGCGTTTAGGTTCTATTGGCCTCCTGTGTTTTCTGAGAGGTCCCACCGTAGCAGCTGGAACAGCTGTCGGAGGCAGGTATTTACAAGCTAATTGTTCCCGCTGAGGTCAACAGAACAGGACGGCTAACTGGCTGAGGTCTAGACAAAGATGTAAATTAAAGCACAGATGCTGAACCCTCCATGTGTCGGGTCAAGTCAAACTAGCAACAGAGGAAATGTATGTGGGCAGACAGCACGGAGAGTTAAAACAGGTCAGGTTCACATATCAAGTCCAGCAGCTTGAAGGAGACCTCAGACACAGACGAGCGCAGAACATTTATTTAAAGGAACAATTCACCCAGAAATGAAAAGATGGGTCATGACTGAATTTTCATTTTTGGCTGACCTGTTCCTTTAAAAGTTGCAATACCACAGTGAAAGTACAGATAAGTACAAAAGTATTTAAAATATCAAAGATAAAAGTGGTCATTGTGCAAAATGGTCCATTTTGGAATAATATACAATATATATGAAAATAGCTGCTATTCTCCCGTTTTATTGTGGATGAATTGAAACACGTTAACTGCAGAAATCATGCAGACTGTGAGGCTGAAGTTCATAGTAATACCTGCTGGGTCAAGCTGGATTTATATCTTTTCCTCCTACTAATCCCCCCATTTCCTCTCCTCTTTTCATCCTTTCAATGCAGTTTGTGTGTGACCTGTGGTTTCTGTACGAAGAACAGCAGCACAAAAAAAAGAAGAAAAAAAAGTTAAAAACTAAGGGAAGCGGGAAGGGGGTCATTTTATAGCCTGTGTTACGGTTCAGATTTTTCTTTTTCCTAATTATGCTGAATTAATATTTTGTTGTAATTATTTTGTTTTTGGTTTTATCATTTTGCAGAATATCCTTCACCACCAAAATGCTCCTTTAATTGCGCTATAATCTTTACCAGTTTTGTTTGTCTTTTGGCTCAAGCATCTACATGCTGATTTAAATGTGGCTCAGACATTTATGGTTTCCAGAGGATGAACCCCACAGACTTTGGTGATGCACTGACTTCTTCTCTGCACCTTTAGCAGTTTGACATTTTTTGTCTTGATAACTGCTCAATGGATTTCAGTGGGATTTGGTTCATGACCCCCAGAGGATAAACCTTAATCACTCAAGTGATCCTCTAACTTTTAAACTTTCACTACTAGGAGGCCAAAGTTTTCAAATATATTTACAGGCATTAATTGACGTTTTGAACTTAAACATCTCGCGGCTCACTGGATCTCTCGTTCCCGTCTCCAGCAGCAGACTGGATGATGTTACGCTCTGGGTCCGACCCAGCACTGGGAACTCTGAGCAGCTGGTTTCAACATTCAGACCTGCTGCTGAAAGTGGATTTGAGCTGGACGGACGACACACAGTAAAAGTATTTACCAGCTTTGTTTCTAAACCTCTCAGGGGAGACATGGTGATTAGATCATTCAGGGTTTGACTTACGGAGTCTCTCAGCTACTGTGTGTGTGTTGCAGGAAATATCTTCATAGTGAAAACCATTTCATTCAGCATACATTTAGATGAATAATAATGGCTGACCATTATCACCTGATAAAATAACACTGGACTTACTGAGCAAATTTCTGCTTTTTATTATTCATTTACTGACGCTGGTTATCCTATCGCAGAGCTGGAAAGTGGATTTTCTCAAATACTGTAGCTGCTTTGGTGCAGTTTTACCTTTCTTTACTTGAGTAATTCCATTTAATGCTCCCTTTTACTTCTACTCCACTATGTTTATATCAAAGCTTTAGTTACTTTGTGTTTTTGCTTTGTTAAATGATTTCTTCCACATTTTCATAGCTTTTTATGGCAAGGATGCAAAAACCCTTAAGAACTAAAAGGGTACTGAGTAGAGGGCATACCTCTGCCCAACTCTTCCACCCAGTTTCATAGTAATCCATCAAGTATTTTATACATAATTGATAAAAATGCTGAAAAAAAAGTACTATCAGTCCCAAATGTTCATAAAATCAACCCTTTTTCATGGTAATCGGTCAAATAATTTATGGACACATGACAAAAAAAGTCAAAAAGAGCCTCTCTTGTTCAAAAAAAGTGCAAACAATTCCTGAATCCATCCCATTATCCAGATCCAGTTCTACCAAATTTCATCAAAACCTATCAGGTAGTTTTTATGTAATAACAGACCTGATGACATCATAACCTTCTTGGTGGAGGTAATCAGCTGTCCTCATTCCTAAACTCCCCCTGCACAAACATCAAATGATAAAGCGATTAAGTCACATCGCATTATTCAGAATTCATTTAGACTTTTGCAGGAAACTGGAAGGAAATTCCAAACCTGTCGGTGCCGGCGAGGCCTGACGAAGCCAAACCAGTAAGACGTGAGGATCAATTTGAGAAAGATTAACCAATTAGAGTGTAATAAATAATCTAAATGATCAGCATTCAGTCTGACACACGTGCCACCATCCTGTGAGGTGGTACCAGGGTCAGGAAACCTGCCACAGGATGACAAATTTCAGAAGTTACTTTTTCCACTGGGATTTATTGGCTGACACGCTACACTGGTTGGCCCATAAACAGCTAATAGCCCCATTTCTGCTAATTTGTGCCCAAAGTGGGGTCTGCTGAGTGAAAGTGAAACATCACGGTGGGTTTTAATGTGTGTTTCTGTCTTCATTCCAGGGGGGAAATCCCTGGAGAACAACCTGCCATCAGCTTCCATCACGTCTGCAGAGTCTGACTGAAACGAAGCGACAGCAGCTGACAGAGTCTGACCTGCAGTCAAAGTGCTGCTAATCTGTTCATCTTTTAAAACAACTTAAAAAACTCTCCTGGAAACGGTCAGATTCACCTCAACCAAACAAACCGCCTCAGCCGGCTCAGGTTTCCTGAGCAGTCCAGCATCTTCCCCTTCCATCTTTTTCCAAAACCACCAAAGGAAGAACTTTCCTGGTCTGACCCCAGCCATGATTCCCTTCATCCCCTCCCTCCTCCTCATCCTCCTCCTGGCTGCTCCGGCACTCCTGACCCCCTCGACCTCACAGGAGTTACAGGTCAGAGGTCAGAGGACACAGAGGGAGGACCAGGACTCCATCAAAGTGGGTGTTTGTGCAAAACTGTTGCATTATACCATCTGGCACATAGAACCGATTGATTGCTAATTTTCTGGGTTTATAGACACACTCAAATTCTAAGAGAATTTCTAAGTGAATTAGGGAAACATCCATCGAGGGATTCAGATCATGAAATTATTTCCCTCAAGAGGTGAAGACCAAACTGAACCTGCTCCTCACAAAGAACAAAAATATTCTTTTATTCAAGTTTACTTAATCTAATGTAATTGAATTATTAGATTTTTCATCTGGCAGTTACTCTGGAATGGACAGTGATGGAAGAAGTACTTAGACTAATTTAAAAGAAGTAATACCACAAAAATAACAAGCAAAAGTCCCACAAAATCTCCAAAAAGAAGGGCCTATTTAAGAATAATATATCACTGGATTATAGTTAGTGATGCATTAATCCATAAGAATCATTAATGTCTTAAATGTGGAGCTCATTTTAATCACTTAATATACTGCCAGGCAGCTTAATCAATAATTACAATAATCATAATTTATTACCAGATTTATATTTTGTAAGTTAAGCATCAGATAATGTTTGCAAATAAATGTAGTGCAATAAAAAAGATCAATATTAACTTCCAAATGTAATGGAGAAGAATAAAGTAGAATAAAATGAAATGAAATAAAGTCATTATAGACACCAGCTGATTATGATAGAACAGGCCGCTGAGCACAGACATTTAAAAGACGCTCAGAAAATCAAAGCCAGAAAATGGATAAGTAAATAATCTGTTCTCCTCTGTTACCTTACCCTAACCCTAAATGAAGTCTCCTACTTATATTGTAAGTGACCCAAAGCACAAAGGTGACACCTACTGTTTAGTGTCCCACATACACTAAGCTCTGGAAATGACTCCTACGTGGACATTAATAGAATAATAATAAACATAAACCTTTATTAATAATTACAAACTAGGAATTGTAGTGGCAATATTTAATCAGCTGGTTGACTATAGATCTATAATATTTCTATATTGTAAATTATAAAGGGACACATGAAATTTCCTGACCTTTCTCCACTGTATTGTTCAACAACTCCTCTACACACAATGGATTTTGGGAAGTCACAATGAGACAGCAGCTGTGTTTGGGCCCCAGGCTGCAGCTCTTCTGTGCAGCATTTACAGCTTTTTAAATGGAGACTTTGATAGTTAATAGAAAAAGCCTCAGAATTATGACACAGCAAGTATAACGAAATAAAGACAACTGTCGTGGTTACAGGTGGTGATCTCCGAGGGCTGTGTCACTCAGGGTGATTCATCTGATGTCAGCCAAGGAGGTAACAGTACTTAGATACATTCCAACACTGAGTGCTGGTTTGGGTTGGGTTTCCATTGTTTTAATTCATCCTGCTCCTCTCTGTGTTTCTCAGGTAAAGAAATCAACCTGATTCCTGGTTCTCCTCTGATCCTGACCCATAGGATCAAACTGGTTCCGTCGGGTTCAGGTTCAGGCTCCTGTGGTTGTGAGACGGACTTTGCTGCCCTGCGAGACCGTCTAGAGAGGCTGGAGAGGGAGGTGTCGGCCCTCAGGGAGAAATGTGAAGGAGCTGAAGGAGGCTGCTGCACCTCCAAGGAGAGCAAAGGTACTTTCAACTGGTGTCAAAGTATTTTTCTCTCACACTGAATATTCATGACTACATAAGCAATAATGTTAGAGTTGTAGTTATAATGGACACCTAGTCTCCCCTATTAACTAATAATAATTATCTTAATTTAATCTGTTAAAAAAAACAGAGACATAATGTAGTCGAGGGGTACAATTAATAAAAGCAAGTGAACATGTTCTTTGTTAATTTATCTATATTCATTATGATCTATTGATAATGTAAAGGTTCTTGTTTGAGGTTCATTTATTTAAACTTTATCGTTCAGTTCAATTGGCCTGCTAGAAATTGACCTACTGTTACAAACTTTGGCCACAAGGTGGCAGCATTCAGTAAGGAAGTAGTTATACCGCCAAAACGTCGCCAAATGCATCATGGTCCATTTATCTGTTTACTGTTTGACTGAACTGGAGATGAATGAAGGACGTTGGTGCGAGGGTGTTTTGTAAAGTAGTCGGTAAATATGTTTATATCTTGTTACATTATGCTTGTGTACCTACTTTTAATAAGTCAGCTTCCATTATTTTAACGAGATGATTGTATTTTTTAAGCTGCCAACATTCACGGACCTGTATGTGGTGCGGCGAAACCGCCATTTTCCTAGCATGAATAGCAAGACAAAAAGCTAGCTTTGCTATCTGCAGAGTGTCTAACATGAGTTTAAGGACTCTGCTGTGAAATTTAAGTGTCTGTAAAAATATATATACATTCCACATTTTCATAGTTAGTGAGTGGGTTTTTTGGGTTAACATGGCTATATCTTTGTTTTGTCTCAGTGTATAGCCAGAGCCCACTGCCATATTTTTTCAAAATCTTCTCTATATTTCCACGACAGTAAATCACTGCTAGAACCAGTAATTTCCTACAACCGCTACAACAAGGAAAACAAAACCAAAAAAATGTAAGCAGCATAAATTTTTCAGGTGACCCAACTGTTGTACAATCAGTAATTAGTGTGCCCCCATCAGCATTGATTCCAGCAGTAATCCTCTTCCTCCTCATGGATGGACTGGCACTACCTCCAGATGATGTCATCCTGTAGGATGGCAGCCCACTCTTCTGTCAGAGCTGCCAGGAGTTGCTGCAGAGTCTGTGGAGGACTTTGACGTTGTCGCTCTTGCTCGCTCATTGAACCCCACTGGCCAGTCCAGAACGGTGACGTCTTTTCTCCCCCAGAGATGTTGCCCCAGCCATGGCATTCTTTCAGATGTCATTTGGTTAATGACAGGGTTAAGCTCAGTATTTGAGTAAATACAATTAGTTACTGATTTTATGACTGTGCTGTAAGTTAAATTATGTCAGATTTATGTGAGATTCAGTCAATCACTCACAGACTGGAACTGACCTCAGGACTGATCATATTATAAACTGGCAGAGCTCGAAGCATGAGCTAATTCTGCAGTGTGTGTGTGTGTGTGTGTGTGTGTGTGTGTGTGTGTGTGTCCTCAGCTCTCTGCCCGGTGTGATGTCAGTCTTAACCTCCTCCCAGTCCACTTTAGCTTCCGTCCACCCACCTTTCAACAACAACACACACAAACACACGGGTATAATCAGTGGGCTACACTCTAATTACAGTGGATTAGACCTCCACTATCCTACCCCAATGAATGATGAGTACTCCATTTTAACTAATTTGAGACATGAACTTCCATTATTACCACCCTCAGCTTAGACCAGACACTTAAAGTTTGGTGAATTTAGGTTGTCCAACTCCATTTTGCTAGTTAAACAGTGCTGATAGGGTGCAAGGTCAGATGCAAAGGGGGTGTATTTAGTCCCTTAATTATTAATAGGTTATGTTATATGTTTTGGGTGTAACATAAATTTATCCAATCAGTGTGCCATCTCGCGAGTTGCTATTTAAACATAATTTTCCCTGTTAGACAGATATGCTGGTCTAGTCATTATTCTGGTATATTGAACTGTTTGGTAAATCAGTACATGACCAGATATGCACAAAAAATGCCCATTATCTACTGTGTATGACCATATTTTATTAAGACATTTATGACATTTCTTTTCTCCAAATCCATTGCATGAAACACAGGAGTGGGACTTAAATTTAGTGCTTACAGTATTGTTAACCCATTCAATGGATGCCATGAAATTCCTCCATTTACAAGGGAGCAGAGTTGAAGAATGCCTAAAATGGAAAAATTCTACATTAAATCACCATCGCAACTTTTTCATCACATTTTTCGTTTTGTCTTTGTCTGTCTTTTCCACTCTGTCCCCCTCCTCCTGCTTCAGGTGCAGGTTGCTCCATCAAACCAGATGTCCACGAGTGTCCCAACGAGTGCAGTGATCAGGGTCGCTGCGTGGATGGCAAATGTGTCTGCTTTCCGGGTTTCAGTGGCCTCGACTGCAGTGAGTCCAACTGTCCCGGAAACTGCAATGACAATGGAAGGTGTGTGAATGGACAGTGTCTATGTGATCCTGGTTTCACTAGTCCCGACTGCTCGCAGAGACACTGCCCTGGCAACTGCAGCAACCAGGGGAGGTGTGTGAACGGCAAGTGTGTGTGCGACAGCGGCTTCACAGGTCCCAGCTGCTCAGATGAAACATGTCCTGGAAACTGCAACAACAGGGGGCGCTGCGTCAACGGACAGTGTGTGTGTAATTCTGGATTCACTGGACCCGACTGCTCTAAGAAGGCCTGTCCTGATGACTGCAACAACCATGGCAAGTGTGTAAATGGCAAATGTGTATGTGACAGTGGCTTCACGGGGGCTGACTGCTCCGAGATGACTTGTCCTGGAAACTGCAACAACAGAGGGCGCTGTGTCAACGGACAGTGTGTGTGTAATTCTGGATTCACTGGACCCGACTGCTCTGAGGTGGCCTGTCCTGGGAACTGCAACAACAGAGGGCGCTGTGTCAACGGACAGTGTGTGTGTAATTCTGGTTTCACTGGTCCCGACTGCTCGCAGAGACACTGCCCTGGCAACTGCAACAACCAGGGGAGGTGTGTGAATGGCAAGTGTGTTTGTGACAGCGGCTTCACAGGTCCCAGCTGCTCAGAAGAAACATGTCCTGGAAACTGCAACAACAGGGGGCGCTGCGTCAACGGACAGTGTGTGTGTAATTCTGGATTCACTGGACCCGACTGCTCCAAGAAGGCCTGTCCTGATGACTGCAACAACCATGGCAGGTGTGTAAATGGCAAATGTGTATGTGACAGTGGCTTCACGGGGGCTGACTGCTCTGAGATGACCTGTCCTGGGAACTGCAACAACAGGGGGCGCTGTGTCAACGGACAGTGTGTGTGTAATTCTGGATTTACTGGACCCGACTGCTCTGAGATGGCCTGTCCTGGGAACTGCAACAACAGGGGGCGCTGCGTCAGCGGACAGTGTGTGTGTAATTCTGGATTTACTGGACCCGACTGCTCTGAGAAGGCCTGTCCTGATGACTGCAACAACCGTGGCAGGTGTGTAAATGGCAAATGTGTATGTGACAGTGGCTTCACGGGGGCTGATTGTTCCGAGGTGGCCTGTCCTGGAAACTGCAACAACAGAGGGCGCTGTATAAATGGAGAGTGTGTTTGCAATGACGGATTCAGTGGCCCCGATTGCTCAAAAAGAACATGCCCGAATGACTGCAACAACCACGGAAAGTGTGTAAATGGTAAATGTGTGTGTGACAGCAGCTTCTCGGGTGATGACTGCTCTGAGAACTCCTGCCCTGGAAACTGTAACAACAGGGGGCGCTGTGTTAATGGGCAGTGCGTTTGCAATGAGGGATTCACTGGTGCAGACTGCTCTGAAAAAGCTTGTCCTAAAAACTGCAGTAATCGCGGGAAGTGCGTGAATGGGAGGTGTGTTTGCGATGTGGGCTTTGCCGGGCCGGACTGTGCCTCCAAAGCCTGTCCAAATAACTGCAACAACAAAGGACGGTGCTTTAAAGGGAGGTGTGTCTGCCGGCGTGGGTTCACAAGACCAGACTGCAGCCAATGTGAGAAGGGGATGACCGGACCCAACTGTGATACCGGTGAGTCAAACACAACACATTTCTGAATCCTTAATTAATACTGGTCCTCTGTAGAGACCTGGATTATGTAGAGGTGCATCTCATTTACACATAGTATTTGTCTTGCATATTAAGTTTTGAAGGTATATCTCTATAGATGAGACGAACAAAACAATAATCTGGTTGGAAATGTCTATGCTATACATATGCAGTTTATTATATCAACAAATAAAAATACCATAATGGTGAATAAGAGTTGTATAAGCAAGAAAAATATGCAGTGATACAATGAGCAAATCACCAGGTGCACTTTGTGCTGTTGAGCAGCCAAATTAGTTTTTTTTGTAGTGTGTTGTTTTCAAAACAATTAGATAATGTCATACAAGGTAATGCGAACACAAGTTTGTATTCATCTCGTCATTACACTGATATCAAACATTCGGAAACAATTTGGTTCATCTATCCCATCTAGACTATTGTAATTCTCCTTTCACTTCTTTCCCACTGAACATGTTGCCCAGAAATCTGGTGGAAGGCTTTTGATTTGGTCTAAAAGGTGTCATATGACACTTGTAAGGATTTCTTTAAATAGTCTTCATATCAAGTCCAATTCAAGATTGATGTAATCACATGCCTGAGCTCCATGTGCTCAGGCACCCATCTACTTCAGTGAACGCCTAGAAGTTAATGACTTTATATCTGCTGCTCTTACTTTACAATAATAAGATGCAAGGCTTGTTTCAATATTTCTCTGCACGATGACTTTGGCTTTGTATCCCTTCAATTGTGTTTGTGATTTATGACATAATGGAGAAACTTTACATGCTTGTCATGTAAGTTTGCATGTATATCCCAGGTGCTTTAGTTTAGTGTAATATATTTTTACATAATAACTTAACGGTCACAGACATGAGAGCAAACAGTTTGTCATTTCTGGGAGGATGCAGATAATACATGTTTCACAGAGTTTGGAAATGTTTTGCTGTTTATCAGGTCAGTCATGTTTTTGCATGATTCACTCAACACCTGCATTGTGCGTGATCATTTCTTCCCTGATGCACACATACTTTTTACATTTCTTTTCATTTAGCTAAAAAGGATTGGTATTTGCACAGTGACTCATTTTGCTTGTCTCTTCAAACTGTTTTTGTTGTTGTCATTGTTGCCCGGCTACCTTCGTGTATCAGCTCATCCGTGTGGAGCTGCTTTGAGTTGTAGTGATTTGAGTGAAGGAACCGTTTCATTAACAGGAACCAGAACTGCTGCCCACAAAACTCCCTCAGACAGGTGTGCAATAACTTTCTGCGCTGCTTGAGGCTGAAACAGGTCAAATACATGAGTGGGTGTTAAGTGTTTTGCCAAATGTAAGCGACCTCTGGTTGGGGTGAAGTGAGGGAAATCCCACAATCTGAAGCCACATATTAGAAAGAGAGGAGATATGTGGGCAGCTTTAACTTTTCATCCATCTGTTTTTCTGCCTCTTTTGAATTTATAATTATGTGCTGTTAATATTTGCAAAGTACCTGAATGGAGACTCTTGAACTCTTAAACAAACTTTGGTAGAAGTGAAAAGCCAGTAACTTTCTACATTCAATGATTTTTATCTTCTTTTTTTCTCCCTGTTTCCATGGTTACAAGCTGGACTTGGGCTCATTCTGGTATTTGGTTTTGTTTCTGGAGCAGATCTCAAATAGTTCAACACACAACACCCAAAGTACTGAAAAGGTGCCTTTTGCTATTTAAGCTGGGCTCACACTGCAGAAGATTTAAAATCTTAACCGATTTGGAAATTGGACTACATCACACACTTTAGGAGAACTTTAACAGATTATCCTCTCTCGAATTTTAAACATTCACACACTACATGATTAAAAAATGATGGGGCATCACATATTACAGGATTTCATGCAGTTCCTCATGCCAGAGAGAGCACTGCCTCGTGATCTCTAGATGATAATATTAGTAAAAGTTGAGATGCATAAAAACAGGGATAATAAAATGAACAGAAATAAGCGGGAATATATGAAATCAGGTAAAACAAAGTTTTTTTGCAAAACAATGTTTAAATAAGTGTCAAGCATGTCTCCGGAAAGCTAGTTATTGTAAATGCTTAAGTGATTTTAGCGTTTTTAGCTTTTCTTCTTAAAAGCAAGCTGACTTCCCTGATATCCAGCATCTTCCATAGATTTGGGCCATAATTAACAAAAGCTGCCTACCTAATTCTGTTGCAACATTATATAAGAAGTTAAAATGAGCTTAACCTCAAACATCTACTGCACTAAAATGCAATATACACATTAATGCAGCAGTAATGTTAAACCAAAAACATCAGATATAAGAATTAAACACTGACAGGGAATAGCTTACTGCACTATGAGTTACTTTTATTTGTCATACTTGAAGTACATTTTGCTGTTATGGAAAACCTTGAATTGCTTTTTTTTCCACCTTTGCATAAACTGTATTTTATGTTTCTAATGTGTGAGCACATCTGGCAGCGAGCCGCATACCTTCTGTCTGTCTCAGTTCAGTGCGTATGTGAAGTACATGTTGGATTTTGGTAATTGGTTACGGGAAACATTACGTCAGGCTCTCGGTGACCCACTGTGCAGTGAATTTTTCGACTCTAATTGTTTGAGAAGCTCATGCAGTAAAACAAACCTGTGAATTATTATGGAGTGGATTGCGCCAGGCTGAGAGCTGCGTGCTGGCAGCCTCACAGAGTGCCACATGTTTCTGCATGTGGTTTATTAAATTGCACATAAACTGCAGATTATGTACAAGACATGATATATGAATATATATGATTATATATGACAGAAAATGAATGATCCTCATGGTGAAATCGCTTTATGAAAAATCATCAACTTTGTTTTAGAATAGAATATTTTATTTATATAATAGAATATAGAATATTTTTATCAATCACACATAAACTACTGGATGGATTTCCTTGACGCGTCTTAGGTTAGGTTTGTGTTTGGAATTTGGATTACAGGAATATAAGTTTTGGTTTTGTATTAAATGTTCGCATAGAGTCCAGTTGAGGGTGTTCAACACGCAGGATTGCGTAGCCAGGTAACATCTGAAATTGCATGCAACAACCTCTCTGAATATTGCCTCATAAACATCAGTAATAAGTATTTATGGCTAATTGACACCTAAAATATTCAAGTGAAAAATCCATTACCAGGGCGGGCGTGTCTTCACAGTGAATAGAATGAAGGATAAGGTGGTAGGACTGGTCAAAGTAGGCTTAACTATAGTAAAGAAGCTTCGGTCATATATCCTTTCGTGGCCCAAAATAGTTTCAGAAGTCACCTACACAAAAAACTTTAAAGTAAGCCAACTACTTGAATCAATATGCAATTATGAAGGTGGTTAAAGTACCAGTAAGCTATTGTAAAATGTCATTAAACTACTAGTTTAATGCAGTTCAGTACTCCTCAATACTGGCTATGTTTTCCTAATCTGAATGCCGCAGCTCCAAAATCATGAACCTGATTGTAACCTTTAATGACAAGAACATCTTCCCTGTCTGAACTGTTTTAGTTTCAAGCAGCAAATCCGATTTTTGTTATATTGATGTGGTGCCAGTGATCAACGATTGATCGACTGTGATGACAAACTCTGATAGAGTGATGAATGAACAGTCTGTTTGGGTGAATGTCTTAATATTGACATTATTCAACAGCAGCACAGCTGGAGACTTGCTGGTCCATTTGTTCCACTGCATCAATCACATGAAACAGAAAAACAGACTTATTTCAAATGAAAAAGTGTTTCTGGGACAAGACTTTTTATCCTGTTTTTATTCATAGTACATCCTGGCAGAGCTGAAAAGGCTGGTGAATTGAAGAAGGAAACAGATGTTGTCGTTTAAACAGTGACACTGTTTGAGCATCATCTTCTTCTTTTTGTTTTATTTCTTGAATATACTGACGACAGCCTGTACAGGCCTTCAGTTGAGGCCATAGCTAGGATGTTAGAGACTGGGACATCATTTTGGTCCTCTTCAGAAAAATCTAGCCAAACACCAGAAAAGCCTGAAATTGTTTGGTAATTTTATATTTTGTGTATTTGTTAGACTTCTGTAAATAAAATCCCAAAGATCTACGTGCTGTTTGAAATCCTTCCAGGACTTAAAAGGTTGGGAAATAGTTTATTTTATTGGTTTACTGGAAACATAACAACAGTACAAACTGTTCAATTTGATCTGTAGCTTGAAAACATGAAACAGTTGAGATGGTAGATGTTTTTGTCATTAAAGGAACAGTTCACCCAAAAATGAAAATTCACTCGTTACCTTCTCACCACCATGTTCATGGTAATTTCGGTGATGTTTCTTAGTCCACAACACATTTCTGGAGCTTCACAGTAAAGCAACAACTGAAGGAGATGGGATTTGTTTTAAAATACAAAAAAAAAACTTCAGAGGAATCTAAGTAATGCACGTCTACTGTAGCTGCGAGATCTCGAAGGATTTGAAAAGTCTTTACACCCTATTTAAGCTGAAACATTCACTGTAGCCACAGATCTTTCCAATTTTCCTCCTTTGTGGACATTTGTCTTTGAATGAAGCGAAACTTACTAGGATTCAGGTCAGAATCTGTTGTGTGCTTGATCTTAATGATGTGAAGAGGGATCCCAATGGTAAACAATCCTAAATAATCCTTTAAAAAGATTCCAGATCCAGATTATGATCCAGCTGACCACCAAAATGTAATGGAGTATTCCTTGAACCATACCCTTCATGTCCAAAAGAAATTTAATCAAAATCTGTTCCATAACTTTTTGAATAATCCTGCTAACAGACACACAGACAAACGCTGGCGAACACATAACCTCCTTGGCGGAGGTACATGTAATGAGATGTTTTAAAATGAAAAGAGTTGTGTATGAGTAAAAAATGGGATAACTTTGTGAACATAACTATTTTGTTTGTCTCTGTCTCCAGTCATGTCAGGTGTCTCTCAGTTGAGTACTCGGGACATCACAGAGACGTCCGTCACGCTGGTCTGGACTCCACCTCCTGTGCAGTATGATACCAACCACATCACCTTTACCAGCAAGGTACAAACATGTCGATCCTGAGGAAAACAGTTTTCACTTTGATCCTGGAGTCTTTTTCCTCTTTCCTCTTCACGTTAAAAAGTCATACAGCCACAGGGATCTTGGACAAGTTTAAACGTTGTCGGTTCATGTGAATGAGTTGCTCCATTTCTTCTTTGCATCACATGGCCTGCATTTTTCCTGCATGTTCAGAATGGTCACAAGAATGCAAGAGTCTTATTGTTCTAAGTCAGCTGAAATAAAAAAAATATTTTCGTATAGATAGCTGTCTGTGGCTTTAGAGGTAAAGGAGAATTTGGAAAAATTATGACCATTCATTCTACAGGGTTGTTTTTATGTAAAGGTCCAGTCGACACAGTATTTCAACTCTGAATTACACTATATATATGAAAATATGTGTATGAAAATTAGAAATTATAGCATCATATTTGTGGAGGTTTATTGACAGTAGATTGCTCACCTGTTTTCTCTTGAGCTAGAAACCTGCTAACATCCTAAAGTTTAGTTTCAGCTTCATTTTTTGCTTTTCAGTTAAGATATCACTCTACATGTTGCAAATCCTGTTTCTGAGCTGTCAAAGTGATTTTTGACATGGCATGTTGAGGCATCTCCGATGCAAACTGTGTTTAAAATACATTTAAATCAACATTTCTGTAAATAGGAGGTCTCGTTCCCGGCAATAACCCATGTGACCATGTTTACTGAAGGGATGTGATGTAGTGAGGTAAGAAAGCAAGAGGGAGAGAGAAAGAGGGATCCCCATGCATGCACATTCACATGCACATTCACATGCATGTGCACCTTTCATAGCTACTAAAACAGAGACAAGCTCAGATTACAGATTCATTTAAAATAAATATCATATTTTTAACCTGTAATCATTGGATTCGAAAATCACTGAGCTTTAACCTCCTCAAGCCACCTTCAGACATAATAATCATTTAGTGCAATGACCATTACTACAAACCAGTAACTCCTGCTTCCCTTGTTCATCAGGACCGTCTGTTCTCAAACATGTGTGATCAATCTGCAGCAGAAGGCATTTAAGAAGTGGAAAATTACTAATTGCGTCGGTATTTGTGGCTGCACTCTGAACCTCACTTTCTACATCAGTCAAAATCAAAACTGTCACTGAGATGAAAAGAAAGCAGCTTTAGCTTACAGCACACACAAACACACATACACACACATGTTCAAGCTTCCTCTCAAACACGTTTTCCCACACACACACAGTCACACTGATCACCTCGTACTGTGATTTATTTGACAAAACAGAGTGTCTCTCCGTGGTGACATCATCAAGGGATTAAGCCCCAGTAATGACTCTGAAACGGGTTTGGACTGAACACCAGGAAATATATCCACGACCGTTGCGAGAAAGAGAACGGATATGATGGCTGGACGGATGTAGAGAGATTAAGAGATGGGGGAGGTGATGGAGAGAGTCCTGCAGAAGGAGTAAGGACTGGAACTGATGAGAGGATGTGATGAAAGCAACAAGATGACCTGATCCTGCTCATGTCTGTCTGTCTGGAGTCAGTGTTAAACAGAGGAAGACATAAATCCTACTACTACTACTACGCCTTCTCGTTCATATTAAATCCCAACTTCCAGTCAATGAACGCACTTGGTTATATGATATGTAGTTGTGCCTTTTAATATTTAGGATTTTTTACACTTTTTTTTTTGTTTAGTTTTCCATGGAAACATTATTTTAAGGTGACTGGTCATCTTCTCCATAACATATATCCAGAGCAATATCCACCACTCTAGGCTCACCAAAGGAGTGGAGGATGTGTCATATTCTGATGCATTGGTTGTACTTTTTTTTTGCAGGCTCAGGGGGAATATGTCATCTCCAGATGACTCTTGTTTAGCTCTGTCACACCCCTTTAACAAAGAACAAAATCATGCCATTGCTCACATTTGTTATTGGATTGAAAAATATGGTTTGGTTATGTATTTTCAAACCAAACCACCTCCTCCAGGAGAAACAGGAGAATGTTGCTTGGGACAGGGAGGTCTACCCTGCCAAGAAAACGGACCGACAGATGGATCAATGGATAAAGCCAAACCCAAGAGTGTGAGAGTGTAACGTTTGCCGTAGAATGTAAGCATCCTGCGTTTAACACGTGATTAACTGTGCACTAAGCAGTGATAGCTTCAGTTGACAAGAGCAAGATTAGTCCAGTGCTACCCGACCACAGTCTCTGCAGATGCAAGGCAGTGTGCATGAAGGGCCCCGTCGCTACTCAGCATCACGATTGGCAGATCTGGATGTGAATCTGCATGACTGATTTCACACTACAAGTCCCACAGCCTGTGTGGCGCCAATAAGACATCATGCCATATCAGCTGCCCCCACAGTGTGCCGTTGCCTCCGGGGATCCCAGTGTCAGGCCTGTTGAACTCCAGGCTTTTTTCGGTGGTGTCATCAGCATGGCTGTTGGGACACTAATACACTGGAATTGTGTCCTGTTCAATGATGAGTGCAGATTTTGCAAAGCTGACAGCATGGAGAATGTGTGATGGTGTGGGGCGATGTCTCGTAACCACAAAACACCCCTCATCATCACAGACAGTAATCTCACTGCTTAGCGTTGTATAGGACAACATTCATCAGGATAATCTGCATGTCTTCTAGTCAGCAGTCTGTTTATTTTGTTTAATTTAGGATGAAAGATGTTCAGTTACCTCAGTAACACTCAGTTGTTGATGAAAATACTTGTGAAAGATGAATTTTGGATCAGGATTGGCTTCCAGAGGCTATTTGTGATGTCATAAATCATTCTTGTAAGCCTGGCTCTAAAAATCTGAATCTCAATGAGCAGAAAAATGCACACTTTCAGCAATGAATGTGAAAAAAAATCCTGACAGGGCCGTATTCTGTTCACTGAATAAAAGATTAGATGAAATTCAGAGACAAAACAGTCCAAAAGATCAGAATGAAAACACAAGAGCCGTGTTTGAAGAGAACGCTTGGAGGTGGAGAGGAAAAGATGCAGATGTGGGATGCTTGTTGTCACGGAAACATGTAAACACTGTCAAAAACATGGGGACTGCCAGAGAGATGACATCACCACCAGTCCACAGCTGCGACCCAGAGAGCAACAGAGAGACAGACAGACAAAGGGAGACGGAGGGGTTTACATTTCCTTTTTAACATTTTGTGTCTGAAAAATACTGCGAGGAATTTAAACCAACACATCAGATCAGCATTGTAGGCCTGCTTGAACTTATTATGTTACTGCTTGTTTAGAGTGAAGAATGAATTGAATACATGACATTCACTGCCACTAGATATCTCACTGGACCACCAGTATCTCAGCCCAAGACAATTGGTTCGTTGGAGATGAGCCAGGCCTGCGCAGAGTCGATCACTGGTGATGCACGTCACGCATAAAGCCATGCCATTCCTCGTTCATGGGAAATAATTGCAATCCCCAATCCCTATCACGAGTGGGGTTCAGCGGGTTATAATGGATGATAATTTCATGAGAAATTAAAATGGCACTGTTAACAATGTTAAGAGTCAGGTGCTGCAGTTGCTCTCCACCAACTGTAAGACCCAGGACATGATGGCAAGGCTGTCAAAGAGATCATTGGTTGAGATGTTTACTCAACAATGTGACATTTTATACAAACTTTTCACTCTTGATGAATTGGAGAGATTAGTAGTATATTGGTCTGAACAATCACATTTATTGTATGTTAACATTGGACTGATTTAATTATGATTAAACTATTATTTGGCTTCACTAAAACCTGTAGTAAGTGGGCTGTGAGGATTTTTAAAATAACAGATGTGAAGCCCTGACAGTACATATCTGACAGATCAGTAATGGAAGCTGTTGTCTTATATTTTCTTTCCTTTGTTTTTGAGTTTTTTACCACTATATTAATGCTCAAAATATCATATATTTAAACAGTAAAAATGTAGTAGAATTTTCAAAAATTTCCCCGTCACAAGTCTTAAAACTATTTTTTTTGTCAGTCAAAGTTGGTTCATAAAAAAGCTGTAAATTTTAACATGTGAGTGGCTGGAAACAAGACATTTTGCCCAATAAATTATTTAAGTATTCAGTTATCAAAAATATTGTCACTTAATGAGTCTCGCTGTCTGATCAACTAATTGTCTCATATTTACACAGAATGAAATATATGCTATAGCAATTCATTGAAAAAATATCTAAAATATCCGAATATCCGCCCTGCATCATTTTAACATTTCTCCAAAACTCCAACAATATTGGGTATCGTTGGAAATTTCATAATCTCCACTAGTATTTAAAATATTGCCACCAACAAAACAACATGAGTTTGTTATAGTGGTGCCACTTTAGAGGTTCATAATTTTCACTTTGGCCTTAAGGAGTCTGTTTAGGAGAGAATGTCTGAAGTGGTACTAAGAATCCACTAACATCTGTCCTTTCCACATTAGGTTGAAATAATATTCAGAAAAACGTTCCATAACATCACTATGGACACATTTTGGATTTAAAAGCATTAAAAACACTGTTTTGGGTTATATCCACATTTTTCGATCCTGCTGACGACACAGAGCAGCAGTCCTTGAGGAAAAACCTTCTGTAGAGATGTTGGATTTAATTACCATCATTAACGCGCAGACTGAGAGTTACTCAGGGGCCCAGCTAGACCTCCTTGTGTTCAGAAGGAACATCACCGTCCCTGAACTCCAGGCAGAGACGTCACCGAGCCTCAACTCATTTTAAAGCTTAGCGTGATTTTATTGGAGCCTCCGTTTTAATGATGTCACCCTCATTCATATGGAAATGGATGAAAGAATTTTTGTGGCGTGGACGTTGATCCATGACGACTTCTGGAGCTCCATCACCAGGGAGCCAACATAGTGACCAGCATGGCAACCAGCTGTGGTCCATTTACTTTCCAACACGGTATCCATTCATCAGAAAGTCAAAACAGAGGTCAGCCCAGTAGTCCCTGTTGAGTAATTGTTGAGTAAGCCTAAAAGCTTTTCAATTAAGGGAAGTTTCAGGCTTTCCAAAAGATAAACTGAATAATAAAAACTTTGTGTCCGAGCTTCTGTAATAACATGGAAATAATTAAAGATAGAAGCAGAACTTTGAAGTTGCCAATGACTCCACTCCTCCACTGTACTGTGGTTAATAATGTCAAACAGTCGCAGTTTGGTTAAGTTTACAAAGCAAACCTATGGTTAAGTTTTAGGTTTAGAAAAAGATTGTGTTTTGAGTTAAGATAAGTATGTTATAGTATGTATAAGTATGAGTGCTTCTACTCTCTGTGTTCGTTTGTTTGTAGTGTGATGATTAGTAGTTGTAAATCTGACTCAGATCCATCAGATTTGAAATCCTGTTCATCAAATAATCCAATTGACAATTGTACATCGGTTCAAAGGCAATTAAAGGCTGCAGGTCAATCAGTGTGCTGCATGCTGCTGGAAGATACATTAAGAAATCTGTTTTTTTGTCTGACCCATACAGAAAGAGGGTGACCAGCAGATCACTGTTCAGGTGGAGGGCAGCCTGACCAGCTTCACTCAGACAGGTCTGGCATCCGGTCAGGAGTACACCGTCAGCATCACCGGAGAGATCAACGGCAGGAGGGGAGCCGAGAGCTCGGCTGAATTCATGACCCGTAAGATCTTTATTATACACATCAGACACATGTAATTCTATATTTCTCCTGTCAGGCAATTTGAACAGCAGTAAATAAAAGAACATAGCTTGAGTGAAAGATAGTGTAAGGAATATGACAAATGATCATCATTTATTTAGGTCAAGGGAAAACAACATATTTGATACCCCATTAGCTAAAACAGCTAACATTAGCATCCAACCACTTCCAATTTATACTTCCAATTATACTTCCGTATTTTACATCCAGGCTAAAATAAATGTGTTCAACATTGATATTTAAGAAATTAATTGCTATCGATATTTGCATTGGAAAATTCACATTTACCACAATGGCAGATACTGAAATCATAAATATATTGCAGTTGACATTAATGCATAAACATGTGAAGGTGAATTTTCAACTGCACTGGTTATAAAATTGAGCTTCTGACCAATGTATTGGCCAGCCTGAGCAGCTCGTGTTGCCAAACTGGCAAACAGAGTTTAAACATTAGCCTCTCGTTGCCCTTCTTTTGAGCGATGTCATCTGTGGCAGCAGCAGGGAGGCAGTGAGTTTAACTGTGAGTTGAGGTAAAGAGGAAATATGCCGAGCCAAGGTAAATTTTAAAGCTGAAAAATTG
This sequence comes from Chaunax sp. Z400, assembly GCA_037577475.1. Classification (NCBI taxonomy): domain Eukaryota; kingdom Metazoa; phylum Chordata; class Actinopteri; order Lophiiformes; family Chaunacidae; genus Chaunax; species Chaunax sp. Z400. The sequence goes on from CM075200.1 coordinate 23,545,696, forward strand.
TGAGTGGATGTTTATGTACCTACTTTGCCTTTGGACTCACTCCCACAGCTACACGGTACCAGGTAGAGTAATAGAGAATTATTTTCTTCTTCATCTTCAGTCGTCTCTGGTCCCTCCAACGTTCAAGTCGTCAAGACAACAACAACATCTGCAGTGGTCCAATGGGAGCAGACTCAGGGTGAGATTGACAGGTACCGTTTGATGATCACACCCAACGACGGAGCAGGGAGGAGTCAAGAAATGACCGTCCCAGCTGGCCAAAATTCTGCCCACATCCAGCAGCTGGACCCGGGGCGTTTGTATGATATCGCACTCGTAGCGGAGAAAGGCACGAGTCGAAGTGAACCCGCAGCCACGCAGGTTACACCTGGTAAGTACTGAACTATTGAGGTCCTGATACTTTAAGTTTTAAGTTAGTTTGAAAAGCCTTTTTAAAGTTTTTCATTTGGTTGTGAAAAAGTTTTATAAAAGGTCTAACTTTTTAACTTTTCTGAAAATGAATATTCTTAACAAATTTGGACATTAATTATTAAATAGAAGTGTGACAGCATTTTTTTTTAATTCTTCCAAGGCAAAAAGTCAGAAATAGGACCAAGAGACCGAGATTCATAAGATGAAACAATAGATAAAATCTCCATCACAAGCTGCAGTGATGGATGCTACAACCTTGTGCTAAGTGTAAGCAAGCTAATTGTTTCTTGTCCAGATTCTATTCCAATGATAGCATCCTCCAGCTATGTGTAAGCAAGTGAAGGTTTAACCCAAAGGAACTCAACCCTCCAGGAGTATATTCTCTAAATGTGTGTTTTCCTGAATTCAATATTTTCCTCAACAGTGACGCAGACACCAAGTATGTTAAATTCCTCTGTCCAACATTAATTATATTTCAGTTTTCCTGCAGGTTCCACATGGATATTGCTGACCTAAGTTGTTTGTTTGCACTTCATTAGTAACTGTCAGTGAATATTAAAACTGCTTTTTCTTTCTCTATTAGACATGATCTTTGCTGGATTATTAACAGCAGCGATACGATGACCTTAACATTGAATCCAATTGCTCACTCCTTTCACATCTTTAGGGAAGACATTACCAATGGTTACCATGGCAGCTTTGACCATGCAGGTCACATTAGCACCTGAACAAGATGTTGTAAACAAGTCTGACCCATCGCCTGAGGTGCAAGTCTCAACTCGACCGGAAAGGAGGGAGGATGGGAGTGAGGTTAGCTCTGTAAAAGTCAGAGGTATTGATGGACCTAGTAAAGATTCTGCAGCCTCTGTGATTGCCAGAACTAAACATCTGCTCAGTGGAGCGATGGCAAGAAATGGTACCAAGCCAAAACTTGCTGAAAGGCCAACATTTTCCAAAAAGCCAAATGTCCCTGGCCCTTTTCGTTTCAATACAACCAGAGTTGTGCCGGGAGCAAGAAAGGTTGGCCCAACCCCTCTGAAAAAGTCAAAAGTGGGGGAGAAGAAGAAGAAGATAGTGCCAACATCCAAGAAACCTAAACCAGGTGTCCTCACCATCGGAAACAGGACAATAACTTTGACTGTGAGAGACCCAAGTGTGGAGGCATCAAGCAGTGAGACAAGAGATGTCAAAAATGCAACTGTAATGTCTGGCACAGATTCAGACGCAAACAGACAACATAGCTTGGAAGAACCAACTATTGGTGTTGGCTCCAAAGAGCAACCAGATGTTGGCATGGCAAGCCATGGAGATGACACTGCTGCAGTGTCTTCAGAGCCAATTGCATCTGTTAAAAGCCAAGAAAAGAAATGTATGAACAAAATTAAAGTGACGCACGTCAGATTACCCCATGAGGACAGAGGTAATGGGTACAGATGGGAGGGAACAGTCCTGGCAGGAAAGACACAAGGCTCGCACCAAGAATCCTTTGGAGCAGATGGTACTGCTCATATTAAACCCTCATCTGCAGAGACAGACCTCGACTATTCACCAGATCCTTTACATAAACTCCTGACAGACACTTATGACAGTTTGAATATCACAACCTTTTCTGTTCACCTGCCCCAAACATCAAACCTCTCTGTTGGTTCAGAAAGAGTGACAAAGCAGATTTTGAGGCGAGAGAAGCCAGTGTTATCACACTTGTCTCCGTCATCATCCACATCAACACAGACATCATCATTGTCACCAACTTTATCCTCATCGTCTTCACAAGTGTCATCTTCTTCGACAACAATGCCATCATCGACCACATCATTACCAGCACTTTCAACATCATCACCATCACCTCCAACATCACGGTCATCAATGTCACCATCACCTCCATCATTATCCATTTCTAGCTCGAGTAAATCAGGTTCAGTTGGAAGCAATGAACAAAATGTTAACAGCACAAGTACAGATGCTGCATCACCTGAAGACACAAAACTACCACCCTTTGGAAAAGGTGGCATGCCTCTTTTCCGCCGCGTCCCTGTAAAATCTGGATATGTGCGTCACTCACGCCCAAACGTTGGATTGTTTCGGAACAAAACTAATGTAGATTTGAGAGCTCCTCCCCGTTTCCCTCCTCAAATGAACCTCATCCACGGAAGAGAGACAGAAACCAGACAAACATCCACTCCTGCAAAATCTGGATATGTCCGTCACCCTCGCCCAAACTTTGGATTGTTTCGGAACAAAACCAATGTAAATTTGAGAGCTCCTCACCACTCCTCTCCTCATTTGAAACTGATCCATGGAGGAGAGACAAAGGCCAGACATACATCCACAAGGGAATCATTGTCTTCACCATCATCATCTGCTTCAGAGGAATCATCCTTAGTTGAGGCTAATGTACCAATAAGGAATACAAGTGGATACAAAGATGAGGCAACTACACCTCCATCCTCTGAGGTTGAACTAAATGAGAAAAAGATGACAATGGAAAGAGGACAAATCCCAGTTCGTCGTCATCCTCTAAAGAGGGGATACCTGCGTCGCCCACTTCCAAACTTGGGACATTTTCAGAACCGAACTCACCCAGATTTGAGGCTGTTGCCTCCCCCATTTAAGCCTTTAAACCCAGCATCAGAAAAAGGGGAAGAGAAGGTATCTTCCACTGAATTGCCAGCAACCTCATCTCCTCCTCTTTTCAAAGAATCCAATCCAGCGGAAGGTACAGGGGAAATTAGAGAGGAGAATGAAGACATTGGTAAGACAAGCATGTCCACTGAGTTCAATCAGACCCTTAGAGAACATGAAGGGTCTCCCTCCCATCGGCCAACCACTAAAGTTGGTTACTTTCGTCGGCCACAACTGTACAGTCTACGATTCCCAAACAAAACCCATACAAACCTGAGACCACCTCAACAACGAGGTCACATACGTAAGTCTTTCCTAATCAGAAGGCCAAATGGAGGGTCTGGCATTACTGTTGGAAGTCAAAACAGCCATTTAGAAAAGGTTAGTACCACTGAAATTTCAGGTAAGCAATCTGGAGAGCAGCATGCCCCCATACCTACCCAAGGAGTGCAAATTCAACAATTCTCTAACATGACACCACAGACTAACGAATCAGAAGAAGGAAAAGACAATGTTCCAGTTAAAACTACCAAATCTAGGGAAGAAGAAACTAAAACGCCAGATTCTAACTCTGACTTTGACATCCATGAAGAGAAAGTTAATACTGGTAAGAATACTGGTGCTCCACGTCGAGATAGACCAACTATGAAACAAATTTCCTCTGAATCAAGACACGGAGCCCCAAGACCAGTCACATATACGAGGAGACAGCCTCCAACAAGAAGTACCCAGATAAGACAATACACCCTTGGAATTCAAAGGAGAGAGGATACAAAAACGAATGATACTGCAAAAAGGTTGTTTGATAGTAAAACTCAACAGACAAGAAGTGTCTCTTCCAAACCTGTGACGGAATCAGACATTTCTTCTTCTGGAGTCACAAGGGAACCTCTGGACCACATGGGACTGACAAACCAAACCTCAGATGGATTTACGCTCACATGGGACTCACCAAAGGGGACGTACAAAAACTTTATGACAGGGAAAGAAGATCATGAAGAAGAACAAGACGATTCTAAGAAAGAGCATCACAGTGGAGAGGAAAAGCCAACCAAAGACATAGAATCAGTAAATGGAAAGAGTGAAGATGAAAATAGAGTACCTGACAGTGTCTTTACACAAGTACCCCGGATTGAAAGCAGTGCATCAACTAAACCGGCGACTGGAAGTGACAAAACCTTAGAAAAAGTTCCTCCTGGTTCAGCTCACTCCTTCCAGTTTGAGAATCTGTCTCCTCAGACTGAGTACACGGTGACTTTACTTGGGAACGGTCCTGGCCTTCTTTCCAGACTGCACAAGCTTGTCATCAGCACAGGTACAAGCCATTGTGACAGTAGAACAACATTTACTAGTAATGTTGCAACATTATTATCAATGTTTGAAATCTATAGTCTATATCTTGACATCTTGTATCTTTACTGCACCATTTTCCTGTGCTCATTTAAACAAACCTTCATTCGTTGATCAATTGTCACTTGTCTTGAGAATGAGTGAAACAATTTATCTCACCCACTAAAAGCTTCCTCCATGTTCATTTCAAGGGCTCAAGTTCTATGGTGCTCTTGAAAACTGTAAGATTGCGAGTTACAGTTTCACTCTATATATTTTTCTCATTTAATCACTGGGTTGGTAATGACATAACCTGTCTTGTTTGTTTTCAGTGAATCTTGATTCTTTGAAATGCCAGCTGTTGTGTTTTGTGCTAATGCTATATTTGTGCACTCATTCATCAACTTTCATCAGTATAAAATATTCATATGAAGTATCAGTCATACAACGTTGTACATAGTAATAACCAACACTCAACCATAAGGACACATTCAGTTATTTGATGCCAAACCTCAGATGTGACATTTTACATTTTTAGCTAGCTAAGCTAGCTAGCCAGACCTCCTTAATTTTGTCTTATTTTTTAACAGGGACCATCACTCACATCCACAAAATAATTTACCAACACTTCACATGCGAATCATCACTTTCAGCTCTTCTGACTGCGTTGAATTAATATCTGAATGTTTTTGTTGTCATTTAAAATTGTCCACTTTTCCTTCTCTGTTATGTTCACCCCTGCCACGCTTTTATTTTCAGGTTTGAGCGACCAGCTAACTATTTAATTTCACCATTCTCTCCTTCACTGCTGTCCAGGTTCCATCATCTGCATTTGATTGTTAATTAATAACCACGTGTCTGTATATAGTTTGTATACTGTATATATGTTTGCACTGTACATATATACACATAACCTCATTGGAGCACTAATAGTAAATGTGTGGATGAGTCATAATGTTCAGTTATCACCTTTTCAGTGGCCATTTTTGTCTTTTCTCTCGACTCAGATTTATTTTCTTGAATTTGGAAATCCATCCAAATTTATTCTTCACTCTTCTTTTACTGCTTTCTTTTATTCCATTTTCTTATCTTTTCAGTTTCCTTATATTTTCTCCATTTACTTTTTCTTATAATTCGCTTCCCTCCACTCCTCCCTTGCTTTCATCCACATCTCATGGTATTTTTCACACCGTACAGGCCCGGAGCCTCCCACCAACATAGTCTTCAGTAAGGTGACCGAAAACTCTCTGACGCTGTCGTGGACCAAACCCAAGAGTCCCATTAGTGCCTTCAAGGTCACCTACACCCACACAGACGAAGGTGAGAGCTGACATTCATGTTTTATTAAAAGGAACTATCCTACTCTTCTGTCCAGTTTACCTGGTCCATGACCCACACCTCTACAAAGTTGTGTGGAAGTCGGTTCAGCAGTTTTTGTATACTTAGGGAAAATGTCAACAAACTTGCAACATTAAGTGGAAAAAATTCCTGGATTTGCCCCTTTATCTGGAACCAATTTAATGGGTTCTTTCCTGCCTCATACATCATATTACATTTAAGATACGTTCTTTGATTTTTCATGTTCTTTATGTGACTGTGCAGGTGAACCAGTGTCAGTGTCTGTGGAGTCGGACGATTCCACCCTCGGCCTATCACACCTCACACCTGGTTCTACTTACGAGGTCAGTGTCATCTCCGTCCTCGGATTGGACGAGAGCGATCCAGTCACTGATTTTGTCAAGACACGTGAGTACTCTAGGTTTCCCTTTTCACTTAGATTCATTATTTATTCTATTCATTATTTATACAATTATTAGGCATCATGTGTTTGAAACACCAAGCTGACGTTAATAAAAACAAGAATTATAAGGTGTTTGAGCAGTTAAGTTGCAGAAGAGGTTCACTTTTTCGTTTCTGTATAAAATACAGAATTAATTAAATTCTCACATATCAAAAATCTGCACGACTTCTTGAGTTTCATGTAACTCAGAAATCACATCTTCATTAATATCTGTAGCAGGTTTGGATCCTGATCCTGATCCTGGATCTGTTAGGTGATCTGTCTTATTTTAAAACTGTTGGGTTATTTCAGGTGATTCCTGTCGCTGATGTTCATGTGTCCCAGTTTGAAATGCTCTTTGTGCTTTCTTTATGGATGCTTTTGGCCTCTTTTGCTCACATTGAGTCTTAAGCAAGTTGTCTGTTTCTTTACTTTTGGTGCAACTTCATAAAAGAATTATTATAAATAATGACTTTTTATTTCTCTCTCAGTCCCTGACCGGCCGACAGACCTCCGGGCCTTAAACGTCACAGACACCAAGGCTTTGTTATTGTGGCGTCCAGCGTTGGCCACCGTGCATAAATACGCCATTGTTTATGGCTCTGGGACGGGTACGTTGGCAATGACGCTGCAGAGTTTGTTGTTTCTCCTGGAGTAGTGAAAGAAGTGTCCTTTATTTAGGTTAAAGTCCTGCATTCAAAATCTTACTGAAGTAAAACTGTTGGTATTGTCAGCAACATCTACTTACCTGTCGAAGGCATGATGTTAAACTGGCTGTAGAAAGGTAGCACCTTACCTCAGCGAGGCCCCTTTGGCTAAGAAATGTCTGGCCCTCCTACACGCCTGTGCGGTACTTCCCATGGTATCTAGCTTAGCCAGCATGTTGGGATAGGAGAAGAGAAATCTGATTTCGAATTCGGCATTAACATTTCTCTGCAGCCATCTCAGTAAAATTGTCCCTGTCTGTGTTTTACTATTATATCTGGTGTTTTTGAATTAATATTACTGCTGCATTAATGTGTATGTTTCATTTCACAGCTGTATGCAGAAGTCGTGCTCGCATTTTTAAAATTCTTTTATCTGTAGATCAAAAGATCTCAAGATTCCAGAACTAATGTCCTCATGATAAAGGCTTTTTCCTTTTTATCTTGAGAAAATAAACAAGATAATGAGATAATTAATGATGTGAAAATGACTTAGGATTCATGAGGGTGGACCACAATATAGAGTGTGTTTGGGAGTTTCACAGCGAACCACAAAACAACTTTTTATGAACTTGTCCTAATTGTTGTAAGAATGTTTTTCATACGCACCAATGAAAGTCTTACTTTGCCAGTCTTTCGTCAAAGGGAAAAATAAGAATTAAAAATTGCACATTTAAAATACAAAAACACAAATAAAATGTAGTTGAAAATATAAATATATAATAGTAATATATAACATAATAGTAGCTGCCTCATAATAAAAACAAGTCCCCATATACATAAATGTATGTAGTTACTTTTCACCATTGAGACAAAGTAGTTCATGAAATCCAAGTTAAACCTTTAGTCAGCAGAATAAAGGCAGTGAATGTCTGATTGTTTTGTGTTCAGGTTCAGAGTTGAGGGTCACCGTGTCTGGAAATACAACCGAGCAGCAGCTCAGCAGTCTGGAAGAATCCACCACCTACACTGTCACCATAACCAGTCAGCTGGGCAGCCTGGAGAGCTCACCGACCACCACCAGCTTCACCACCGGCAGAGGTCAGTACACAACAAACACACACACTATATATACTGAAGGCTGTGTGTTGTATTACACACATGCTTTATAAAGGTCCTAAAAGTGTGCATCTCATCATTGGTTTCCTCAATTAGCTTAAGAATAAATAAAAAAAATAAGACCAACCATATGTAGAATTACTCAACTCTTCCTCTCCAGGCTCTGGGGGGGATGGGGGTGGACCACGCCATCTCCAGGCCACCAACGTGTCCCCTCGTGCTGCCCTGTTGTCATGGAAACCACCCTCAAATCCCTCGGGTGGCTACAGACTGACCTATGAGACCGAAGGCCAAGAAGTGAAGGTGAGAAGAGTTTTTGATTTACTTTTATATATGTGTGTGTGTGTGTGTGTGTGTGTGTGTGTGTGTGTGTGTGTGTGTGTGTGTGTGTGTGTGTGTGTGTGTGTGTGTGTGTGTGTGTGTGTGTGTGTGTGTGTGTGTGTGTGTGTTGCCTGATACATACATACATACATACAACACAACAGATTAGTGGTCATTAAAAGTCTCTCAGTGGACAGCCATGTCTCCCCCTCCTCCCCCCCTCACAGGAGGTGATTGTGGATGCCTCAGTGACAGCGTACAAACTGACCCGGCTTCACCCTGGGTCCAAGTACACAGTCCAGCTACAGGCAGAGGGAGGCAGACGATCCACTGCCCCCATCTCCACTGAGTTCACCACCGGTAGCAGCTGCTTACAGGTCACATTGTTGTCATGGTGATTAACAGGTAGAGAGCTAAAGTCCTCCTCCTCCTCCCTGTTTCCTCAGGCACCCTGAGGTTCCCCTTCCCCACAGACTGCTCCCAGGACCTGCTGAACGGCGTCAGGACGTCAGGCGAGGCAGAGGTTTTCCCTCAGGGGGAACTCGGGACCCCCATTACGGTTTACTGCGACATGGAGACGGACGGAGGAGGCTGGACGGTACGAATCAGTGAAATGTTCCTCAGCCTGTGGTCTCGGGTTATACTCTGGTGTTCCTGTGTGGAACCCAGTCTGTATGTTTCCTGTCTGCAGGTGTTCCAGAGGAGGAAGGACGGCTCGGTGAACTTCTTCAGAGGTTGGAACGACTACATTATAGGATTTGGGGATCGGACTGGAGAGTTTTGGCTGGGTGAGTCGTTTTGTGTAAAGTAGCTCAGACAAACCACAGGTGTGTGTTTACGTATTAGAATACTTTATTACCCTGACTGTCAGCTGATGATTCCCATCTTCATCATTCAGTCCAGCTTTAATGTGTTCAGCAGAAACAGTTTATCTGGGCAGCTGAACAGAAGAAACTGAATACTGAGACCAACAAGGGGATTCTGGGAAAGAGAAGAGTCCCTTTGTGAAAAGTCTTCAAAGTGCTTCTCTGACATGAGTTTGAGAAAATAAAGTTAACTGGTCGGAAACTTCAAGATTCTGTTGGAGAAGTACTTTATTTATTATACTTGTTATTTGTTTTCGGGAAATAAATAACAGAGATCTGTCTCTGCATCAGTAACCAACTCTTAATTAGATCTGGAGCTCTGATAATGAGCAGCAAAATATGGCACGAACAGAAAGGTTTTGTATGAGTAATGCAAAGTCTGCTCTCAGTGAAGTTGTCTTTTGAGACTTTGGAGGCGGGGATAGGCTGATGACATCATGGGGACAAAAAATGATGATGGGAAAAAAATCAGGGCAACAGCCTGACTTTGACTTTCAGTGACCAAACCAACAGTGGGACAGGAAGGGTATGAAAATGTGTGATCTGAGAAGTAACTAGTAACTAAAGCTATCTTTACTTCAGTATTTGACTGAATGTAATTAATTACATTAACAGTTTGTGATTTGGTGTTTTAAATAATTGAAACATAAATCTGATGTGAATCATCTGCTGCTGCTTCAGGCCTCGACAGCCTCCACAACCTGACAACGATGACCAGGATGAGTCTGCGCGTCGACCTGCGAGACAAAGACGAGTCGGTGTTCGCTAAATACTCTAAGTTCGAGGTGGGCAAGAGGAACTACAAACTGACTGTAGGCGGATACAGCGGCACTGCAGGTCGGAGGAAGAGAGGCGTTACAAATATTTAATTAACTTACAGGTGATTGTTTTCTTCATTTTGGTATCTTCCCTTTGTTCCTCTCGTCTGCTCTCTGTTCATGGTTTCAGGTGATTCTCTCAGTTACCACAGCAACCGGGTCTTCTCCACCAAAGACCGCGACCCGTCACCGTTCATCACCCGCTGTGCCATGTCGTACCGAGGAGGCTGGTGGTACAAGAACTGCCACGAAGCAAACCTCAACGGCCTCTACGGCATCGACGTCAAACACCAGGTGACCCCATCAGACAAACCAGCATTTCTCCAGTCCAGTCCGTCATTACATCGCACCGCAGCTTTCATTCAAATAGTCCCAGGTTAGTTGGTGATGGAGGTGTGGCCAGAGAGACGGAGATCTGAGTGGGGGTGGACACAGAGGGGGAGAGGCGGACTCACTTCTCAGAACAGTGCAGCACAGAGGCTCCCAAACACAAACCATTTTTTTCGAATGAATGAATATTTGACAATATTTGGTATACAAAAAATATTCTTGGGCCTGCAGGGGGTCTCGTTGGCCTGGCGACCCGTCAGGCCTGTACAGTGGTAGATGAATCACTGCTCCTCACATGGTGTATGTGCAAAAATCTTAATTACATTAGTAACTAGCATCTAAAGCTGTCAGATAAATATAATGGGAGCAGAAGCAGTGACTAAAGGAAAGACTCAAGTAAAGTACAAGTACCTCAGATTTGTACTTTAGTACATCTCTTGAGTGAATGTACTTAGTTACTGACATCTGTGTCTGTGTGTTAGGGTGTGATCTGGACCACCTGGAAAGGAAAAGACTTTTCCATCCCGTTCACTGAGATGAAGATGAGACCAGCAGGCTTCAGTCCTCCAACCAGAGGATGAGAGAGAGAGAAGAGAAGAGAATGAACTACTAAAGGCATGCATGGACACCAGAGTGTCAATACATGCAAACACACACACACTCATTTAAACAGGGAGCCTCGTGCTCACTTCAGAAGAGGCATCTTTTTTTCATTTGTATAGAGGTCAGTTATCAGTACATATTGTACAGCTTCTTCATTTTAAAAAAATCTTTTCTTCTTTACAGCAAGGCTATATTTAAAGGGTAGGTTCACCCACATTACAAAAACATATTCTGGCAGATGTCCTCCACCACGCTGATATAACACAGGATCAATTTTACAGGTGTAAATGTAGCTGATGTTTGCAGCACTTTAACCAGTTTTCATCGTTATTCTCAAAAACTGCAGCTCTGAAGCGACTTTTTGTTTGGCTTTTCATTGTTTTTGATGTGAGTAAATATCAGTGTTGTAAAACACAGACTCATCTGTCCCTGGTAAATACTGAAACCTCTGTACCACTTTAGTAACCTTATAAAGCTTTTATGAATGGTTTATAATTAGTGTATGAACACTTTATAAATCCTTAATCAGCTGCCATCATCACTCATTGGATTAAGAGGGCAACAGTATCCTGTTGCTTGCTAAACAGTGTAACTTACCAAATAGTGAACATGCATTGATTGTTGAAAACTGTTATAAGTTGTTTATAGTTGTTAATGATTTATAAAGTGTTTACAAGCCTTTTAATAACCTACTTATGAAACATTTATAAATCCTTGTAAAGTGGTACAAAAATCAAAAACTATTCATACGATAATGAACAGATTTGCTTTCAGCTTGATGTATTTTTTGATGTCATCCTTTGTTTTTTTTCAGACATAAAAGGAAAATAAATTTACCTGCTGCTCTGTTAAAATGTAAGAAATAGATATTTTTGATAAAGTTCACCTGAGATGAAACCAAACAGAGGATCTGCTTGTCATTAGAATAATGGAGGGTCTGTGACTCAGCCCTGTCTTAAAGCTCACCAGCGCCCCCTGCTGTTCTCTGTCAGTAAATCAGATGCACTGCTGGCCCTCAGTACACAGACTGTGGTCTGTAGAAAGGAGCAGGTGAGTGATGGAGAGTTTTCATTGTACTTGTTTCAGTTCAGTTGCTGACTGTTTGTCCCTCTGTGTCGTCCTTTTGTACATCTCTCCATGATTGATTTTACCTTTTATTTTGCCCTCTAAAAGAATAAAATGATTGGGAATGAAAAATGGTATTTTTGCTTTTCTTGGTATAAGATATTCACTACATACAAACTGCTATGCCCTATTTTAATGAGCCTCTAATCGGGTATCTTATTTTAAATATTTATTATGTACCTGGACACAAGCAGAATCTCTTTTTATGATGTCTTGATTTTTCAGTTAAACAGGTGAAATAGAAACCAGTGTGGTGCAGCTGAGGGATCAAGCTGTCTTTTCATCCTCCGGTGCAGGTCCCAGATGTCCTTTTAAACACCTTTTGTTTTTAATTGGTCCCTTGGGTGCAGCCCCCCCACCCCACCCTTCTGCTCTCCAGGCGACCAATCACATCAGCCCTTACCTGAACTGTGAGCCACCTGGGCCTCTTGTTTACAGGTGTGTGCCTGGACCTCACATGGGACAGGTGGCAAGGTGGAAGGGACAGGTGGCTGAGCCTCGGTCTTGGTGCTGTGATTGGTGGAGGATGAGGTGGAAGCAGATCTCAGATCAGTTTTCACAGAGGGTAACTGATCCCAAACCAGGCAGGATGCTGCAGAGACACCTGGAGAAGTGAGAGTAAAACGGAGACAGACAGAAGGGTTGTTGTTGTTTGAAGTGTTCATACAGAGCACGCTCAGTGGGAAACCAATCAGGAGTCTCTCCACACGACAGGTAAGGTCTTGTATCTCCTCTCCTCCTCTGGATAAAAGAATGTCAAATATATGACTTTTTGTTGATTTACAAACTGCTTACTTGAATTAAGAATGACCAAATGTTTGAATATAATTTTGGCTTCAACAATTTGTTAAAAGTTATTTTCTCGGCTGGTTTATTAATTGGTCTATAAAATTTGTTCAAGGTGACGTCGTTAAATGTCCAAAATATAAAACACAGAAAATAGCTGATACTGTAGAAATTTGTCTTTCTTTCTTTTTAACACAAAACAATCAAATCTTAAACCTGTTGATTATTTTCTATTACTTGACATATTGTTACAGTTGTGAAATAATTTGTATAACAAGTGTGGGAAATGTGTATATTAAACATTAGAATACAATACATGCATACATAAAGACATTACAATATACTGCAGCACTTTAGCATTTTTATTACATTTATACATAATTTCTTATTCATTTATTTAATGAAGCCTTTTTCCTTCATGTGCCAGGAAGCTAACGTTATCCTAGCTAGAAGTCAAATAACACATGAATTGCATGGATTTTTTGCCTCACAATTTATGGATTATTTCTGAATAAGGAAAAATCTTGAAAGTGCAAATCTCTGAATGTGAAGGTTGACAGATCCATCAGGTGGTTTTTGTGTAATCCTGCTGACAAACAGACCAACAGAAGCAATGAAAACAATGTCTGGTGGAGGTAACTGATACATACATGTGATGCAGCTCAAACTGCCTTAAAATGTTTAAAATGTTCCAAAGAAACTATTAAAAGTACAATAAAACAGTATCAAATAAAAAAAATAAGCTAAATAAAAACAGATTTAAAAGCAAGAACCTCTCTTGCTGATGTCAGAAGTTAGTGATACGTTTTAAAATTGATTCTAAAAGAGACGAGACAATTTAATGTGAAAATTGAATTAAATTTATTGAAAGTCATTGAAAAGTCCTCAGATTTGCTGAGTCAGAGTTTGGGTGTCTGTGTGTCTGTTTAATAGAAACAGTTAATGAGTCTGTTTTACTTCTCTAATCAGGTCTGTGATTACTGAGTGGACGGACAATTACTGCCTTCTCCAGACAATCATGATGTCGCCTAACGACCAGGCCCTCGAGGACCTGTTGTACAGCAGTGACCTTGGTGACGAAGCGGAGGGGGCGGACCTGGGCGGCGGCCCAGAGGGACTGGAGGAAAGTGCTGCTGTCGACAATGTGAGCGTTGACGGTGTTGGAAGAAGTACTCAGATCCTTTGAATGAGTAAAAGTACTAATGCCACATAATGAAAGTACTGCACTACAACTTAAAGTCTGCATTCACATCTTATTTAAAAGAACACTTCGCTCAAAAATGAAAATTCAGTCCGTATCTGTATCTACTCAGCCTCATGCTGATGGAAAGTTAGATGAAGTTATTTAGTCAAAATGCATTTAGATGTTTTTGACTCTAAATGCCTCCAAACAGCTGGTGCGATGTAATCCAAGAGGCACAGAGATCCCAAACTCATTTGAAAAGATGTTATTCACGAGAGGATCTTAGATGTAGGGAGCTGTATGGAGTCATTTTATGTTTACAGTCAAAGACATTTTCAACCAGCTTAGATAATGATAATGAATTTTCTCTTTTGGGAGAACTGTCCCTTTAAGTAAAGTCTGACCTCCTGTGGAGGTGCAGAAATAAAATTTAAACTTCCTAACAGAGGATTTCACATTACATAAGCTTTGGTTTCTAATTTAGTGGGGGGTTTTTTCACTTTCATAATTTATTCCCTTTGCTTAACTAATTAATTGCTGTCATTGAAGATAGAAGTCAGTTTGACCAGTTACAGTATGTGATCAGAAACAAGTGTTGCATCACAAAGAGAAATATTTCAGCTTGGAAAGTGATTCTTTAGATAAATATTAAAAGTATCTACAATTATATTTGGTTTGATTTGATTAAAAGACCTTCATCCAGTGTTGTTTCTGCCTCTTAGGCTCCAACAGCTGTGTCCATCCAGGAGCCAATGATATGTGCCGACTGTGGCGAGCAGGTGTGCGACCGCTTCTTCCTATTGGCTGCAGGCAGGGTGTGGCATAACGTCTGCCTCCGCTGCAGCCAATGCCACTGCGAGCTGCAGAGTCACCCGTCGCTTTACTGGAGAGACGGAAACATCTACTGCCAACAAGACTACTGCAGGTCCAAAGCTGTCTCCCACCCCCCCCCACCTGTTCCTTTAACAGATGAACCGTATTAAATTGTGTTGTTTATAGTTTGGCTTTAATTAAACTATTCTTCCACAGCATCTGCTGATGTCTCCTGCCTTCTGACATTTTTCATGTCTCTTCCTGGTCAGGTTGTTCGGAGGCGGTCACTGCGCTCGCTGCCTCCAGCCAATCCCGTCTTCCGCTTTGGTCATGAGGTCTGGAGAGCTGACCTTCCATCCTCACTGCTTCTACTGCCAGGTCAGACTAACGTTTTCTAAACACATCCACACATTATGTGAACAAACTAATACATTTGAATTTGATAATTATCTCTCTGTGGATTACAATCAATACGACTCTCTGATACAATGTGCAGTATCGTCAACAGAGCATTTTGAATTAACCGTACACAATTTGATATTGTACACCGAGGAGCTGCTTTGCCATATGAGCAAGTTATAGCATTCTCTATATTTAGAATGTGTTGATTTTGGATATTTCTTATTTTATATTTGCACTGCAAGTTTCACCTTGGGATGAATAAAGTTCTATTTTACTAAGGTATAATGCCCTTTAATATGACTTAATGGATGAAGAGGAGGCCATATGAGGACAGTTGCCACCGACTCCAAATACCTGGAACAATCATGAGCATCCTGTTAGCTTCCTTTGTTATTCAGTTTTCATATTTCTAGTCTGCTCACCTCATGAGCCAGAAAGCTAACATTATGCTAGCAAGATTCAAAGACACTGTGGTTGACAAAAATATAATTTGACTGATTGTTTAATAACAAGACCATCTAGCTAACTTCCTATGTGTTAACCTGCAAAGTATCAGAAAATTTTCAGAGGGACAGTGTAGCTGCTTGCAGCTTGAGTGTTACAGTCGCCATCCAGTGGTGAGGATGAGGCACTGAAGGAGGAACATTTTCTTCATGTAGTTTATTTCTCATGTCAAGGTGTCCTCAGCTAATGCATTTATTTACAATGGTGAACAGTGAACGAACAGTTTCAGTGTCCATTATCAGAAATGCATGCATTAATGGACACCCTGCAGCCAATCAGTATGGAGTATTCACCCGGGATGTGGAGATTTTTTCCTGATTATGTACATGTTTTGCAGGAGTGTGATGTGAAGCTGATTCCAGGGAACCTGTACTGCATGCAAGGCCCGAACCTCTACTGTCAGTCCCATTACCTCGACAAAGGAAGCGTCCCGCTGTCGCATGATCTCCAGCCCAAAGCACATCTGAACGAAGGTGACGGCTGTGTGTGTGTCTGTGTGTGTTTCATTCCTTTTGTCTTTACAGGAAAATAAATCAGTCCCATCCCTGAGAAACAGAATAATAATGTTACCCAGATCACATTCTGGTGACAGGTGTCATTTCTTTGCTCCTCCTCCTCTGAATTAACCAGTAACGCAACAGAAGGAAGGGGCTGAAAGTTTAATTCATTGAACTGTCTACAAATGAGATCATAATTCAATGGCCAGATTTTGTAGTCTTTGCCGGGGTGATATCAGTATTGTAGTTTCTGAGATCTGTCCTCATGTGCATCACTAACCCTGTTACACACACAGGGATGGTCAGCACTCCTCCTCCTCAGTTAACTATCTGTGTATTTGCTTACATTCATGGGACAGAAGATTGGAAGACAGAGGGTCAGCCGGCCAAGGACCACATACCTGTCCCTCAGCGAGACGAGTGCCCTGTTTAAATAGCAAAGCTCCAGGTGCAGACATACCTGGCTTTTAAAGGGAATTGGAGATGACACTGATCGGTTTGATTTATATTAGGCCCAAAACACACCTTTGAGTAATCAAGGAACTAAAGACAACCCTTTAACCTCCACCTTTAGTTTGCTCATAAAACACTCCTGTGTGTGTGTGTGAGACAGCTCAAAACCAGGTCTCGGACGAAGGGGACGAGTCTGTCAGCAGTCCAGAACCGCGATTGGATGACAGGGTGGCTGGTGGGCGGGTTCGTAGGCGGACCAAGCGAATTAGGACGTGTTTCCGCAGCGAGCAGCTCAGAGTGCTGGAGACGTATTTCGCCCAGAAGCACAACCCTGATGGTAAAGACTGGACCTGCCTCACTCATAAGACCGGCCTGCCCAAGAGAGTGCTGCAGGTACGGAGTGATAACAGAGACTTAAGATGTGTGTTTGATCATAGTACATCTGGTACTGCAGTCACAGTATTAAAGGAACAGTTCACCCACAAATGAAAATTCATTTTCTCATCCACTGACCTCTATGCTGATAGAAAGTAGAATATCGTAGTCCACAAAACATTTCTGGAGCTTCACAGAAAAAAAGCATTGCAAAGAAGATGGGGACTGTTTCTGAAACAAAATAAAAAAATAAAGCAGACTCCATACAGTGTAATCTGTGTGTAAGCTATTTTAAACATATCTTCGCTGTAGCTTCTGGAACAACTGGCACAAAAGGGAGAAATTAAATAAAATCATATTAATATAGCAGATATACAGATACATCAATACATATAGAAACAAAATGTAATGTAAACTTCTGACATGATGACATGGAGTTAAACAAAATCTACATTTTATACCCCATTTATTCTTATTTAACAAATATCTTAATGCTCTTCTCTCTCATTCTGTTCTCACACAGGTGTGGTTTCAAAATGCTCGGGCCAAACTGAGACGTTCCCTCACCACAGACGACTCTCAGGTCAATTCGCCCTTCGCTCCCCCGAGAGGCGTAACCGTGGCGACCGGCTCCCCATCCTCTGCCTGCTCCCTCCTGGACCAATCACAGCCCTTCCCCACCAGCACCATCGACCAGCTGCAGCTCTCTCTGCTCACCACCCCGCTCAGCGACCCACTGAGTTCTGCCATCAACCAGTCTAATCAGCCCCAACTCCCTGCCTTCTTCTTGGACTACAATTCCCAGAATGCACCAGGGTGTACCTCTCTGGAGGCCTACGAAGACTTTGGAGAGGCAGGAAGAGGAGCAGAGGGAGATGTTGATCCTGGTAGTTCTTTCAGACCACATTACTGCTAGATTTACTCTCTTACACTGAGGAACTTGAGCTTTTTAAAATCACACAATTTCAGTCAGACTAATTTTATTTAAAGCAACAGCAGAAGGAAATGTTGGGTTTACATCAGCATTCAGCTGGAAAAAGTTATCAAGATTATTCCGACCCCACATGAATGCATCGATATATCAGATATCTGAGATCACATTACAGACAGTAACACTCTTTTACTCGTGGAACGCAGACTGGAGCGCCGACCAGTGTAAATAAACCAGCGTTGGCGTAGAGAAGGGTCTTGGTTGTGGTGCTATTGTGCAAATTTTTATCATAAATAGCATCACAAACATGTTTTACTTAAAATCCAAAGAATAACTGTAATAAATGTTGTGCGGCTCATAATGAATATGCTACACTGCATACGGCAGCGTTTTCAGTCTTCTTTTTCGGATCCATGTGGACGAGGATCATTTCTGAACGCAGCGTGAACGCAGGACTTTTTTTTAAGTGTAAAAACCTTGTAATGTAAATGGGGGCCTAAGCCTTTCACCACTACATCCAGTAACTGACTGGTCATATCACTGTAAATACACCACTGTTTGATGACAGAATAATCATTTTGAAGTAGGGCTGGGCCATATGGGTGAAATCAACACTGGAATAATAATATGTTCAAATATGTATCACAATATTGCAAACAAATGTAAAACCACAAAGAAAACAATTTCATTGATGTACAATGTGTTTTGCATTTTGTTCTAATTTAAACCAGAATGCTTGTTATAAAAAAAACAATATTTTGAATTATTTTTCGGCCCGAGTTCAAATATGTCACTTTGAACTCTGGGAACTCTCTAATTATTCATGAGCCTTGGATTCAGTCCATATTTAAATTTGTGGTCATTGCTGGACAAAAAAATAAGCTAACTTTTTTTTGGAGCTTTCAACCACATCAGGTGCAGAACAACCCTCGCCTCATGACCACTGTAGTCATGTGACAGATGCACATGATAATACTGACTGTGTGTACATCTGTGTGGTGTGGATGAAAGCTCAGGACGAACGTGGACTTATATTTCATCCACCAACAAACAGCACATGGTGACACATCTAGTGATCACATGACTCCTGTATGACTCTTTCTGTGTGAATAAACCTTCTTCTTTGTGTATCACAAGCAGGGATTTTTTTTTCTCGTAATCATGCTAACAAAAAAACAAAAACAATAACAAACAAACAAAACCTCTATAGCAGAGATAATGATAATCCCTGGTTGCAGCCCTTTTTACGTGCTCATAATCTGCAGAGAGAATCCCGGACATCACATGTGAAGCACATTAGTTAGTTTCCCCAGGTATTACAGCTGATGCGTATCAGTAAAGACATTTTTACCTCCACCATGTTTTCATCACTGTTAGCAGAATATCTCAAAAAGCACTGAATGGATTTCAATGAAGTTTTGCAGAGACGTGACCCTTGCAATAAGAAAGAGTAATAATAATTTTGAGGCTCATCTAAATCAAGGAAAATGTTTGCAGCCTTGGTGGAGGAATCTGCTCTCTTCTAGTTTCACCTGGAACCACAAAATGACCACCAGTGGGTTTCATATACTTCCTCCTTCCTCCTGATTGGATTACTGACAGGAATGATGGAAAAAACTACTAAAATAAAAGAGTTTTAAGTGTGTTTCCCTAACCTTTACAGGAGCGTCTAAAAATAGCCTGCTGGTGGAAGTTGTTACAGAACCAGAGGCCATACGAGGCCTGCAGCCCTGCACATCCTTCGTCTTATAATTGGTGGTAAATTAAATCGGAGACCAGCGTCGTTTGGTCTGAGCTTCAAATGAGTGATGGTTTGTCTTGAATGACATTCTTTCAGGCGTTTTTATGTTTTCCCAGCGAGATGACCTTCATGACGACTAAGGAAACCAAAAACTGCTCGTCGTCTTCTCTCCTCATCCTCCCTCTCCCTCTCCCTCTCCCTCTCCCCCAGAGACTTTCTGTCCTCACAAACATCTTAATGAATTGGGTGCCTCCTCTTTGTGAATTGCCTCCCCAATCAAGCGGCGATAATTATGGCGGCACTGCGGGGCCTGGACGCTGAAGGTTTCTCAGCTGAAAGAATGAAGGTTATGACGGTCGACGGTGACTTTGTGTGCGTCAAAGGGGTGAAGGACCAATGGGTGACGGCAGCCCGTCACTTAATGATAGAGGGCAGGCTGATTTTAAAAAGGTCCGAGGCGACGAATGCTGAAGAGGATGCAGCAAGTTAGAGCAAGACACAAGGTAAGATGTGTGACATTCGGGGATGGGACTGAAGTGATTTTATTTTTTTGGTTTTTGTCCCTTTTCTTCTTTGTTTTTTTTGGAGCTTCTGTTTTTATCTGAGAAAAATGATTCTTACTAAATATTTATGTCCAAAGCATTTGTTAAAAAATTCTTCTGTCATGTTGGACTTTGATGCAGAACTTTTTCCTTAGCATATTTCATTTGGTGCTGCTCAGTATTCTGTCAGTGAGGGTCACCATATCTGTCTCTCTTATTTAGAATTTACTGTTTTCAGATTAAACCATTAATTTGAGATTTTAACCTTTGTCGAACACAAACTGATGGTTTTACCGACGTGGCAAGAAAAACTCAAAACTCCAGTCAAAACTTCCCAACATTTCATTAGAGATAATTTACCTTCTTGGTTTTATTTCATTAGAGTTGAAGAACAGTAAACAGTAACAGCATTCTGATGTAGCTGACTTAAAAGGACAAAAATTGTACTTGACATAAAAATGCACCTGTTTTTCATTTAGAGAAGCTCTTTTACAGACACATTTAATGATTTTGGAGGAGTTTTTTCCAGCAGAATATCTCAAAAACTGAACCAAATTCCAATTAAAAAAGTTTGGCAAGTGTTTTAACGGATATTTTATTACATTTTTAAATTTATCCTACAAATTTAATTTGATCTTCACCAAATTGTGACACATTTGATCTGACAAAAACATTTTTTGTTGCTTAGAAATTCTGAATGTATTTTGCAAATGCAACCACATTGAAATGACTCCTGATTATATCCTAAGAACATAAATGTCCATAACTCAGTGGTCATGACCAACTACAAAATGTATCGTCACATTTAAATAACACCATCAGCCAATTTTGATCTTCAGATAATTTCTTTAATTCTCTGTTTCTAGATGAGACTTTCTTTCCATTTTGGTGCCTCACATCTCACCCTCCTCTCCCTTGCCCTGCTCTGCCCACGGGACATCACATCCTACCCCCACTCTCCCACCACCCTCCAGCCCATGGTGGATCTACCTGAGCTGGAGTCTGCCCTGTTGCAGACCGCTCTGGATGACCTGAGGGACGACTGGCTCGTCCAGCCTCAGTGGCGTCAAGACTCCCGGCTGGCCCTGCTCGGGCCCTGGGATGAGGATGTGCTGCTGAGGGCCCAGAGAGGAGACCTGGTGGCCGAGTCGCTGTCACCCTTCCCTGGAGGCCACCCTCTGGAGGGCATACACTACCAGGAGAGAAGAGAGGGCGAGGACGGAGGGAAGAGGAACGAAGCTCTGACCTCCATCGCTGGAGGACTCCAAGCTGTCAGCCGGGAGAAAGGAGGATTTGGTTTCCGCTTTGGGAGGAAAAGATGGACTGACAGGGGACGGATGAATGAAGAAAGGGGCAGCATGGAGGAGAAGGAGTGGAAGTGATTAGTAGAGGTTTCAGCGGGAAGGAAAGAGGAGTGTGATGGGGATGAAGAGAGATGATTCAGGCTTCTGTCCATATGAGGGTGGTGATACAGTGAGAGAGGAAAGATGGCTTCAATGAACAGAAATATTTAAATGATTCATGGAAAATGTTGCTGGAAAAGTTGCCCAATGAATCACTGCAATGAAAATAAATTGTACAAGGTTTCAGGCAGGTTGCACTTAAGGTTGAGGAAATATTCAATTGGACGTTAACAGATTTTAACATGGCAAATTCAACGTAACATTTAAATTTGACAACAAAAATATATAAAAAAAAGTGGTTTATGGAGTCAACGCTGCAAAGACGTCCTCCCAGTGTTTTTATCCTCTGTGTTTGCTGAGCACAAAGAAAGCAGTGACACACTTGTTTACTTATTTTATAGTGACTGGATGTACAGAACTCATCATCAGCATCAAATGTTAAAGCTTCTCTGCCAAAGTCAGTGTAAATGTTAAAGTATCTCTGTCAGATCCAAAGGCTAACCGTGTTATAATGCATGTACATACAGTAGATACATATTAGACATAGGCATTTGTAAAGGTGTCCATATGTTGGCTTGAATATACAATCAATGAATAAAGAGTTGGGAGGTGCAGAATGTCAGATAACATATTTTCGGGTTGATGGTTTGATTTCTTCAGCAGCCTGCTGAGGTGTCAATGGAGGAGTCCTGTGAAGAATGTGAAGAGTTCAAGTACAGTCAGTAAAATGTTTATAGGGTAGTCAAAGTAAAAGTACTCATTAGATTCTTATGGTTCGTGCATTAATGTAAAAGCAGGACTGTTGTAGTGTAGTCGGTCGAGGTGGAGCTCATTTTGAACTACTTTCTGTAAGACTGCAACAACATGACTTTCTCTGTCCAAGGAGTTTGTTTTCACACATTCGTTTGTTGGTTTGTTGGTTTGTTTACGCAAAAACTACTGGATGGATTTCCACAAAGCTTTGGTGGAAACAGAGGCCCAAGAGAAAGTCCATAAAAGTTTAGTGCAGATCCAGATAAAGAAGGTTTTTAGATAGAGAGGGCATTTTTCCAACATATTCCCTAAAAACAAAAAAAGTACTGAACCAGTTCCCAGCAAACTTAGTAGAGGTGGGTCAGGAAATGTTGGTGAGAATCTGGACAAAGGGGCGGATCCAGGTATTTTGTCCACTTTCATTTACATAAGGAGAC
Source organism: Chaunax sp. Z400 (assembly GCA_037577475.1). Classification (NCBI taxonomy): domain Eukaryota; kingdom Metazoa; phylum Chordata; class Actinopteri; order Lophiiformes; family Chaunacidae; genus Chaunax; species Chaunax sp. Z400. The sequence goes on from CM075200.1 coordinate 23,568,484, forward strand.
AGATATGGTGTTTTTTAAAAACGTTTTTCCTAATGTATTTTTAATGATTTTGAAAATTGTTAGAATATTTCAAATTAAAAGCAGCAAATCTTCACATTTCCGAAGCTGCAAAGATGAGAATATATTTATGTGAAATTAGCTCTGTGTATTTTTTAAGCCCCATTTTCAATGCAGGACTTGTTGCTTGTAACAGAGTATTTTGGTATTAGTACTTTTACTTATGTGATAATAACAATATGATCTACTTTTCATTCAGTACATTTATGTAATTACACAGTCATGTCTCCGCTGCCAGACCAAAACCTCTTTTATTGTACTCCGCCTAGCAACCTGCTCTGAATTTTTTAATTGGACGTTTTGCGCAGCTTATTATAAACCAGAACAAAAGCCCATATGAACACTTCCTTCTCCCATGTGTTTTTTAAAACCACTAATCGACCGACAAAGTCTCAGATAATTTGTTTTTAGATTTATCTAGTTTTTTTAATAACTTATTCTTCCAGCTTCATGTTTCCCATTGCGGTATATTATATAGCGTAATGTTAAAAAGAATTATTTAAAAATCATAAAAAGCCCTGAAATGTATCCCTCCTTACGAGACGGAGTAAATAGTTAAAGCTTTTAAACAGTAGTCTTACATTACCTATATCATAATGTATTTAATATATTATTTTTGAGACATCTTTCCAATGGACTGAAGAGACATTGACTATCGAAAATATAATGTTCTATCATAAATAATTTGAAGGTAGTTTTCTTACTAGTTGTCGTGTGTACTTTATACGAGCAGTCCGTGAATGCACCATGTAGAGAAGAAGTTTGATAGAGGCGGACAGGGAGTACTTTACAGAACACGGTCACAGTTCGATAAAACTTCAGTTTTCAGAGACGAGAGGACGAGCAGACTGAGGGAAAATGTATTTATCCGCAGTTTTAGTCCTTTTTTATGCTGGGCTGTCGGTTAACAGCGGTAAGTTAGTTTTCTGACACGTTGACGTGAATCTGGGTGAAAGTGAAAGTAAAGTTGTGGCGTCGTTGTTATTTCTGTCGGTTTTTACTCTGTGAACCTACGTTAATGTTAAAATGCACTTTGCGTGATTAGCTAATGTTACGTTAATGTAAAGGCTTAAATGTAGGCCCAACATGAAAAATAATCAGAATAGTTAGCACCAGTTTGTTAGCCTCCAACATATCCTCATAGATGCAGTAAGCTAGCCTGTGAAGCTAACAGCCACCGGAAATACGCAGTGAATTTGTACAGTATATTTTCCACACTTAATAAACATGTAGTTGTAGTTCTTATTCTGTTCATGCTGCCAGGAGCTGTAACACAATGTCTAAGCTACCTTACCTGCCTAATAAACATCCACCTGTGTGTCTACCTTTTTCACTCAGAGACACATTCCCTCACCTACATCTACACGGCCTTCTCCAAACCTGTGGAACTCCCTGGCATCCATACGTTCACAGCTATGGGTCTGCTGGACAACAAGATGATCGACTACTTTGACAGCGTGACACAGGAGAAGGTTCCCAAGCAGACCTGGATGAAAGAGAAAAATGAGAGAACTTACTGGGAGAGAGGCACTAAGTCCCGTAAGAGCAAGCAGCAGTGGTTCCAAGTCAACATCGGCATTCTGATGAAACGAATGAGACAGAATGACTCGGGTAAGATCCATGACACACGAAGGATCTGGACCGTTTTTAAATGAATCAATAATTAATGACAAGAAATCATGAAATGCATGTGAGTCATACCTCGATTCTACTAACTATGGGGGAAATAAATGTGACGGGGCATTGTGCAGTAGTCAGTCAGTGATGAAGAGGGCTTCAAACGTTCAGCCAGAGAGGGAAGTAAAATAATGTCATAATGTTAACAGGCTCATGATGACCCAGCTCTTCATCCCGTCCCTATTTGGTACTTATTTGTTATATTGTCATTTTCTTCATTGTTCTGTCCTTACCTCTGGGTTCAGACGTCCATGTTCTTCAGTGGAGGCACGGCTGTGAGGCAGACATGGAGCCCAACGGCTCGTTAAAGTTTCGGCGTGGCATAGACATGTACAGCTACGATGGAAACGACTTCCTGTCCTTTGACAACGTCCACGCGGTGTGGGTCGCCCCAGTGGATGCGGCAAGAGAGACCAAGAGGAAGTGGGACGGTGTCCAGGTCCTAAAGGATTACACCATAGGCTACCTGCAGAATGAATGCATGCAATGGTTGGGAAAGTTCCTAAATTATTCGCAAGAACAGCTGAGAGCAGCCTGTAAGTATGACTGAAAGCCTTGTCTGTGTTTTTATATCCGTCATTATTGGAGGTAACGGCTAGCTACTGTGCATTTTATGTATTTTATACATCTGACAAATAATTTTCTCAACCTGTTACCATTTTTTTTATTATAGTATTTGACAGGGAAAATTTTCTTGACTTTTTTTTTGGGAATATTGGACTTTGGGTTTAGCACCCTATCAAAGTACTATTGTTGAAGCACAACTCACTCCTTCAATACAGAGTTCAACTGGCATCGTTTGTAAATAAAACTGAGAAATTCACAGAAATCCAGTGAAGGACGTTACGTTTTTATCTGTTGCAAAACGTCCTGGACGGAATTTCCATGACACGTGGTGAAAATATGGAGCATGGGGCCTGTAAAGAACCCACTGAATGCACACGGTTTCTTATAAAGACATGGAACAGTATCGTGTGTGTGATGATATTGGTTTTTGGTTTTTCTTTCCAGCGCCGCCTGATGTGTACGTTTTTGCGAAAAAAAGTAAAGAGGAGACAAACGTCATTTTGACGTGCCTGGCTACAGGTTTCTACCCTAAAGACATCATCCTGAACATCAAACGGGGCGGCCGCATTCTAACTAAACTGGACGGAGTGCAGAGCTCGGGGGTCCGACCAAACGAAGACGACACGTATCAGAGAAAAGACCAAGTGGAGGTTTTAAAGAGTGACAAGTCCAAATACACCTGTGAAGTGATTCATGCTGCGTCCAGTTTATATGTCGAGAAGGTTTGGGGTAAGAACGTTTTTCTCATCGTTTTCTGTCATTTGTTACGTTAATGATTCTTTTTACCTTTAATCTCTAAATGGATTTTCATGAAACTGGGTGGAAGGGTCAGGCATGTGTCAGAGAGGGAACCGCTGAGTTTTGGAGTAGATCCGGATAAAGGGGTGGACCCACTTTTTTTTCCTCTTTCTTGAACATTTGGATAATCCTGAGGGCACCAACTATGATAAGATGTCTTGTTGGAATTTGGATTAGGGTTTAATTATAGTTTAGTAATTAAAAGGGACTGTTGGGTCTTGGAGGAGGTATGCGCTCGACTGAACGAACAAATAGAAAAACGAGCTTCTTCTTTTCTCGTCCTTAGATCACAAACTTCCTGCAGACAGAGGCTCTGGTGTACTCATTGGTTCAGTTGTAGGGCTTCTGCTCATGGCCATATTCCTGTGCGGGGTGCTGGTCTTCATTAAAAAAATTGGTAAGTTCAATATATCACTTTTGTTTTCTCTCAACAGAAATACCAGCGGAGTGGAATATATTTTGTTTTCTGTTTGTTCAGAGAAAATACCCGGAACCCTTCATGAACACTTTAAAACATATTTAATCCTCACAATCCCTCATATGTATTTGTAGAATTTAAAGATGAATGAAACTCTTCATACCGTTACCAATACACTGTATGTACAGCCTTTTCAGCCATAAGACAGAGAGGTGTGGTGTGACAATAACCAGGTGCAAAGGTCTGTTGATTAGACGTCCTGTCAATCATTTTCTAGCAGTGGTTCCTTCCTTCCTTCCTTCCTTCCTTCCTTCCTTCACTATGGAACAACCTCCCTTTGGCTCTTAAATCAGCGAATTCTTAAATATTTAAAAAGAAAATTAAGACCCATCTTTTTAACTTGGGTGAATTTTGCTCATATGACTTTGAATCACGATCAAAATGTTTTGTGTTGTTTATGTTTGTTATTATTATTAGTTGTAGTAGTAATGGTATTAATTCTATGAGTTAACGTTGTCTTTCTTTACAGGTTATGGAGTCAAAAAACGAATCATATTACGCCAGTGCAATTCTGGATATACAGAACATTCTGGAATGTCCTGTAAGTATCTTTGTCAACTGATTGAAATGAACTGAGTGGAAGAAAAAAATAACACTTTTCTTCATCTCTGTAGCAGCGGATGGGAGGGGCCGCATCTCCACCCTTGAGTCCCATTGTCTCATGAAGGGGAATGGACAGAATGGACAGGATAGACAGAATGGACAGAATGGACAGGATGGACAGGATCGACATGAGCAATGCTGAATTCTCTGCAGATAATATCATTCCTTTCAAATGACATCCAGACTCACCCTGTCTCTGCGTTTAGTACATCTAGTATGGAAGAGATGGGGAGATTTGAAATCCTGATTGCAGAAAAGAGACGCTGCATTGTGCTTGTAAAATTAGTAGTGAGTCCAAACAGGGTGTTACCGGGCTGAATTTCAACTTCAGGGTCTTAATCAACATGGTTTTTGTGTTAAGGTTCTTTGTTATAAATCAAATGGATCAGCACTAAAATACAGTTCCTTTCTCTGTCTGAAAACTAAAGCGAGTTTGTTTTGATCAGAAATCAGAGATCGTAGGTCAGACGGTCATTCAGGATAACTGATAAGATAAATAGGACGTTTGAGAAATTTAATATGAAATCAGACATTCTTAGAGACCTCCTGAAAATCTGAATTTTTTGTTCAAATTGGTGGGGAAAAGAGCCGTCAATCTCTAAAATCTGATTGGCCAACTCAAGTGCCACCCCCATTATCCTTAAGGTCCTGCTCAGTGAGAGGTGGGACCATAGTTTAAAGCTTGAAACTGTTAGATGACAGTTTGAGAGCATTGCTTTCTTTTCTTTAGTATGTTGCTTACTTTTGGAGGATAATCCTGGTCCCTCAGAGACGCATCACCAGCAAAACTAGTTTCCTGTGATACTGTGGTCTGGCCAGCCCCTCCTTTCTTGCACCACACGTTGCGTTTTTCTGATGGTTTCTAGACGTGTATATATAAAATTAAAACTTAATGGAACTTTTCAGCACAAGGAGCAGGAGTCCAGCCGGGCACAGGCAGCAACACTCAGAAGGTGCACCATGCTGTTTTGTTGCTGTCCTGCTTTCTCTGTGTGATCAGGGCCTTAAATCATATGAAGCTTTGTATTAAGTTTGGTGCCACTGTTTTGTTGTGTTTGGTAGGATTCATAATTGTTTAAATGCACTTTGGATAAAAGCGCTGCTAAACGAATGTAATGCAGAGCACTGTAGTGTTGGTAATCAAAATAAACATGCCCCTCTACGTAAATTTAGAGTGAAGGGTAGAAATAATCCTTGGTTCTCCCCTGAGTTGTCCAGTCTCCTTAAAGCAAGGGATGAAGCCTGGGCTAAGGCCAGAAAATCTAAACGCCAGGATGACTGGCTGATATTCAAACAGCTCAGAAATCGCTTTACTTCCCTTGTTAAAAAGGCTAAATCTGATTTTTATGTTGATAAAACTACCCGTAACCTGAATGATCCTAAGAAATTTTGGAAAGTAGTCAAATCTTCATTCGGGGATGAAGCCAAAGACGAATTACCTGCTTGCATAGTAAAAGATGCACATATTTTAGCTGACAAACCAGCCATTCTTAATTATTTTAATGAGCACTTTGTTTCTTCAGGATCTCTATTTGAGTCCTCACATCCACATCAATCGAATGTGTTAGGGGTTTGCCCTCAATCACCACCTATAAATGCTATGGTTCCTGGATTTGATCTGATTCCTTTCGATGTAGCTGAGGTCCACAGGGCTCTACAGCAATTGGATTTAAGTAAATCTGCCGGACCTGATAATCTCGAGCCTTTCTTTTTGAGGTCAGCTGCAGACTTCATAGCAGAACCTCTGTGTCACATTTTCAATTTAACCATTTCTGAAAATAAGATTCCCAGAATATGGAAGTCTGCTTATGTTCTTCCCTTACTGAAAGGTGGTGATCCCTCCATAGTTAACAACTATAGGCCGATCTCTAAATTGTGTGTTCTCTCCAAAGTTTTAGAAAAATTGGTCAGTGACCAACTTAAATGCTTTTTAGATGCTCATGGTCTCCTCTCACAATATCAGTCAGGTTTTCGTAAACAGCACAGTACAATAACTGCCGCTGTTAAAGTGGTAAACGACATCATAGAGGCACTAGATGGACGGAAATATTGTGCAGCTCTTTTTATAGACTTGTCAAAGGCATTTGACACAGTCGACCATGCCATCCTGGCAGATAGACTCCGCAAGATTGGCTTATCTAACCAGGCTGTAAACTGGTTTTCTAATTATTTATCAGATAGAATGCAGTGTGTCCAGGCCGCCGGGTCTTTGTCCTCTTTCCTTCCTGTAGTAAAGGGCGTGCCCCAAGGTTCCATATTAGGACCACTGTTGTTCACAATTTATGTGAATAATCTTTGTGATAGTTTGTCTGATGCTGTGTCCCATTTTTATGCTGACGATACAGTAATTTATTGCACTTCTTCAGCTTTAAAATCACTTGAGTTGTTGCAGTCAGCCTTTGACACTGTTCAGTTCCGTTTGACACAGCTCAAGTTAGTGCTAAATGCAGTTAAATCAAAGACCATGCTATTTTCAAATGGCAAGCAGATTCCATCTCACCTTCCTAAGTTGTTGACTGTTCACGGGGTTGAAATTGAAATGGTCACATCTTATAAATACTTAGGCATTCTAATTGATGAGCATCTGTCTTTTAAACTGCACATTGATAAACTTGTTTCTAAGCTGAAATTGAAATTGGGTTTCTTTTTTAGAAACAAATCATGTTTTTCACTTCAAGTCAGAAAACATTTGATTACCACAACATTTTTACCCTTGTTGGACTATGGAGACCTGCTTTTTATGAATGCTCCTGATCAGTTTTTAAAGAAATTGGATTCTGTATACCATTGTGCTTTGCGTTTTATTACTGGTTGCAGTTATCGTGTACATCATTGTTCCTTATATGCCGTTGCACATTGTCCATCTTTGTATGTCCGCAGACTCTCTCACTGGCTGACTTTTATTTATAAATCCATTCTTGGACTTCTGCCTACATATTTGTGTTTACATACGTGTAGAAACCTCAGCCGACATGGCCTGCGTTCTCAGGACATCATACAGATGCAGGTCCCGAGAGTCAAAACTGAACTGGGCAAAAAGTCTTTTAAATTTTCCGCCCCGTCTACCTGGAACGATGTGCAAAAGGACTTGAAATTGACACACCTCATAGCTCTGGGGGAATTCAAGTCAATTATAAAAGCCAGAGAAATGAGTTCAATTGGTTCTTGTGATTGCACTGTGTGATCGTGAAATCCCACTCTTGTTTTCCTGTAGTGTGTGATCATATTTTACTTGTGTCTTATGTGTTTGGTGTAACTATTCTGCGTTTGTGCTGCCGTCTTGGCTAGTTCACTCTTGGAAAAGAGGTTTTAAATCTCAATGAGTTTTTTTTACCTGGTTAAATAAAGGAAAATGAAAATGAATCAAAGTAAATGATGTGATCAATTAATCCTTCATGGCACCCCTGCATGAGTCAGTCCCCACCTGGGCCACCAAAAGTCTGGATACGCCACTGCTCAAAAAGAACAGGAAGTAAACATTTAGGAGAAATTGGAATTGAAGGAGTCTTTTCCTCCTTTAACCTTAAACTCACTCTGCACTTCTCAATACTTTAAGATAAAATAACTGCAGTAGAATAAATAAATAAATGCAATAGAAATATTTGTTGTGGATTGTGTAAGTAGAGGACGTTTAAAAGTCTACAAGACGAAGTGAATGGAGGCCAAAGGCTGCAACAAAACGGAAACAATTGAAAAGAGGATTTTACATGCACTTAGTGAAGAATGTGATTGTTGTAAACAGGCCACAGTATAATTATTGTGTAAATAGGCTGAAATGTAGACAAGCCTCAAGGTTTTAATGTGGGTTAAAAAGCAGAGCTCATTTTTATTAACAAGACAGTAACAAGTCCTGCTTTGACAGGTTTAATATTCTGTTGTATTTCCTTTTGTTTTTTTAAACTGGGGTTTTATCATTTAATGTGTAGATTCATAGCCAAACTCTGACCCTACCCTGAACAATATTGTCTGATTATTGATGCTGTAAATTTCCCCACTGTGTGACTAATAAAGGGATATCTTATCTTATCTTATCTTTTCATACTCAACACTTACTTTGTCAACAAATTATTTGCCAGAAATGAATTCTTTACAGAAAACAAAATTTTAGGGCATGTAAAAAATCCAAAAGAGTAAATATCATTTTGGGTATTATAAATATGCTCCATTCATTGAGGAATAAATTCAGTTTTTGACAGTGTGAAGGATTCACTGTCAGGAAATGAAATGCCTTTAAATAGAAATTTGATGATTTTCAAGCCAAGATTAAATATTGTTTGCAAAAGAAACAGAGAAATCTTATTATTTCTAATATTATTGGAAATGATCGATAATATTAATCAGAGGTCATGTTTTCTTCACACTGTGAACATAAATACCTTATTTTTTTAGACTTGGTTTTTCCAGATCAACACAAATACATACATGAATATGCAGGTGTATAAAATTCATCCAATTTAACTCACTACAGTTTCAAACAGCTAATAGCAAACAGCTTCGAGACCAACATGTATTTAAACTCTGCAGCATACAACTGATTATAATGTATAAAAATGTTTACTGTAGCAGTCAAAATTAAACAAACCGTTTCAGAGCAAAGTTTTGGAGAAAACCATGCATCTAAACAGATTCTTAGCATTGCATTTTTCCTGTCCATCCATTGAAAGTGAATGTGAGCGAGAGGCGAGGCTACATGAACGGGAACCTGCAGAGTGTCTATTTAACCATGGAAGCATCAGTGAAAGGGCAGAGGAGGAGATGTAGAGGGATAGAAAGAGAAAGGAGAGAGGAGAAAGTTCAGATGAAATGGAAAAGTCAAGAGGAGACGAGCGGGAGATGAAGAGGTTTAATTGCACTCATCATCCTCTGGCCTTGACTCTCTGCTCTTTCTTTCCTCTCCTTCCATCCTTCTCTACACTTGTCTGGCTTTTTGCAGCCTGGAGGAAGCCCCTCATCGTCCTCTTCCTCCATGTCTAGCAGGGTCAACTCTGAATCAGGCTCAGAGCAGAACAGAGATGCTGAGGTGAGACCGGTGGTGACCGGCTCTGCTGATCCAAGCTCATCAGCCGTGTCAGAGAGCAGCGACGGGGAGCCGAGCCACCCAACAGCCGCCGTGAACAGGTACCAGCATCACTTAAACGCTGTCGCAGGTATCCAAAATTGATTCGTGAACGGATACCTGCATCCAGAGCCGCGTGACCTCCAGCCAGCGAACAGGCTGAACATCAGGGATAGAACCCAGACCCAAAGAAGATGGTGAATGGGGTTTGTTTGAGACAAATAGGTCTGTATGTGTGAGAAAACTGCATTTGGTGGACGCCTCTATCACTTTACAGTGTGAGTGCTTTGCTTTACTAACTGGTCTGAGACTGAGTTACGCTGCTGGAGCTTCGAATCGCTGCAGATGAAAAGTGTTTAAATCAGGCAGTGAAAGTTAGACGGCTGCTGCTGAACAAGCTTCAACAGGCCAAAGCTTCACACGCTGCAGAACTCCGGGCATCGAGCCAAACCCACACACAAACCTGAGCTCACAGCCCTCTGATATCAGCTTTTATCTATATAACACTTTCATAGAAACATGAAGCCCAAAGTGTTTCACCCAGCAAAACTGAAACAACACAGCCAGAACCACCCCCCCAAAAAAACATACTGTATGAGTGAGTGGGACTAAAAATCAACAAAAAAAATTAAACCATAAAATATTAAAATCAATAAAAGTCAATCAAAAACACCTGAGTTGGAAAAACATTGAAAGATTCAAACTTAAAAACAAAAGCTGGAACATTACTCCAAATTAAAAGCCAGATTAAAAGCATAGGTCTGATCCATCGGCCATGTTTGTATCAACATATTTTTATTTTGAAGTATCGCAGCAGAAAAGGTTCATGGAAAAGAAAAAGTCCAGTGATAACAGTGATTAGTGTGTTTATTCTGTTTCATACCTAAACATAAATCCCATATTTTACATAACTGTAAAGACCAGGCCAGCTGGTCCGTCTCCCAGACTCCATTATCAGCAGTCTGTGACCTCGAACATGAGGAACACGGTGGTGCAGTGGGCCTCATAGCAAGAAGGTCCTGGGTTCACATCCACCTGAGGACTGTTCTGTGTGGAGTTTGCATGTGAATGTACGAAATGAAAGACAGAAACACTTTTTTCATCATCTTCTTATTTTGCTGTCTGCTTCTTCTCAGATATTTCTATAAGATTCCCATTCCCAGATGAATCCCCTAATTCCCAGAACATTAATATTCATCTGTGTGAATCAGACTTACTGCAGGAAAACAAGCAGCATGATGACAAGCCAGATTTCTGTGAGCAGTGTCTGTTTGCGTCACTTAAAAACTGAAAGAATAAACCGTTTGTGCTTCGCCCTCCTCTTCCTGTCTGCATTATCCTCAGAAAAGAGCAACAGGGCTGAGGCGAGAGCCAACGAGGCGGCCCTGGATCAGATCCAGCTGTTGAGCAGAGGCAGATCTACGACGAGGAAACACGGCTGCTGATCCATCTCAGCAAACTGAGGGTGAGTCCCTCTGTGTAGAGACAGCAGCAGTAGCACTAGTAGTACTATGTTCTGTCCTGTCTGGAGCGTTGATCTGTTATCTCAATATTTACCATGTCAGATGAAGAAATATGTTTAAAATGCTTTTCATCACAACTTTTTCTGAAGCTATTTTTCTTACCCTGCCAACAGAAGATGACATCCTAACTGTACACTCAGTAGAGCGGACCCCCCCCGCTATGAGAACAATCCTTCACGTCTGTTTAGCTTTCCGAACCCATGTCCCACCCCTCCACAAACTTTCATGGAAATCGGTTCAGTAGTTTTTGCCTAATTAGGAGAATATGGTGAAAAATGACGTGTCTAGCATTGTTAAAGAAAGTTGGAATTAATTCCTGGGTTCTTTCTCTTTTTCCAGATCTGCACCTATATTTTTTTCTTGGGCCATGATCCATCCTTCTATCTCGTTTTGTTGTTTTTAATCCTACTGACAATCAATCCGTCCAGACATGATTGAAAACATAACCACTCTCCAGGCTATGAGTATTTTTTTGTGTTTTTTGTAGGATCTCCTCAGCAGGGCTGTGACTCAGACAGAGGGCGTGGAGTCGCTGGAGAAGCTTTATGCTCTGCTGGCTCAGTGCATCTACAGACACAGGAACAACTACAACAAGACGCAGCTCGTTCAGGTACGACCGTCACACGGGGGGGGGCCGTCCTGAAACGGAGCACATCCCACAAAAGGCACCTCGGGTCATTTCACTTCTCCACAGGACACAGCCTCCACTGGTTTTCATGAAACTTGGTGGAAGCATGAAGCGTGGGCCAAGAAATAACATTGAAGTGAATCAGGACAGAGGGGTGAACTTGTCTCTGTGTATTGAGGGGAAATGTGGAAAAACACCCCATCTATCTCATTGTTAAAGAAGGTGGGAAAAAAATTCCTGGATCGGCTCCTCGATCTGGATCCATACCAAAATTTAATGTAATTCTTTCCTGGCCCCATGACATGTAGATCAGACATTCCACCAATGTTCAGCTGTGTTTTCTGTGTTTCCAGGTTTATGTCCAGTTCTCATTTTTGCCTTCCCCCAACCCCGGAAATGAAGAAAGAAATCGACATCTTCTCCTGATCTCCATTCATACCTGGTCTTTTCAATAAAACCTCAGTGCATATAAACAGGATGTTGTTTATTCTGCATTTTGATACGTTTATGACACAAATCAACACCTCAGTATTTATTCTGATAGCTGTTATTTATATTATCTAAAAGAGTAATCCTTATGATCATGCAGTATTATTTAATTTTAATTTATCATGATGCAAACTTGAATTAAAACACAATTAAGGCTGAATTATAATCATTGTTTGCATGTTTTCTGTTCAGAAACCAGCTGAACCAGCTTCTTATTTTCAGTCCAGGCTGCTAAGAACTGATCTGGAAACAGTAGCTATAAAAAAAAAACCTTGGAACACTGCAAGCTGCTCTGTTGTTTCCCACATTGTTTCCTCTGCAGCAGGAACTGTTTGGTCTGTGTTCATCACAACATTTGATCGGTTTTAGTAACCAAAGCTGTGTGCTTGATAAAGTGCATTACATGATGAACAGTTTCCCACTGAATGTTTTTAGTCTTAATTAGTTTATTAATTTGGTTTTAATGTTAGCTCATAAGCAGAAATGTAGAAAATAGTTTCCTTTTTTGTCATTTGATTGTTTTTTATCTCACATTTAGAGTTTGAAAATGTTTAGTTTTCATGTCGAAGGATCAGCTGTGTCATACTTTACTTATAAGAAGTATGATTTAGAGATACTTTACTTGAGGAATTCTATGTTTTGGTCATCATCACTGTAAACACAGCAAGACGCCTCCTGAGTCTTCAGTACAGCATGTTGCAGTAGCCTCTTGCGTAACTGTATCGGTACACGGTGAACTGGCCTACTTCAGTGATAGAACAGAGTTGGAACACGCTCCTGTCGTCTGTCAATGACGCAACGACGCACACTTCCAATAAATTTCCCACACTGACCTTGGTACATCGACGGTCTTTTCCGTTTTACAGAGATACCTTCAAAATAAATGATCACGAATCGTTGCACATAAAGACAACTCTAAATTGGAAGTCATTTAATTGAACAATAAAGTAATATTTAAAATGTATTATGCAGTTCGATAAAAAGTCCAAATAAGATAAGAAGATAAATATACATAATGCATTCGAAAAGAGCAACATTTCAAATTTATGAGTTCTCTGTTTTCAATGAAAATTTTAGATTTTATTTTTTACTTTCTGATAAAAGTAACCCATCACTTACTGGCACGATTAAAACAGTTTATAACTGTCATATTATTTCATTGATTAATTTAGTGGTGAACTCAAATCGTACATTTTTAGCTATTTTATTAAATAAAACATTAATAACCTAGTTCCTATAAGAGATTTACATTTTGGCATTTTTATGAAATGTTAAGCTAGTTTATCGCACTTTTAGCTAATTAAGCTAAAGAGACATTCTCAGTATTGTAATATTAGTGAGTTTTTCATTTTTATTTTTAAATTATTTAAACAACTTATGTGGCGAATGATTTAGTTCAAGCTTTTATTTTGAAATGTTCAATCCGGATATACTTCTCGCCCGTTTCTTTCTTGTAGCGGCGTTTAAAAAAATGGCCATCGTCAGATTGGGTGAACTATCGGTGCCTTTTTAAACTTTCCTTCTTATTAACAACAAAACAGAGTTAAAAATGAGATTCGTGTCGGCGCTGGACAGAAGTGGGACTAACGGGTCGTAGTTGGCTTGTTCCCGGCCTTTGGAGAGGCTCTGTGTTCGGGCTGAGGCAGATGGAAACCTCGGTGTATTTGGGTAAAAGGCGGAAGACTGCGTATCAACAGACCGACCCAGAGGTGCTAAAAAGCTACACCCGCTAGCCAGCTAACCATTTGTTGCAAGATGCTGGCAGACGACAGCCGAATCAGCAGGTAAATGCACACCAGGCAGACACCATGCTTCTTCGCTTAGACACAGCCTCCTCTCCGTCGCCACTTGTGGAGACCCGTTAAACACAACGTTCAGCTAGCTAATATTAGCTAGGATGATGATGTACGGCTGTTTGGTTGTTAGCTAGCTGAGAAGACAGACATTATTATTGTGCTGGTTAACAGGACTGTCTTTTCACTGTGTGAGGGCTGCAGAGCTCCACCTTTACCCAGGCTGCTGTCCTAGATCTGACAACCTATCAGTTTATGTTATGTAAAGGGCCATTCCAGTGATTTTTACATGTATAGTTTCATCTACTACAACCACATGCAACTCAACTCTCATAACCCATAACAGTCTTTTAAAGCATACAACAGATTTTAATATTATGCAGCCAAGCAAGAAAAGAAGCCACAGGAATCTTGTGTGTTAAGATATTGAGCATAAAATACTCCAGATTTTAAAATGAATTGCTTAAAATTCCCAAAATATCAAAGGGCACCCCAACAGCACATGGAAAATGTGTGCATAAAGTTTGGTGAAAAATGAACAGTTTTTGAGTTTTGCTCTGGAAACCCTGATCTGAGATAAACCCCCCACACAGAATGAGTTCGTTGATACGTTGATCCTGATTCTGGGTTGTTCCATGTGGTGGACCGAGTACAGGCAGTCAGTCGTTGTCCCTCTGGCTACATAATGCTGGCATAGATGCACTATTTTGGAATGATAAGCATTCACAGCCCGGATGACTTGTCTGCTGGATTGCCTTGCCTCTAGCATACCAATGGCATGATCCTGGTTATGTTGCCCCAGCCGTGTGTCACCCTTGCAGATGTTATTTTCTCCCCTGTCTTGGTGCCTTTTTATTGGGGATAGATAACTTAAAAAGAAGGAAGTGGTCATTTGGGATTAGTTCGTCATTCTCTGATAGTTGTGTTTTGCAGACTCGAGATTTCTCACAAAAACCAGTGAAGCATGACTTAAACTTTTATGTTGAGAATGATCATAAATCCTGCCAAAAAAAAAATGAGTGATGCATTTTTAAAATCCCTTCAGTGCATAACAATATAAACCATCAAAACACAATAAAGGTGTTAGACTCTTGTTCGTCTCTGAGTGTGGGTTGTGCTACACTCACATATGCTAATACCTTTGTTGTGTTCTTGTCTTTAGGAATTAAGGAAGAAGAAAACAGAGGAAAAATTTCGACTGATACTTTATGGAGCCACACCAGGACGACTTGAACTGAGACAGCTTTAATACTCCGCCAGACACAGGAGGACCTCAGGATGGCGAGCAGGAGGAAATCCACCACCCCATGCATGGTTCCCCCTCAAGAAACCGTCGACTCGGATCAGGAGATGGATGACGTCTCGGATACAGCCGACCCAGAGGACAGTAACGGCATGGCGGCCGTCTCCTCGGAGTTGTATGGTCTCCTGGAGGAGCGGGGCGACGAGGCCGACGTCAGGCAGGTGTCAGACCACTACGTGGACTCGAACATGGCAGAAGGAGGCTACGAGTGCAAGTACTGCAGCTTTCAGACGTCAGAGCTCAACCTGTTCACCATGCATGTGGACACAGAGCATCCCGACGTTGTCCTCAACTCCTCCTACGTCTGCATGGAGTGTGACTACCACACCAAGAGGTACATGTGGATTTATGCTATATGTGAGAGTTCAGGACAGTCAGTTTACTTTTGACGCCAAATATTTCACAAAATGTCAAAACATTTCTAATCATTAAATGATGTATATAATTCCATGAAATAACACCAAACCTAACTAATATATGTCTTAAAGAATTTGCACCCATGCTGCTTTGTGTATTTATTGGCACCTCTCTGGAGTCTGTGTAGCTCACAGTTGTTTAGCGATAGCATCTTCATAGATACGTGTCTGTTAGTTTTACAACTGGTGGTAAAAGAAGTATTGACCCACATTTCTGTCCTCCTAGTTATGACACACTGCTGGCCCACAACGCTCGCCTCCACCCGGGCGAGGACAACTTCACACGGACTATGGTGAAGCGAAACAACGAGACCATCTTCCAGCAGACAGTCAATGATCTCACCTTCGACGGCAGTTTCGTCAAGGTCGAGGACGAGGAGACGGAAGAGACGTCCCATAAAGGCATCGCCCTCAGCAAGACGCCCATCATGAAGGTGAAGAGTAGACCAGAACCCAAGAAGTTCACCGCCTCTCACAAAATGACTGTCGACGACATTATCAAGGTGGAAAGCGATGATGAGGATGATGAGAACAAGGAGCCACCTACGCTCTCTCCCGCCCCAATGACCCCCGCCGCCACCCCTCACCTCATCCCCGTCTCCACGCCGATGCAGGTTCAGGCAGTCCCTCAAAACCTCGTAGTCAACAGTCCCAACCTGCTGCAGATTAAAAGTGGCTCGGGCGGAGGCCCCGTGCTGCCTCCTGGGACTCTGGCCCAGGTTCTCTCAGCCCTGCAGACCCAGCAGAACAGCCCTCAGACTCAGCTCCTCATCCCCATCAGCAGCATCCCCACCTACAACACGGCCATGGACAGCAACGTCCTGCTGGTCAGCGCCTACAACAGGTAAGTGTACCTGGAGAGGCGGGGCAACGGCATGTCTTATCTTTCAGTAGATCTGCTCCAGTGTTTACTTGCAAATTAGTGGCAGCGGTTCAGGCTGTGTTGTGTTTAACTCCCTGACAGCTAGAGGGCAGTGTTGGGAGAAGTAAGCATATATCGCTGGTTCTGTGGATCAGAACATCACCTCACTTACAGAACATATTGAGTCATAACTCCTGTGTATTGATCCGTAATGGTATCACCAGATTCTTGCCAATACACATATCTCTCATATGGAGACTCCTGGTGTCTCAGTGGGTTGAGTTAATCATCCTGTTGTTTCCTTATTGAACTAACAGCTCGGTTAGTAGAAAACGCGGAGTCTTAACTCTGATTTTGTGTCTCAGGTTTCCGTATCCCTCTGTGTCGGAGATCATGGGCTTGTCCTCACAGACCAAGTTCAGCGAGGAGCAGATTAAGGTCTGGTTTTCTGCTCAGAGGCTGAAACATGGAGTCAGCTGGACGCCGGAGGAGGTCGGTGCTTCACAGCTTTCACACTCGCATTCCACATCCTGTTTTAGGCTCATGGCGTTCTGTTGTTCAACCGACAACAAATAAAATGACTCCACACAGCTTGTATAATGTAATCCAACCCTTCAGATTATCCGAGATCCCATATTGACTTGAATTAAAGTTATTTACAGTGTTTTTGAATCCAAATTCTTTACTGTAGCCTCTAAGCTAAAAGCGTTAGCTCACATCCTGTCATAGCTGCATGCTCAAACTCAAACACGTGTACACGCACCGCTAGACAAGATCAAACATACGTTGCAAACTCTCCAGTGGGCTCTGCTGAAGTTGCAGCAACACTTGCCTCTGTCGTATCTAACGTGAGTACTGAGGACATCACAAGTTCTCATTGATCAGATCAAGCGCTGCACAAACACATGTTTGAGCTCTTTGGAGCTTCTTCAGACGGGGCGCACACAAACGCTCTCAGCTTAGAGTTAACAGTGAAGATTTCAGATTAAAGAAGGATTTAAATAACATCTTTTCAAATCAATTTGTGATCTTTGGGCTTCTAAAGACATGGATGAGGCTTTACAGTCTGTATGGAGTCATTTTAATTTAAATTTTTAAGGTGTTTTCTTTACATCGTCTTCCCCAGTTGTTAAGAAGAATGCTGTAACACTGTTTTGCTGCAAATCTTTCCATGAACAGTTCCTTTAAGACCTCCTTTGATACAGTGCAGATGTAGGAAAATCACCCCCTGTACTAATAAATCAGTACCTAAAAGGACCAGCAGGGGGGCCCCTATGCCCATGTCATGATTGTACTACATCCAAAGAGCAGTAGGAGAATAATATACTACATGTACTCATATGAACACTGTGTACAAGAGATGAGCTGTTTTAATGTCAACAACAGAAGGAAGGGAATAGGAACTTTAAACAGCATTATCCTCCACTAGCATTAGCAACATGCTAATAACATCCAGTATACTTAATAGTTGACTCACTGCATCACAGTCATCATAAAACAGGAAAACGAGGAGCTTCTTACTGCACCGCTGACCAGACATGCATGAGATGAGGGAACTGGTGCATTCTGGGATACGTAGCCCATCATGATGTCTGCACCAAGTGAGCTGTTTAAGCTGTTTGTATTTTTAGAGCTGTGTTTCATATTTGAGTCCCTCACGTTACTCACTTGTGAAATTTTGTATTTGCTCATATTAGTGTGAAAAATGAGTCACATTTATTTCCTCATATGGAAAAATCTGAGACAAAGACGTAGCTGATTTTATCTGATCTATTATTTGAACAATTAAGTCTCTTAGTTTGTCAGTGAAAAAACTGACATGGTGCATCAGGTTATAATGTTTTTTTTGTGTGAGTTTTCTTTTAATCACTCCTTTTGCCATCAGATATAAAGTTCGTCATTCAGCAAAAATGACACTAGAAGTTTCAGCTTGATTTGTTTTTCTCCAGTGTTGAGGTGAAATGTGTCAGTAAACTTAACTCCTAACCATCGACTCTTTGTTCCCTCTCTGTGCAGGTGGAGGAGGCGAGGAGAAAGAAGTTTAACGGCACGGTGCAGACCGTCCCTCAGACCATCACCGTCATCCCCGCCAACATTGCTGCAGCCACCAACGGCCTGCAGTCTATCTTCCAGACCTGCCAGATTGTTGGCCAGCCAGGGCTCGTCCTCACTCAGGTGGCCGGCAACGGCAGCACTGTGCCAGTGGCCTCTCCCATTACCCTGACGGTCGCAAGTGTCCCTGGCAACCAGCCCAAAGCCGCCGAACCGTCAACGTCGGAATCGAGGACTGAGATGTCAGCCGGTTCTTCCCCCTGTTTGGATGCTTCAGCTACCAAACCGAAGAAGTCCAAGGAGCAGCTGGCGGAGCTGAAGGCGAGTTACGGCAGGAGGCAGTTTGCCACAGAGGCGGAGATTTCACGACTCATGCAGGTCACCAAACTCTCAAAGCGAGCAATAAAGAAGTGGTTCAGCGACACGCGCTACAACCAGAGGAATTCGAAGGATCACCACGCCGTCTTGCTGAGCGAAACCTCGTCCAGCAGAGCGGCAACGCCCGTTGGAGGCAGAGGAGGACGGAGCAGCAGCAGCAGCAGCAGCCATAACGACAGCAACAACAGCGAGAACAACAACAACACCACAACCATCGTTATTGACTCCAGTGACGACGCCAGCGATTCCTCCCCGACTACTGCCAACATCACAGGATCCTCAGGTTCCTTCAGTGACCTGCGTGTCAAATTTCGTCACGCCTTCCCTGACTTTACGCCACAGAAGTTCAAGGAAAAGACTCCGGAGCAGCTGTTCCTCCTGGAGGCCAGCTTCCAGAAATCCGATACGCCCTCAGATGAGGAGCTGAGTCGCCTGCGGGCGGAGACGAAGCTGACGCGACGGGAGGTGGATGCTTGGTTCTCCGAGAGGCGGAAAATGCCTTTAGGCTTGCAGTCAAAGGACAATGACGTAGAAGGGGGCGCCGAGAAGATGAAACCAGCGCCTGCTCCTCCGTACTCCACTCAGGAACGGCAGACCACTCCACCCGCCGGCAGGAAGACGATGAAGAAGACGCCGGAGCAGCTCCACATCCTGAAGAAGGCCTTCGTCCGGACGCAGTGGCCGACACCCGAGGAGTACGACCAGATGGCGGAGGAGAGCGGTCTGCCGAGGACCTACATTGTCAACTGGTTTGGAGACACACGTTACGCCTGCAAGAATAGCAACCTGAAGTGGTACTACCTCTACCAGAGTGGAAAGGTACAAGAGCTGGTCATTATAATACAATAAGCGGATACGTTTACTATGTTAATCCTTAATGTTTAAGAGGATCACCATGTGAGGAGATGTATTAGTAGTAAAACGACTGTTTAAAGAACACTCAAAGTACTACTTGTACTTATTGGACTGAACTGTGTAAATAAATAAATGTCTTGGTTTACAGGTGGATGAAGCACTGAACGGTGGAGCCAAGAGCCAGAAGAAGTCCAGGAAGCGTTTCCGTGGTTGGTCCAGGAGGACACGTCGGCCGTATCCCTGTAAACGATCCCCACAGGAGGGCGCCAACGCCATCAAGGTCTGTATGTGCAGTAAAAACTCTGTCGCCACATTATTAGGTACATCGAGTTAAAAATAATGCAGTCTAAAGGCTCATTTATACTTCAGATGCGACCATTTCATACTGTGTATCTGATGATGATGATGATGATATTGATACATCCAGAAGAGGGCATTTAGTCGTTGACCATGAATGGTTGCTCCTTAAACAAATCAAGTTAATATAAAGTATGGAGCTACTTGAAAGCTGAGGAATGTTTTTCTTGGGCGCCTCCTGCAGGTGAAGTCCGGTAAGACGTTTCTGAAGGACTACTACCTCAAACACCGAGCCCTGAGCGAGAGAGACCTGGACGATCTGGTCACCAAGTCCAGCATGAGCTACGAGCAGGTGAGGGACTGGTTCTCTGAGACGGCCAGGAGGGTGGAGGAGGGCAAGGAGGCCTTCAGCGACCAGGAGGCTGAGGGGGAGGAGGGAGAGGAGGAGGAGGAGGAAGAGGCAGGAGCAGCAGAGCACGCAGACAGCGAAGGAGAGATGGAGGTGAAAGAGCAAGGAGAGGAGGCCACCGATGACGACTGCAACAACGACGACGACGAAGAGGAGGAGGAGAAGGAGGGGGAAGCCGAGAACATCGATGAAACGGTCGGGGAGGAATCTGAAGGAGTCAGCCAATCACAGCCTCAGGCAGAGGAGCAGACATGAGGAGGTGAGTGTGGCAGAGGAAGTGGTCTGAAGTCATCTTCCTGTTTCAGTCTGCAAGGTTATGAAAACTTTAATGCGCGGTTGTTTCAGGCTTTAAGTTACGAGTGACAAGGACATGAAATAGGATGGAAACTTTATTGATATAGCACTTTTCATACAAACATGCATCACATGGCAAATTGAAATAACACAGATTTGAAAAAAGATGAAATTAAGTTTGACTAAAACACAAAAATAAAACCTTATAAAATAAAAGATGTGATAAAGACTTAAAAATGACTCCAAATCAAAAGCCCGATTAAAAGACAGTTTTCCATTCTAACATCCAACCATAGTGAGTTTCACAGCTTTTATATTAATGACCTCATAAAAGGTGCATCTAACGTTACTGACCTGTGGAGGAGGATCAGTCTGTCCTGAGAGTCATCGTCAGTTAGCTTTACAACCCCTGGAATAGTTAGTAATTTATAATCCACCCCAAAACTTAAGTCTTATTATTCAACGCCTTCCTCTCTGCTCCAGTTCCAGACAGGTCAGACTGCAGGAGGTCACTCCTGAGGAGCTGGAGAATCACAGCTCGTCTATCAGATGTGAGAGGCATCACTTAGGGTTAGTTTTGTTGGCTAAATTTTATTTGTTGTTGTTGCTTCCTGAGATCCAAAAATGGAGTTTTTCGTCTCATGAGTTGAACTGTGGGTTTTGTTTTGAGGTGTAAGATCATGATCTAGTTCTCTTTTTTTAGGAGTCTGCTCACACTGATTTAATCTAGTAAAAATTACATGCAATTTTTTTTGGTAGATTTTTGATTGATTAGGTTTGTATAAGTGTAATATTTTTATATGAAAGTCTGTTAAGAACAATTCTGACTCATGGATATAAATTAGAATGTAAAAAAAAAGATCTTTAATGTACGGAGGAGCAAAGCCATCAAAAGCTTTATAAACAAGTATAGGAAAAACATAACTTTGGTAGAGGTTTTAATAATTTATTTAATAAATAAATAGCATCAGAGGTCTTCTTTCAGACTGCAAAGCTTCAAATTCATGACTTGATCCAGGCTCCACACCTCAGGAGTCAGCTGAGAAGGTCTGGCATCTGATCTGGATCTTCTTCGGGCTCATCCAACGTTAGACCTCAGACACCCTGGAGAGATGAAGCAGACAAGTTTAAATCAGCGACATCTGTACACAGTCTTCTTTTAGATATTCATTTCATTTATAGTCGCTTTATTAGAAGAGTTTGATTCTCTTTATTATAATATCTGTTAATATCAGTAAATACTAAATAAGGCTTCATCTGACTGTGAAGAAAACAAATGTTTTAGCTGCTGGAACATCACAGAAACCTTCCTGTCCTGATGTCATGTTTTCCTTTTTACTCCATGCAGACTGACGTCGCTTCCCCCACCCTGAAGGACAATATGAGTCAGTGTTTCTCAGCTGGTGGGTCGGGACCCAAAGATGGCCGCAGGAAGCTCAAAGAGACGGATGACGTGTCCGTGCCTTGAGATCAACTTGGAGCAACTGAGAATCACCGAGGATGGAGCTGAATAAACGGACAAACCAATCAGGATCCAGCTTGTTTCTGTCGATGAACTGTGGGGACCAAGTGAACACGCAGGGCGACGCCTCCTCTCGCCAAACGTCACCACGAGAGTAAGTTCCAGCTCTGCTCCTGTACAAATAACAGGGCTTTTATTTTGGCCTTTTCAGTCATTTTTCTTACAAAAATGTTTAAAGCTAAACTTCGTAAAAAGCGTTAAAAAAAAAACCTCGCATGGATTTCTCATGAATATAAAGGAATGTTTTTGATGGACCATCAGAGCTTTTTCTCAAGGGAACGCCCCCAAAACCAACAATGAAAACATTTTGCTGTTCTCAAAGAAAAGGTTTTTAAAACCGTTGTCTTCTTTTGTGAATATACAAATGAGTGCCATTTTGTTTTCTATGTTTATGTTTTTGTTTTCAAATCACCAAAAAAAAAAAAAAAAAAATCAGTCGTGGAAAGAATTCCACTTGTTTTGATGTTTTTGTATTTTTTAAGTGAACGACTGATAATGTACTGAATCCATTATAATATTACAATATATGTGTTCTTATGAAAACAGTGATAAGTTCCATGTTGGCGGGTGTTCCAATGACATGTCAGTTTGGGAATTTATCTCCAAATCACTTCAAGGAAAATCCACCTTAAAACTCTTCATAGAACACTTCATGTAGTTCAACAGGAAGAAATCCAAACATGGTGATTTCTTCTAACAGGTCAACCAAAACTAACATTTCACCCCCATAACAATGGAGGGTCATCTGAAGTTTTAGTCCACAAAACATTTCTGGACCTTTTGCAGTGTTCTCCTAACCTGAAGGCTTTTAGCTTAGATGCTACGGTAAAGACTTCATCTTTTTTTTTTTTTTAAAAGGGTGTAAATAATGTCTTTTCAAATCAGTTTGGGATCTCGGAAGACTCAGATTACATCATTCAGGCTGTATGGAGTCATGGTATTTAAAACTAGTCCCCATCTTCAGTTGTTTTGTTTCACTGTGAAGCTCCAGAAATGTTTTGTGGACTAAAAGACCAGACTTTCCATCACAAAGGGGGGCGAGTAAACAATGACTGAATTCTCTCTCTTTCGGGTGAACTGTTCCTTTAAATGTGTGCACTCTAATGTTTGTTTGCAGGCTCTCAGACTCTTTATGGTGAGGGTGATTGAAGTCTGAGGGTCCAGGGTAATAACTGACCTTCATGCGTCCCACCTTCGACTGAAAGCAACAAGTTCAAGGGTCCTCTGAGGAATGAAAGGCATTCTGGGAAATGCAGGAAATCTGGTGGGAACAGAGGAGATCAAATAAAACCACATATGAACCTTTTTTACTAAATAAAATGACTTGTTTTTAAGGTGGATTTTTCTTTAGTGTCCAGAAGTCTCTGTTAAGGTTTTAAAAAGTTCTCTTTTGATGGTTACAGTTGGAACTTTTCTGGATCGTCAGCCGCTTTAGACGCCAAATGGTTTGTCGTTCGGGTTCAGGGTCTTTT
Source organism: Chaunax sp. Z400 (assembly GCA_037577475.1). Lineage (NCBI taxonomy): Eukaryota > Metazoa > Chordata > Actinopteri > Lophiiformes > Chaunacidae > Chaunax > Chaunax sp. Z400. Next base: position 23,592,013 of record CM075200.1, read on the forward strand.
TAAACAACAGTTATCAGAGTCGGTCGACTTGGAAGGAACCTTTTCCAAAAGAAATAAAACAAAGGCATGTGTGCTCTTCTTCAGGAAACAACTTTACCTCAGTCAGTTAAGCTACGAACTCGGTAAGATTATGACATTTACACTTTACAACAGTTTTTCAGTTCTCTACTGTATGCATGAAAATATGAGCACACAATAATAATTATGTCTTTCAGATGGCGTTTTTTTTTTTTTTAATCCTCGCCACCAAAGTAAATGAATCACTTTAAAAAGAATAAAAAGGAGACACAGTTATCAGTGCGTTTATTTGCTCAAATACGGGTGAACTAGTCAATAACTTTCAGGTTTTCCACAAAAATAAAAGATATTTTAGGGACAAGAAACCACAAGCACTTGGCTCAGTTCTCACGGGAACTTTTTAACTTTTCATATGTGGAGTAAAAAAAAAAGCAGCTTTTATTTTGCTTTTCTGTCTCTGAACCATGTAGAAATTAGAATATGCAAACATCAGAGAACAATCAGCAGGCAGGCAGTCAATGTCTCTTTGGGTTTTTAAAGATTTATCAGTGAGATGGGATTCTTATACAAGCTGTGTTACGTCGCAAAGCCTCTCTGCCATTCTTTAAATCGCTTTAATAGCCAACACTTTTTAGTAGTTAATTTATTTATTATATCTGGACTTTTAAGGATCTGTTTGTCTGCAAGCAAAAAATAAAAAGTGGAAAAAGTGCTTTGATTCTGATTCTGTTCTTTATGCTTTTACACAGAGACATTAAAAGAAAGTAACTAAATACATTTACTCAAGTCAGAAGCGCTGTACTTTGAGTATTTACATTTTACACTTCTGAACTTCATGAAATAATCGATCTATTAAACAGAAAATCAGTCACCAACTATTTTCTTAAAGTTTTGTCTTTTTTTCCCTGTTGGTTCATGTTATCTAAAAATGTCACCTTCATGGATAATGTCAACAATGATTGGACAAAAATGACATCATCCAGAATGTAATGTAAAAATACATTTTGCTGATCATATTTTGAATGGAGGACTTTCACTTTTATTTCTTCCACCTCTTGTAAAAACATGTCATAATATTCAGTGAAAATGGATGTGTGTATATATATATATTTTTTTTTAAAATCCCTTAAAGTGAGGTACTGGTGGAGACAACATGCTTTGGTGTGAATTAAGGAAACCTGAAGGAAACGCCTACAAAACAGTGTTGAGCTCCAATAAAAACGTCGACCCGTCGAACTCTCTGCTGATCAGAAAGCAGAAATAGAAAAGGAGATAGTTTCAGTTGCAAAGTGCAAAAATATAGAAAACTTATCAATTAATCATAATCATTCAGTAACATGGTGACAGTAAACTACACACGGAATCAAAAAATTATGACGTAAGCAAAGAGGAGGAATTAGATTTTAATAGGTGAAATAAAATGTTTTTTTTATTTTATTTGTTTACATATATATTTAAAAAGTAAAATAAAGTGTTTGTTGTTCAGCTTCAACAAACCCGGAAAATAAGGAATGAGAAGCCTGTTGAACTCTGTAATAAACAGACAAACAAACAAACAAAAGCTGCCGTCACCTGTTATTCTTCTGTCTTCACATCAGGAGCATCACTAAAAGTAAAATTTGTGGTACTCAGATTTCCCTTCATGTCCTTTTTTACCAGTATGTACAAAATTCATTGATTCATAAAAGGTCTAAAAAAAAAAAAAGGCCACAAACTAAAACTAAAAGCCCTCAGAGAAAAACAAACATCCGCCATCATTAAAACTACAATCAGGAATCCAGACCGAGCCCCAAACAAAGATCTCATAAGAAATGTTCAGAGATTAAAATATAATAAACATAATAAATTATGCAGAATTCGCAGAAATAGAGTTGTGCACTTTGAGAAAACTTTCATTAATTTAAAATTCTGAACAGATATACATTTAAGTATTTCTTAATATTTTACTTAAAATAGCAAAATAATGTTTTTTTTTATCCTTATTGGTGGTTTATTTAGAAATTCATGTCAAAATATTTCTTATTAAAATATGTAAAAAAAAAAAAAATCCTGGATCCATGTCCTCAATCTAATTAAACTTCCTTTATCATACACAAAATCTCATCCAGATCTGTTCATGACTTTTTCTTGTACACAAACAGACAAACATGGATGATTCTAAATGCTTTAACATTATAAAAACAATGGTGGAAAGTACATTTACTCAAGTACATCCGTCTGAAGTTACTTCAGTATTTATAACAGTTGGTCTGTTATAGGACAGAAAATCAGTCACCAACTATTTTCTTACATATTTTCTTTTTTTAATCACAGTAAACTAAATCTTGTGTTTTTGACTCCTTGTTTTATCTACACACTTTTTATTGTTTTTATTTTGTTATGTTGTTCCCAGTGTTTGTCTGCACGAATCTTAGCAGGATTACTCAAAAAGCTCTGACTGGATTTGGATGCATTTTTTCCCCAGAGGTAGGATACGACCCAGGGATCAATCTGTTAGAATTTGGTGGTGACCTGGATCATTACAGACCCACAATGCACTGTTCATGATTCACTGCCTGCTCAAGATAGATGTTCATCAGGGATATAAGTGAAGAGGAGCAGCAGCTGCAGTTCTCCACCAGCAGAGGGCAGCAGGCTCCAGTGGAGGGGAGTTCCATTACCTATTCATTTAGAAACAGAAGGCGTGCCACAGGGAGAACTGAGCTCTGAGTGTCATCAGGTTCCCTATTTTCTGATATCTTATGGATGAAATTATTAAATTTAAGAAATATCTGAAGTAATGTCCACTGTGAAAATGGTTGGTAAGTTATTAATAGATTTAAATTAAATTTTGCAGTAACATAGAATTACATTTAAAAATGTCCAACATTTTGTCAAAAAATACTGAACATAATAAACTCTATAAAGGTAAAATTTATTTATTTTCTTTTTATTTTGCTGCTGCTTTACTGGAACAATAATAACATGATGAATATAAGAATACAACAGTGTGATTTTATATATATATATATATACATAAGTATATATATATACACATATATATAGACATATATATACGTATATATATACACATATATACTTATATATATACACATATATACTTATATATACACACATATATACGTATATATATACACATATATACGTATATATATACACATATATATACACATATATACGTATATATATACACATATATATACGTATATATATACATATATATATGTATATATATATATGTATGTATATACGTATATATATATATATACATATATACATATATATACACATATATATACGTATTTATATATATATACATATATACATATATACATATATACACACATATATATACGTATTTATATATATACACATATATACACATATATATATACACACATATATACGTATATATATATACACATATATACACGTATATAT